>CM034148.1:719732366-720131501 GCA_019776745.2 Taxus chinensis
GAGATCGATTAGGAACTTAGTGATGAATGGAGAGAGCTCGGGACTGAAAAAAAAACATCAAACACCTAAACCTGCAATTTTGACCCTGAATCTGTAAAAAACCATGAAAACACAGAGAGCCAAAGAAAACCAGAGATCTAAAATTTTTCAGTTTAATAAGAAAAATTAAAAAAATAGAAAATACTCTATTTTGGCTGATCTGCTAGATTTAGCTGCAACTAGCTAAATGTGGCTGCAAAACCCTTGCAAACTTGAGGATATCTGCACATGCACGAAGAACACGGAAAAACTGAAAACTTCCCAAGAGCAAGAACGTTAGCAATAAATTTCCAAAAGATAATGATCGAAATAAACTTGCACAAGGAGTAAAAGAATAACAAAACCAAGAGTGATCATAACTCAAATGATGAATGCACATTTACCTGATCTCAGCTTTGATAAAATGAAAGAGTTGGTGAGAATCGTATCAAAGACTGTGCACCATGATAAATTTGCACTTTGAAGGAAACGTAATAGCTCTAATGTAATCACAAGGAGGAATTGATCAATCAATGGAAGAGCTTGCATAACAGAACAAAGCTTGCACATAGATAAAAGACAACAGAGTATCTTGGCATACTCATAAATGTCAAATGAAGGGATACATATAGGGTGCTGAGTAACCCTAGTGCATGACACACAAGAAATCCTAAACCTAACCCTAAACCTAACCCATGTGAGATGACCCTCCATATGTGTGTGGAGGACATATAGGATCCCTCACACCAATAGATTGGATATATGCTCTACTTTATGGGAATGATAAATGGTAATTGGAAAGCTTATAGAACTTAGTAAGATGGATTAAAATATATGAAAACACTAAATCTAATTAACAAGTTTTCAATCAGAATTTTTTACATTGATAAACTTAAGTAAAGAGGATTAATGTTCTTAATTTCTTGATTCTGAATGAGATTTAATGCTTAATGAAATTAATGGTTAAGGAATAATGAGTTCATAAGCATGAACGTAGAATTTATCTACATACCTTCAACTAGTGTAAAAAGTGCTAATTTATAATGGGTGGGCTTTTACCATTCAACCGTATGCACTTATGTCAATATAGTAATCATATAATTACTAAACAATAATAGCTTAGAATTTACACAGAAAGCCCCCTTTCCAAGAAATTTAACAATGATGATGATGATCACAATGAAGTTTACATCCTTAACACTAAATTTATTTGTACGACCTGTCAATGTGTATCATTCAAAAATACAAATTATGCTTTATCTTTAATTCAATGAGCAAAATATCAATAAACATACGAGTGAGAGGTAGATATTCTTTATAATATAATTTCTATATTTTAAACATGGTGGGAATGAAGGCATGCCCAAATTGTTTTGATTCTTCCAATCATTTAACTGACATAATGTCTGTTGGGGGGTTTTTTGGTTTAATGACTAATCTACGGAAATGCAGTTCAAATCTACGGAAATTAAATACAGTTCTACAGAATTCAAGTATTTGCAATGAAAGGAATTTTAACAACTAATCTTCTATTGAAAAATGAGATATGCATGCACTATTATTAACAAATGAAATCACAACTGAATAAATGGAACTTTAGCAGAAATCAAGACTATTTGTTAACTAGATTTGCAAAACAAAAGCATCTATTCTAAGTGAAAGCAGTAATGGAGAAACTAGATACATTTTATCAAAGCATGCATGTAAGATTCATCAAATGACAATTGTAGTAAATCTAATCAAAGAACTATATACATGAACTCAAAGTAACCTCGTATCTCCTTGGTTGAGTGGGCCCTTTCTCTTCCTCGAGATAGAGGGATTAACAAATTCTGATTCTCAAAATGCCATTTCTTTCATTAACTTAGAAATAAGTTCATAACATAGAAAATATATCAAGAAATGTATGTAGATAATCTCCTTCAATAATCAAAAAGTGGTACTACCCAGTTCTGAAGATGAAGTATTCATATAGATAATGTTGGTTACAAGATCCACCATATAAGGTAACATTAAACACTCTCCATCAAATTCTAATTAAAACACACAAATTCCTATGGACCGTTAGGATCAAGCCTAGGCTAATAGGTCAACTTGATGGAAATAGTCTTCAGCTGCATCCTTTGAACTCAGGATCCTTAACCACCAAAAACTTCCATCATTCCCTACACACATCATCACGTTTGATCTCACAAAGATAGTTAGTAGGAGGTTCATGTGATAATCAGTCTTCATAAACTATAGCAAGGAAAATGCATCAAACCTACTAAGATATAACTACATAAAAACATCCCCATATACTAATAAGTCATATCAAAAAGAGTATTTTCGGCCTGAAGAAATGATATTAATGAGCCAAACAATGCACTCATCATTTCCCCCTGAATTTACCTATTACATGTCCTAATGCAACTCATCTGCACCATATTCGCCTACCAAGCTTCTTAGCCATGTCATACTCCTTGAATTGATCAGCATATTACTTTTTGGTGTTCTTGCAGCCCTGAGTATTGGAGGTAATTTCTGCCCATGAAGTGAAACTGTCATGGGACTGTGCTGCATTGTTCTTCCAGGTAGTGAGAGGGCTCAAGAGGAGTGGTGGCCATACTTGGAGGCTTGCCCATTCATCAGTGTACTAGTGGCTAGTTTTCTCTATAGTTTGTTTGATAATGGTGATGAGGGCATCACCCTTTGCGCATGCTCCAGCTCAAGTTCTAGGGCTCCCTATGTTTCAAAGGTCAGACTTAACGTATCCCATCTCCTATCACAAGCTTGCTAAGCAGTCCCAAAATTCTCCTAACTGTAATTTATAAAATTAATAACACACTGTAGTGAAATCTGAGAAGTATTCACCCCAACCCCTACCTGGTAATAAAGTGATCGAAAGTTTTTCCATAGGGTGACATCTGTATTATGAGTTGGGTGGATGTGAAATCCGATGGACTAAGCAGTGTGATTGAAAATGTCTGTTTGCTACCCCCAAATTATCTGATTCCGTAATACAGACTAAAAGGCTTTAATTTGAAAATCACCCACAACTAGGTTGATCAAGAAATCAGGAACATTGGTAACTATCATGTTATGTAGATAAAATTCACAAAGAAAATTTTGAATTTTCAGAGTACTACACATGTAAACGGATAAAAAACTAGGGCCATTGGGAATTTCATAAGGGGCTTGAGAACACAATTGAAATAACTAGCCAAGAATAAAATTGTTCTTGGACAAACAGGTTGTAGACTGAAGAGGGTTTCCTACAGGACAGTAGTTTGAGGGCCAAAGGACTAAACCGAGTCTAAAATAGATGTTACTTTTTGTTTTTCCTCCTCTATAGATTCTTTTTCCTTCTTTTATTTTTGATTTTCCTTCCGCAATTCACTTTCCTGAAGGGATAACTGTTGGAAACTATTCAAGAGGGTAAGACTCTTATCACACTTTCACTTTAAACAACTCACTTCAAGCTGCAGGGCAACAATCTCCCGAACTTTTTCTACTGTCTTTTGTGTAAATTCATCTTGTAATAAAAGGTTTATTTCTTCCATACCTTATAATTGAGATTTCAGCAGCATGATTTCCTCCAGATAGTTGTGAGACAGGCACCACTTGGGTGTCAAGCATTTCAAGAGCCACTGAGTGGATTTCCGTAGATGATGGAATAGCAGATGATGGAGCGACCAGGTCATCCTCCTTATGCAATTCCTTCCAAATGAGGGTGGTATCATCAGGCAAGAAATTTGATTGGGAACCACCTGTCTGCAAAAATGAGCTAAGCCTTCGGGACCGTAACTGCATGGAAGAAAATGGGGCCATGACACACTTGCCTTTTGAATCAGAAATGGAAGGGGATGGACCCTCAGGAGTACCAAATGTGTCTGCATGCTCAGGAACATCGGCTACCTCTACTTGGCTGTGTGAAGGGAAAGGGCATGCAAGGGTAGACCGAGGTGCAGAAGAGAGACCAAATTTTAATTTCTTTGGCCTAGACCCTTCACCACCAACACGTCCCTCGAGCCTCCACTTTGGTCTAAAGAAGACTTGGTGTGAACTCAACAAATGAATCAACCTTAGATGTTTAATCATAGACTTGCCTCCACCGGACCAGTGCTTTTGGAAAACTTTAATGATGGATTCTATAAGGTATTCTAGTAGATTTACCTGAAGGGCCTAGTTGACATGTCCCTTGTTAAGGTGGATGAGCATTTTAAGTGCATCATCACCCAGAACAGAGGCCTGACCATCGCATATGAAATACCGGTTGACCCATTTCACAATCTCGCTCTATATTCCATGTAAACTTGTCTACTTAACACCCTTCTGGACACCCAATGGAGTCAGGATGACCTTCAGGAGTGCCTCTCCTTCATCGTGAAACTGAGCAATCAGGATTTGTAAAGGGGCATTTTTCATAACCTTTAAACCAAAGTTTGGCAGGCCAGATAGGTTAGAAATGACCTTACTGGTAATTTTCAACTTTTCTTCCACCAACTTGCAAACATGTGAACTCAAAATTGTTTAAGAATTCTTCCATAATGCCTTCATCGAAACCTTCAAATTACCGAATGAAATCCAGCCATCCAAAATCATGAAATACCTGTGAAAGGGAGGCATTCCGGAGCAAGGTGTCTAGTGAAGCAGGTTCTGATGTCTTCCACGGTCCCATGCTAAAGCCGAAGGTGAGTAATACTAGGTAGCAGAAAAAAATAGAATAGAGTGTCTCTTCCACTTCCAATCTAATGACTGATAAAACCAGTTGTACTTGATGTGCATACAAAAATGGTAAGAAGCAGTTGCAGAAGCATTAAATTTCAAATGACACCATATTCCTTGGGTGGCACAACATCAAGCGAAGATGTTGGTGGAAAAATAGTGAATGAGACCGACCACCCATGTGAGTTTAAGATTTTTGTGGCGCCACATATCCCATGGTTGAGGAGTGAGCACCACCTATCCTGACTTTAGAGAGTGCGACACATCAAGGCATGTGGTGATTATGGGCCATTACTCCTTTTATGTTTTCATTCATAGAGCCAGATTTGGAAAGAGATTCGGAAAGACCATAACAATCATTTCATGATGGCGCAATGATGACAAATGCATACATGGGGAAATGTTTTGCATGGAAATATCATTAGCAAGTTAAAATGCACTTTCCCATGCCATATTTAGTCGGCCAATATTCGTAGATTCCTATGCCTTGTAGTTCAAGATGAAACGTGATTAGCGACAATAGAAATAATGAAAATTCCTACATTTATTGGAAATAACAATAAGAAAAATTGCTAAGGGAAGAAGATTGAATGAAGGATCATCTTCCTTTATTGAATTTACAAGAGATTGATTACTACATGCTTGAGAGGAAAAGATCCTCCTCAGCATGCATGTCTATTCGTAAAAGAATGTCATCAGTAAAAGTCTTCTTATCCAGTGGTTGGTGATAAACTTAGAGCCTATGCCCATTCACTAGAAGATTCCATTTGTCTCCATCAATCGGTATCAATCGAATAGAGCCATTATCAAACACTTGATTTACCTGATAGGGACCTAACCAACGTGTACACAACTTGCCTTTAAACTGCTGATATTGGGAATCAAAGAGTAAAACCCACTGTCCCTCATGAAATGTCATTTGTTTGATGTGAGCATCATGCCAAGTTTTCCACTGATGTTGTAGAATTTCTATCTGTTGTTGTGCCTCCATCCACATTTCATCTAATTCATTCAGCTACAACACCCATTTGCGCTATTCTTCATCCAAATCAATCCCAACTTCCAATGTTGTTTGCCAGGTGCACAATTCAAACTCAATAGGTAACAGTGGTTTCTTCCCAAAGACCAGCTCATAGGGAGAAAAACTATTAGTTGTTTTCCAGGTCGTGTTGTAGGCCCAGACGGCCCCAGGAAGCTTTGGTACCCAATTTTTTCTATCGACGTTGACCACCTTAGTTAGAATATTCTCAAGTTCTCGATTGGTTACCTCCACTTGCCCATTGGATTGGGGGTGATATGGTGATGATTTCTGATGCCTGATTCTGTAGATTTCCAAGAAATATTCAATCATATTTGAAACAAATTGAGGACCTTGATCAGATACAATGGCCCTTGGTTCTCCAAATCGCAACAATATACTAATTATAGAGAAAATAAACAAAAAAATCTTCATTGGCAGATGTCAGTGCTTGAACTTCATCCCATTTGGTGACATAGTCTGTGTATACCAAGAGATACTCCTTCCCGAAAGATGGAGGATCAAATGGTCCAAAAAAGTCAATGCCCCATTTCTCAAATGGTCCTAGAACCAACTAAGGATTCAGAGGAATTTCTATAGAAAGCGTAGGTTTTCCCATTCATTGGCATGCATCACACTGCCACACATACTTTTTAACATTCTTATGGAGGGAAGGCTAATAGTACCATACTCTAAGGATCTTATGAATTTTTTGTTTCACTGAATAATGTCCACCTCTTGGTTCATCATGACACACTCGCAATATGTCATGTACCTCATCCTCTCAAACACACCTACGAAGAACCATGTAAGGACAACATTTAAATAAGAATCTGTTACACCATTTATATGCTGCACTATTTCTAACCAATCACCTTCTTTCCATATGAGTAAAATAGGCAAGAAACTTCCCTGTTGTTAAATAATTCACAAGATCAGTGAACCAAGGAGTCTTAGTCGAGATAGCAAACAAGTCTTCATCAGGAAATTACTCTTGGACTACTTCTTCATCACCTGAAACATTTATTTTAGAAATAAAGTCAGTAACAACTGTTAGATTTCCCAGGCTTATCTATGATAGTGAGATTGAATTCTTGCAATAAGAGTAACTAGCGAATAAGCCTTCCACCAACCACCGGTTTGTTCATCAAATATCGAATGGAAAAAGTGGTTAGTGTAAACAAACATTTTTATATCCAGTGATGTAATGACAAAATTTATTCAAAGCATAGACGATAGCCAAAAACTCCTTTTTCTGTAGTAGTGTAATTCTTTTCCATAGGAGTCATATTTTTGCTGATAAAATAAATTACATACATATGATCTTCTAAGTCTTTTTGTCCAAGGATAGCACCCATGGCTATATTAGAAGCGTCAATGTAGATATGGAAAGGTTTTCCCCATTCAGGGCCACGTAAGACAAGGGTTGTTGTTATCTTCTCTTTGATAGAATCAAATTCATGTTGACACTAAGAAGACCATTCAAAAACACAATCTTTCGTTAGTAGTGAAAACATTGGGGCATAAATTTTGCTAAAATCTTTTATGAATCAGTGGTAATAACCTGCATGACCAAGGAAACTCTTTGATGTCAATTTGATTAACTGGTCTAGGTAATTAGGTGATGAATGATATATTTTTGGGATCCACCTGTATACCTTGGGCTGAAACATGGTGACCTAAGACAATTCCTTAATCAACCATCATTAGACATTTTTTATGACTCAAAGATAGTTGGTGTTGTTCACATCGACTGAGTAATTTCTCAATATTATTAAAAGATTCTTCAAAAGTGGATCCATGGAAAATGAAATCATCCATGTAAACCTCAACACATTCGTTAGAAAGATCTGTAAAACTGGCTAAGACTACCCACTGAAAACGTAACAGGGGCATTACAAATCCCAAAAGGTAAGAGTATGTAAGCAAATGTACCCCAAGGGCACATAAAAGTAGTCTTATCCTGATCAGCAGGGGGAAATACTAATTTGATTATACCCACTAAAACCATCCAAGAAATAAAAATAATTTCTTACTAGCCAAATTGTCCAGGACTTGGTCAATAAAAGGCAGGGGAAAATAATCCTTCTTAGTAGATTTTTTAAGTTCATTGTAATCAACACATATTATCCACTTACCATTCTTCATTGGGAACAATAAATAATGGGGAAACCCACTGAATATAAGATATACGATAGATGAAACCTACCTTTAGGAGTTTTTCGATCTTAGTTTTGACTATGTATCTTAAAGTTAGATTGATTCTTTGTTGCGACTATCTTATAGGTTTAACATCATCGGTGTAAATATGATGTGTACAGATGCTAGAATGAATTCCTTTCATATCAGTGTAATCCCAAACAAAATCATGGGAATGTTTCTTCAGAACCTCGAGCAACCTAGCTTCTTGATTGTCCTCCAAGTCACTACCTATAGTTAGCTCTCTACCCATACTGACAAGCATCTATTTGGTATCATTCGTAAGAGCAAGCTCTATACTAGTGATACAAGAATTCAATGGGAAAACATGGGGCTGAAGAATGTGCAGGATGGATATGTTGTTAAAAGATAGAACCTTAGTTAAAGGACAATAGAAATTAGGAACTAAATGTTTGGAATTATAAGCATAGAGTTTCCTACCAGAGTCTAATAGAGGTAATGTCTATCAAAGAAATAGCAGAAGAGATTTCTAATGCTGGTATTCTAGATTCTATAGCAATAGTGCTAATTTATGTAGTCGCATAGAGTCCTTAGAATCAGGTAGTGTATATGACTCCACAGCTTCCACCATATGATTGTGTACTGTAATAGTGACTAAAAAAGAATAACTCAAAGAGTTAGCATCAAAAGAATCCACCCATACCCTGGTCACAATTATTTGTATAAGGTTGGGTAGGAGGATATAATGAAATTGTGTTTGGATTTCTACCCATTTAGAATTGTCATACTGCACTTGACCTACAGTCAATGTTAAGTAACAACTATAGCCAACCAAGGTTTTCCCAAGATGACTAGATATCCCAACTTCCGAGATCTTAGGTTGCAAAACGATGAAATCAACTGGGTATTCTCATGATTCCACAGTGACCATTATATCTTCAACCACACCATTAGGTATAGCAATGGATTGATCTGTTAACTGCAGAATAATGTTGGTTGGTTAAAGTCCTGTTAAGGATAGAAGGTTAAACATTTTTGTTGTGATGACATCAATAGCAGCACCAAGATCCACAAAAACATTAGATATTGACTAATTTGTTTATACAAATAGTAATGACAGGGATCCCAAGATCCCCATAGTTTGGTGAGCTAAGGGTGTCAGCAACTAAATCACCCCAATTTCCTTTGACTCCGATAGTCTTTGGGTATTTATTTTTCCTTCTTAGTGTCTTTATACACTCGTTTCTAATGGGTTGGTTCAGTTTAGGGATGTCCCTTATTGCACTGCAGTAGTGGAACCTCGATATGTACTTTTTTCAATTCATGAACTAGTTTTGTTTCATCTGTAGTTTGAGTGTCCCGTAATCACTCAGGAAAAGGGGTTGTAGTTTGTTTGGGTATTTGATCATCTTGTTTATCTAGCATTGGTGAAGAACTAGTATTACCCTCAAGGTTCTCTTCCTTATCGATATCATCAGGTAGTTCTGTGATAACAACAAGAGGGTACAATATTTTTCCAGATCGTAGTCATAAATTACCAATAGTGTTAACCTGCATGGTGTTACCCGAGTCTGTGTTATCAATCAAAGTTGTTTGTTGATTTTTAGGATTGGATATTGGCTGGGCCAGAAGTTGTGTTTGTGTTGCTTGTCCTTGATTTTGGTAGGCTTGAGGTGGAGGCATTAAATCTTGTTGTGGCTGCTGAAACCTGTGTTGTTGATTACCGTTTTGTGATGGTGCCCAGGACTGATTTTGGCTAAAATTTTGTTGAGGACCCCACTGTTGATTGTGCCAAGGATTGGCTGCGGGTGGTGGAGCCCAACCTGACTGAGTGTAGGGATTTTTCCAAGGTGGTGGATATGGATAAGTCATCCAGTTTGAGTTTTCCCACTCAGGTTGTCCCCAAGAAGACTGAGAGGCTTGATTCAACCATGGCATTCTCCTGGGATTCTGAGTTGGTCTAGATGGGAACCCACCCTGATTTTTTGGTCTTTGGAAAAAAATTAATTCAGAACTTGTTTGAGAGATGGCATTCAAACCTCCCTTCAACTGTGGTAAAAGTGTGCAATGCTTAGTGTCATGGTTAGTAACTTCATAGATTAAGTACATGTTTATGACATCCAAAGGACATTCCCTCAAGGGGTGTCTCTTCTGACATTTAGGGAAATACATGTCCAATGGTTCTTTGGCAGGGGTGGATTTTTCCTTGAATCCATCTATGGTGGATGTTAATTGCAGCAGAATGTCTATTTTCATGTTGGCCATTTCTTCTAGAAGTTCAAAGGTACCCAAAGACTTAGATGTTTGTTTTCTTCGTATTCCTCCACGTGTTCTAGAATATCTTCTACATAGCTCAGTGATCTATTCCATGGTGAGTTTATACACGTCTCCTCCTCCCATGATATGGAGGGAATCCTTGGTTTCCTCGTCTAGTCCTTTCAGAAATACTATTTTAGTGATGTTTGCATGTAACTCATACCCACTGCGTTTATGGAGAAAGAGGAATCTATCCAGATAATCCTCTAGATTCTCATCTTCCTTTTTTCGTATTTGGAAGAACTCTTCCTTCCTATCCCTTCCCCTACAATAGTCTTGGTACTTATCCATGAAGGCTGTTTCCATGGCTTCCCAGGAATTAATGGAGTTAGATGGTAACCCCATAAACCATCTCATAGCAGAATCTTTGAGAGTGGAGGGAAATAGTTTGAGCTTTTGATTGTCAGTTTCGTAATCATATGTCTGGCATAGGATTTTAAATTCAAACAGAAACTAGTCAGGGTCTTCTTTGGTCATTCCTCAAAAGAGGGGGAGGATGGATGGTGAGATGTTTTTCATGGGTGCATCCTCATCCACATCGAGGACAATGGGATATGTAAAGGTTCACCCTAAAGGTTGGTCTTCAACATTCCCCAGGTCCCCCATTGCCGAGTGGTGTGAAGAGGATACAGAATGCTCAGAAGAGGTTCTAGGTGTTGAGTTGAAATCTATATCACTCTCAGTGTTTCTTCCTTTTAAAGTGTCTAGAGAGAGTTGTTGAATATTGTGTGCTATAAATCTCCCTTGGTTATCTCGCGACCTATGCATCCAGGTTGGCTGGTTTAAATTGAAGACCAAGAGAACTACTGGTTTCCTATATGAACTCCATTAACGCTCATAGCATATGGAATAAAAATAATGGAGCTTATGGTTATGTCCCCAGAAATGATGCCAAAAATGATGGGTCATCATATTCTTCCAATCATTTAACTGACATAATCGTTGTCAGTGTCATTCTAAACCAGGGCTGTGTCCTAGGAAATATGCAATGGAGTCTAGGAGAACCAGTTATACGTTGGGTCTGTTGGGGGGTTTTTTAGTTTAATGACTATTCTAGGGAAATGTAGTTCAAATCTACAGAAATTAAATACAGTTCTATAGAATTCAACTATTTGTGATGAAAGGAATTTTAATAACTAATATTCTATCGTAAAATGAAATATGCACGCACTATTCTTAACAAATGAAATCACAACTAAATAAATGGAACTTTAGTAGAAAGCAAGACTATTCGTTAACTAGAGTTGCATAACAAAAGAATATATTCTAAGTGAAAGTAGTAATGGAGAAAGCATATATAGTTAATCAAAGCATGCATGTAAGATTTATCAAATGACAATTGCAGTAAATCTAATCAAAGAACTGTATGCATGAACTCAAAGTAACCTCATATCTCCTCGGTCGAGTGTGCCCTTGCTCTTCCTCGGGATAGAGGGATTAACAACTTCTGATTCTCAAAATGCCATGGCTTTCATTAACTCAAAAATAAGTTCATAACATAGACAGTAAGAATAATCAATAACTGTATGTAGATAATCTTCTTCAATAATCAAAAAGTGGTACTACCAAGTTCTGAAGAAGAAGTATTCATATAGATAATGTTGGTTACAAGATCCGCCATATCAGGCGGCATTAAAACACTATCCATCAAATTTTAATTAAAACACACAAATTCCTACGGGCCATTAGGATCAAGCCGAGGCTAATAGGTCAACTTGATGGAAACAGTCTTCAACCGCATGCTTTGAACTCGGGCTCCTTAACCACTAGCAACTTCCATCATTCCCTGCACACATCATCACGTTTGATCTCACAAAGATAGTTTGTAGGAGGTTCATGTGATAATCGGTCTTCATAAACTATAGCAAGGAAAATGCATCAAACCTACTAAGATATAACTACACAAAACATCCCCATATACTAATAAGTCATATCAAAAAGAGTATTTTCGGCCTGAAGAAATGATATTAATGAGCCAAACAATGCACTCATCACATATGGACAAGTGTAGTCATCAACTCATGTTGACCTAAGGTAAATAAACACACCTGAATCGATGAGATTCAAATTGAGTATGTCTACTTAACCTTAGTTACCATGAGTAGACTACAACACTAGTGTATGTGAGATGTCCCTATTTAGTGTGAAAATTTGACTTGGGTTTTGTTGACAAAATTCAAGGAAGACCAATCTAGATAATAGTTCGAGTGGGGTGGAAGACATATTCCTTTCGACGAGTATGTCGTCTTTGAATGTAAACATGGTAAACATGTTTAAAACTTTGGCCAAAGTATCACAAACGTTATTTTATGTTGTCTTATGTCACCTAGTCTAAGATTGCGAGATTTCAGATGAGTGTTAGTAACAGATACTCAGATAGGATTCTTAGATAGAAAATTTGAATGACTCGTAATGGGTAAAGGAAATAAACTATACATTATATACAAAAGAACATGTTAAACATGAGAGATCGGTTTAATACAAAGTCATGAAATGAGAGATCAGTGTTACACTAAGTCATTATAGGTGAATTTAGTTTTCTTTTATGTGATGGATTGGAAAAGGAATGTGTGTTTTGAATTGTGTGAATTTAGAAGAGAGAACATTATGTAAAAAAAATCCTCTACTTCTAAGTCATAAATGAGGATGTTACACTTCTACCTACCTTCATGATTCTAATCATTCTCGTGTTCTTAGGATCTTAGAGATTATCAGGGTTTGAGATTTCAAAGTTTTTTAGCTCTAAATTTCCATGGATGCTGATATGATATGATATGATATGTGTCCTTTGAACCCGTGAAATAGTTTAAAATGATGACATTGAATTTGACGGTTTAGAACCAATGGAAAATTTAATGCAAACTTGCAATTGAATTTATTAAGCCTTTTTTGACTCTAAAAAGTGACTAAATGTTAGGGTTTGATTCCTTTTTAGAAAAAAAACATAATAACATTAAATCAAACTAATGAAACACATATAGTGATCAAATAAAAATTAAATCAAAGAGTTTAAACTATACATAATAGACAAGTTATAAACCAAGTTTAACTCTTCCATTTAAATTAGTTTGATCAAAATGTAAATTCCGAGGCTTTTAAACATATCAAAGAGATTTAAAACCAGGTGTTAGCATTTGATGAATAAAGGGGGGATCCATTCTCTTGTTAAAAGGGAATGGGGTGAGTTGGTCACAACATAACCTATGATTTCCCCTCTCATTTTCAATGGTGAAAACATAAACCGATTTATTTAAGTAACATTGATTTGTGATTTTATTATATCAAATAGCACATCTTGCAGGTGATCCATATCTAGACATGCATTTTGGATACCACATTGGGTCCATTTTTGTGGATAAATAATTTCATTTTCTAAATCTAATAGTTTATTGTTTTTATTTTTGTGGTGGGACCAATGCCATAACCGCTTACACCATGACCCATTTACTTCATTTTTTCCACCTCTTCCTCACTTCCACTAGTGACGTTTTTTGGTCACACATGTTTCCTCCACCATAACAACTTCATGTTTTGACCCCTCTTGCCCCATCCTCCTCCAATTCCACCCTTCTACCAGTCCTACCCGTGACTCGACGTGACACAACATAAAAATACCTCATGGCCAATCACGCTCCCACGGCTGATCTGGTGCCTATACTTATTACACATGTCATTCCCATGACCACACACTTATGGCTTGTCCCAATAATAATAATAAAAAAATACACACCTACACAGAGTGATTTCTTAGTCATGACCATGACTGAGTCACAAACCTTCACTCTTTGACAACAGTTGCACATGTTACTGTATCCTTACTCTCCAATACCCAAAACATTAAAAATACAAAATAAAACCACGTCTGGCCATGTATGCAACTGGATCAAACCCCCAACCCATAAATCAGTCGCACCCATGACCTAATTCATAATGCATATATAAAAAAACAACCACATCATACCTCAATTGACCACACCCATGACCATAACGACACCCCTTTCACTCATCAAGTTGTGCCCGCGGATCCCTCTTTGAAACTCAACACAAATAAAGAAACACACAATCTTATAGAATTCCTTGTTGTGGTTGATGACTAGGTAAAATCCCCACGCATGGGCATGATGTGATAGTGTCAAACCCCCCACCCACAGTCCATTCACGCCCGCAACCTGCCTCATCACTCGTACACAAAATAAATTATTATTTTTCTTTGTTGTGCTAGATACTCATGCAGTGCACCATGTTGTGCTCATCCTCCATTTAGCTTCTGTAATCCATCATACTCACCCCACTTCCTGCACTTTTAACTCATAACATTATTCTCATTGCTTCCCATTAAAATCATTTCAACTCTATTTTTCTCCACCAACACCTCATTAAAATCCTTTCCAAGATTGAGTCCCAACACTTATGGGGACTTATAATTTCTTTGATTTATCATCAAATTTATAATGAGCCTATTTACCCTATGGTGTCATGTCACCCATATTCAACACATTTCCAAATTTTGACACTTGACAAATTCAATATCAACATTGACCCCAACCACACTTGCATATATTTTGCTATGTGTGCCACTTCATAAAACATGATGGCACCCTACTACACACCTTTTTAATTTTTCTCGCTAGACAAGATCTTCACTATTATTCATGCCTCCCACACCATGATGTTTACACATTCACACAACTTGTTGACATGTTCTTATCTCACTTCTTCATCTATATTGCATTCAAAGTAACATTGGTTGACCTTAACATGTTTTGACACAATCATGATTAGTCCATTCTTGAATTTGTCACATGTTAGCACGTGCTAGTAAACCAACTTGCATGTAAGCTCTTGCAATTGGGGCTCATATACCTATTTTCCAAAATTTTATTCTCTTACATCTCACGTCACTTACAAATTCATCCACTACGTACTTTTAATGAGGTTTTACACATGACACAACACCTAGATAATGGCTATATTGGGCATATTACTACCTTTCTGCATGTTTCAATTCCTCCCCCACATATTCCCCCACCACATTCTCATGTCCAAAATTTTTTCCAATAAAATTATTCTACTATTTATTGTCTTCCTACACCTCCCTCTTCATATTTTATGTGCTCTACTAGAGCTTATCACTTCATCCAATTCGATTTCTATTCAATACATTAACTAAATCCATTTCTTTTATTCTTAACAAGTTACTAGATGCTAATTTGATCACTCTACCACACATACCGTCCCCACCTTTTTGGAGTTTTCTTCCATGACAGATGTTTCTATCATCATGTCGATGGCCATTATACTAACTAATGTCCCTAAATCTAAAACAACATATAGGATCTCCTTGACATGGGTGGCATTGTTATTGAATCTTTATCTCCTCCTACTCTATCTTCTAACACACAACAATCTCTTCACATGTTACAACTCGTACTTATTATCCATGCATCACAACTTCATCATTTAACTATTCATCTCCTATGACCTACAAATTTTCCTATTCACATAATGTCTCATCATCTACATCATCCACTTCACACTCCACATCATCACGCACTTCCAGTTTGAATGTGGCTTCATAATTTTTACATTGTTCATCATCTGCCTTGTATTCCTCCTTCACATGCTCATCGTCAGTGCCATAAATTTCATTTCATAATTCTTGTTATCCAAATGAGCCTCCATGCTTATTTTTATAACTTATTCAAGTTTCATACTTAGACAGGTTTGGATGGTAGACCCAAGAACTGAAAAAATTGAAAATTTCATTCTCCCGGGGACTTTGAGTATGAAGGAATTTTTGTAAATTTTTTAAGTCAATAAAAAGGATATGAGAGGAAAGAACAAAGGTCACTATGCATGGAAAATTATCTACATCAGACCACATATCTAATAAGGAAAAATTAGGAAAGTACACATGAAAATAGATCTGTGGAAAAATCCGTAGTATAAAGGAAAACAATGTTATGGGGAAATCCATAGTATAAAGGAAAACAATGATATGGGTAAATCCATAATACAAAGGGAAAAAATGGTATGGGGAAAGACACAATACAAAATAAAACAAAGATGTGGAAAAATATGTAATACAAAGGAAAACAAAGCTGCAGTAAAAAGCAAAAAAAAATGGTAAAATTTGTGACGCACAGGGACGACCACAAATTTATTTTTAACTTTATTTCCAATAAAAAAATCTAAATTGGGAGCATCTAAAATCTAACAGAAGATCAATTCATAGAATAGGACTTAATAAGAGCATTCACAAGTTATTGATTTTAGAGACACAACATGCAAATGAGTGTCTATTTTTAAAACATGTTTTACTTTTATGGGAATGCGTTTTGGCTATTTTTGGCATGCATTTTGGTATTATAAGTGTTGTTTTTATTTTATTATCACTTTGCATGCATGCCATTCACATTTTTTCTATTTTTAGAGCTATACTTTCATTTATGTGTTTTCTCCTTCTTTTCTCTCTCATAATTTATAAAAAATGCCCAGAATTCATTGTAAAAGATATCTTTTACCTCTTCACTCATTGTTATGGAGAAATTTGGCATTCTGAGTGGAAAAGTAGGGTCATGAGTGATTATTTTTTTCTTCTTTCACCTCTTTAAGAAATAAAGGGGTTGTTTTACCTTCCTACAATCTATGTATTGCGCATTTTTTTAAAACCAATTTTATGTCATGATACTTGTCTACCCTTGGTTTTCAGTTTAATTCTTTATAACTTTATGTAGTTTTATGTTGACTTGCAAGATCTTGTTTTGGAGCCATTTACTGCTTCATTCTTTATTTTGTCACAATTTCAAACCATCTTATGAATCAATTTTTCATTAGCATACTCATTTATATGTTTTGTATAATGTGTGAAGCTATCATGGTTCATCTGTGTGGTTCAAAAAAGTCGTAAATCATCAAAATTTATGGTGTATCACTATCTTTTTAGTTTTTCCCTTATTTCTCAATTTATTTTTTCATTATTTTAGTAAGTAGAGTAGTCTTAGGAATATGAACTAGTTTAGGTGTTACACTAGGGGAACCAACCCCCTCTAGAGACTCACTCCAATATGCAGGTCACCCATAACCTAAGAGTGTTTCCATTTCATTAATTGAAAGGAGAGTTTTGTAGTGTCCCCCCATCAAGCTCGTGTTGTCACCAGTTCCTGAATGTTGTGGGGACCGAAATACCATATCCTAGTTGTTGAATTAATGGATCTCGAATGATTGTCTAAAGCACCGTGGGATGGTCATAGAATGTTGGGATCATGTCGAGTTGTCTTTTTGAACATCGATGGAGTGATCATAAGTAAATTAGTAATGAAATAAACTTTGTAATTATGATAATAAAATATTAAGGGAAATTTGGGGGTTGTCCTTTCACGGGGGAATGTTTGGAACCCTAAAAGGTCCTCCGTGCCTTCGACTTGTGTGGTGACGTTGTTATCCTTATGACCTGTTCAACTTGAGAACATGGAAAATCATGAAGTTGAAACATATATATGTATATTTGGTTTATAAGTTAAAGTTGAGATAAACAATTATAATATGGGTATCAATAAATGTATTCTGCATCTTTTTTGAGATAGGAAACTTTTGCATTAGGTAAGTGATTTAATGAGAGCGGGTGAAGTTTTGGCTAAAATGAATTTTTTAAAATGATAAAAACAAATGTCAATAAGTTAGTTTTAAATGTTTAATAAAATTGAATGATTAGATCATTTGAATTTAAGGTGTTAATAGAAAAGAAAAAAATGAAAATATTTAAATTATTAAATATTCTTAAATTGCTCCAAATTGGTTTTGGAGCTTGAACTAAACCTCATCTCAAAAATAATTTAATGTAAATCCTTGGGATTTGTTTTTTTCCATGAGAAAATTAATGAAATTCTTCTTGGTTTTGTAAGTGGCCTTTTATGAGAGGATTTTTGGAAAAAAATTGTCAAAAGAATGTATTAATGAAATTATGGGCATGCAAATTGGTGGAGGAATGCCCCAAATGTGGTCGCATGGGATGTTGAAAGGATGTCTTGGAAAGGTTCATTTTAAGAGACCTATGGGAAATTGAAGGTGGAATATTCCTAGTGAATATCCTTGAAACCACTTTCGTGAACATGGAAAATTTTCTGGGGTTTCTGTGAAATTTTTTCTCTTGAAAGAAGATTTCATTTTCAATTCATGTGACATAAAGGCTGGAAATGCACTACAGGAGATTTTCAGTCACACGAATGCAAATTTTTTTTGTGTGTTTGCATCCTCTGCCCTCATTTCATGCATCATAAAAACCTCATTCACACACGACAACAAGGTTTTTTTCATGCGACATGAATTTTTTTGTCACGTGACAGCAACATTGTTGTCATATAACTGTAAATCTCCTATCATGTGTCTGCAACCTTCGCCCTCCGGTCATGTGACAACAACATAGGACTTTCACGCATCAACGACCTCCTATCATACATAAACAACTTCCTTCCATGCATAAAAAACCTCCTGTCGTGCGTTAACAACCTACCCTGTAAGTTCATAGTACTTTATATGTCGGTACCTCAGTAAAATAGTAGTAAGTTAGTAGTATACTACCTGACGAATCACCTAGGTTTTTATACGAGATGTTTTTAAATGTAGGCGAAGCTGACCCCTAAAAAAAAATATATTGAAAATTTAGGAAAATAGGTCACTGACCTGCTCCGAAAAAATCACCTTTTCAAATTTTCCAAAAATGGAATATTCACCAAATTAAGAATATTTGCCACTAAAATTTTCCCTGTGTCTTGGAGAGAGGCGGCCTCACAGGCCTTCCATGGTTGCTTCATTTGCACAAATGTGAATTATTGATTAGGCTTTGGAAACTTCAAAGAAAACGCATTTGAAAGGATAAATCCAAACTCCACGCCCGCTGCGAGCATTCTCCCTACCATTGTTAAACTGGAAACTTACACTAGGAAACAAACATCTAGGAGGTGGCTTGTTGTTTTATTTTTTGAAAACAATTATTCTTAGAAAATTTGGGATGTTGCACAAAATGGATGTTATTTAAAATGGATCTAGAAACTTCCAAAAAAAATATATTTCTAGGTGTGAGTGGTTTGTGTTGTAGGTACCCAAATAATTGTGTCTACTGTAATGCATTTGGTAGGTATAGAGGTTAGATTCCTCAACTGTACCATCATCCTTCCATTTTGTGCCAAACAATAGATTCTAAATAGCTAGGTACATGTTCAAAGCTCTTTAAAAGGAGGATTTTTTTGTGTTGGTTGATAAAATACCATTTAATTTTGGCCACATGAATAAATTGACTCTCTGTCTGATTGTTTGGGGCTCGTGGAATGCTAGGAGTGTAGAATGTGTGCATCATACTGTTGTAAAGGCTCTAGAAAATTTTTAGCAGACAAAATTGGCGTAGGGGAAAGCCATACACCTTTAACCTTTTCTAGCATATCCCATTGCGTTCCTACTTAGAAGTCAGGGATGCCTATATAGAGTAGGAAAACTATTTATCTAAATGCATTTTTGAATTTTTGGACTCATAGACCAACGATGTTTACTAGATACAAAAAAAATTGGCTTGTTGCAAGGTGTTGGAGTAGATTATGGAAACCCGCCAAATGTTTGTTTAAAGAAGATTCATGTCTGATGTGTTTTGTTGAATGTGGGTTGGATAGAAGGGGCAAAAAAAATGTTTGACAAAATTCTCCAAGATAATTTAGTTTCATCGAATGCAAGGATGGTGAATGATGCAAAATAGGTATGGATTTTCTCTTTTTCTTGAATTTAAATTACACACTCTATCATGTTCTATATGGTGGGGTTTTAATACTTAAGATCATATAAGATAAATCTAGAAAAAATTTGACAACTTTTTACCTTGCCCGAAACCTTCAAACATAAAAAAGCCTAAGAAATTGTGCATATGGAGTGCCACACCCAAACGTACCATGAATCTAGAACTTCTAATTTGATCCCTGATAATGTAGGAAACTATGGGGAAACTTAACTCAGTTTTCTAAACTCTTTTAATTCCTTTCTGAGTCGAGTCTTGAATCCCATTTTTGTATATTAGACACTTGTAGTGATGTGTTCAATTTAATAAAAGGCGATCGGTTCTAGATTGCAGATGCCTCTTCGTTCGAGAGAAACTGAAAACTACCACCACCTACCTCTAGAAGTCCAATACGATAATTGGAACCAAATTTCAGTTTTGTAAAATTACTATTGGGGGTTAGTTTTGTAATAGGGTTTTAAGGCCCTCTGACCTTTGTGTGACAATAAATTTTTAGTTGTGTTTACAATTATCAGCCCCAGAGATACCCTTGTAACTTGAGAATTATTCATTGTATTTAAATTTTGTTGAATGTGATGAAGTCTTTGTATATAGGTTCAAGTAGGAATCATCCAAAATTGTGCTTAAACTCAAGATGAGTGTTTTTGGGACCCATTTTGTAAGCACTTGTTGTTTTGGTTAGTTTTTTCAACTTTCTACTTTAGCTAGAAACTCCTTCTAAGGGTCCCATTTGACTTCTAACCATGTGTGTGATGCTTTTAATATTCGATCTTTTATATTTTATGTATGGATTTTGAAATATATGGTTCTTTTCTCTCTCCCCCTCTTCTCTTTCCAGAAATGACTATGATACTTTGGTAGATTTTGAAAGCACAAATGAATTGGAAAATTTAAATGGGTTTGAATGAAATGAAAATGGACATGAAATGTAAATGGTTAGGAAATAGTTAATGGAAAATAAAATGTATCTTAACCTTATTTCTCATCCTTACTTTTCTCTCTTCATAATTAAAAATGTAAAATGTAAATAAACGTGAAAGTGTAAATGCATGAGAAATGAACTCTCTATTCTTCTCTCTCCCTCTCTCGACTCCTTGTTTGAAATTGTTTGAAATAAGGAATGTGTTCATTTATGCTTGAGTGTAGGGGATTTCCATACCAATTCTATGACTAACCCTATGGTGGTTGTAGGTACATGAGATGTGAAGCAAATGACAACATGTATGCATTTTGAAATATATGGTTCTTTTCTCTCTCCCCCTATTCTCTCTCTAGAAATGACTATGATACTTTGGTAGATTTTGAAAATGCAAATGAATTGGAAAATTTAAATGGGTTTGAATGAAATGAAAATGGACATGAAATGTAAATGGTTAGGAAATAGTTAATGGAAAATAAAATGTCTCTTAACATTCTCTCTCATCCTTAATTTTCTCTCTTCATAATTAAAAATGTAAAATGCAAATAAATGTGAAAGTGCAAATGTGTGAGAAATGAACTCTCTATTCGTCTCTCTCCTTGTCTTGACTCCTTGTTTGAAATTTTCAAAATGAGGAATGTGTGGATTTATGCTTGAGTGTAGGGGATTTCCATACCAATTCTAGGACTAACCCTATGGTGGTTGTAGGTACACGAGATGTGAAGAAAATAACAACATTAATTTTGTTTTATTTTGTAATCCCGAGATTAATTTTGAAATACATGTAATATTGTAGAGAATATACTAGCGATATTGTTATCAATAGAATGTATTATTTCATTGTTTCCATGATGTATACAATATTGTTTCATATTGGTGAAATGTATGATCTCTTACGTAGTTGTACTTTTTCATGTTTTACTAGTTCTACACTTAGTCGTATTTCAATATATTTGGTTTGGTAAATGAAGTTGATTGTATCATGTTACATTGGAAAATGATGTAAGAGATCCATTTTGTTATTATCTGAATCAACATCAAGAGAATAAAATTGAAATCGCGTTATTTAAAATTGTTTGTACCATCATACATTTAAATGCGATTGTATCAGTAAATTAATGGTAGTAATCTAGTAATGGCATAATTCACTTACATGCTACTGATGTTTTGACCTAGGTAATCTCTTAGCCTTCAATGAAAAATATAACAACTTGCATGTACATGTTTTCATTTTGGGCGGAAAGCTTCAATTTAAAATATCAACTGTTGTGGGATGGAATGGTCATCTTGAGCTTAACCTTGTTCCTTGTTTCTTTAGTGTAACTAAACACCTCTGGGACATCACTACGCTTTAGGAAAGGAAGTTTTTTCCTTATCCTTTCATTTAGGGACACCCTTGAGTTTTCAGTGGTCTTGGGGGATTAGTGTTGAATGCCAACTTTATCCCGTAGTAGGGCATAGATCCCTTGGGGTATTTGGAAATAAATTTTAAAACTAATCCTAGGACCTTTTTGAGGTTAATATGTGGACATAATTTTGTATCTAAGCCCTAAAAAATGGGATTATAAATGGTAGAATGTTGACCCTTTATAAATATGGGAATTGTGACTTGATTCCCTTACTCCATATTAATTCTTCATTTTCTGACATTAAAGATAATCTAAGACATCTCCTTTGAGGACATGATATTCTAGAAAATCAACTTTTGGCTAGAACACTAACCACAAATGACTCTTTTATATCTTATAAATTCTTCCAAACATCTTTATCTCCAAGATGTATTGCAGGCATAAGATTATCTTCAATTTCTCCTCTTATCATTGTGTGATCTTTTCACTCGCAATGAATTCTTGTAAAATGACAAGTAACCATCCTCTTTAAGAAAAAAAATCATAGTCTAAGGAGTGTTGAGAGACGTATATGTGTTCAAAATTTTAGAACTAACTTTGATTTTATTTAATTAATGGCAATTGAAATATGAAACAATTAGTGTACACTTTTATAAGATATTCACGAAAAGGATATTTTTATAAAGGGTGTTTGTAAGTTACTTTTTGTTTTGAGAATGTACCATTAGGATGTTGGGCTATGAATTATAAGTACAATGGAGATTACTTTTGCAGCCTATTAAATATTTCTTGTGATATGAAGGTAGATGTGTTTTCACCCTCTCAAAAACAAATCTTTGAGAATGCATAGTTTCTAATTTTTGGGAATTGAAACTTAATAGGTAAATGTTAAGAAACTTCTCGCAATCAATCAGGTTATATGATGTATTCACAATTATACAAACAAATTAAATTGGATGAAACCAGTATAAGCTAAGTGATAAGAAAACCAAAAGGAATGTGGTCTCCAAAAAGGAAAATATGTGCTTTCATGTTAAGTACTCCCTATTGCATTGATTTTAAATAACGAAATATGGATATAATAAATATATAACCTACAAAATATGGTAATTTTGAAGGTGGACATGGGTGATGTGTAATCTTGGTTGGGCCATGGTTTTGCACCCATTCATTATAAATGTGTGTCTTTGAACTGCATTGTGTATTGTTTTGTTATTTGCATAACTTGCATGTTGTATCCAGGTGGGTTCATATTTTTTCTGGCATCACATGTTGTGTGGAGTTTGGTGATTTATCCATGTATTGTCTTGTAACAAGTAATCGAAGTCAATTTTTTTATCCTAGTATATTTTGATCTTATGTTTGGTTCCCACATGGGTGGCTGCCACAAGTTTCCACACCACTCTCAAAAGGGTGCACTTCAAGGTGAAAACAATTTTTGGCATGCATCGTGGAACATAGAATGAATAATTTTTCAAAGATATTATGTTGTTATTAGAAAATATAAATGTTGCAGGCATATTTATCCAACATTTGGAAACTTAATAAGTTTAAAATACATCTTGATAGAAGATAAACATGTATTTCATGCCAAAGGTTACAACTAGATCATCTACAAAAGGTATTCCATTTTATTTCATTGAGTTAACTTTTAATTCAGCTAAGAGAAGATTTTTTTTGAAGTCCGAACCATATCATAAATCTCCTCCCACTCCACAAAAACCAAGTTCATTTCTCAATTTTCCCATACTCAATCTCAAATTGAATATGGCTATACCAAGAAATTAGGTTTCCATTTCCTTCATAGATGACACCCCACTATTGCTCGCTCAACACGATGATATCCCATTTTCTACTCTTAAGAGCATCCCATATTTTACTAGAGAAAATCAAATTACATCCATAAAACATGTCAAATATGTGTCCAATATATTCTTTATCTATCGTATTAATTAAGACAATATTGTAGCTAGATTATTGGCAACCTCTTTCAAATCCAAAGCATTATAATGGTACAAAGGATTAAGAGTAAATTCCATCACTACATGGGATCAGATAGGAGAATATTTTTGTATGCATTTTAAGGAAAAATCATATCATCTTTCATTAGTGGAAAAATTGACCACCATCAAGAGAGCACCACAAGATTTCATGAGTGATTTCAACTACATATTCCAAAAGACTTGGAATAGAATTCCATAATTGGTAAGGCCTACTCCTCGGTATGTTTTTTTGTATTATCTAAGGGATTTGAATTCTGATATTTTAGTGATAATACAATCAATTGAAGGAAGGAAACTCATTAATGATTATTCCATACAAATTAGAGATAAAAAAAATCCTATATAAGTAGGGAAAATATCTCTAAGGCCTCGCATGCCCATTTTTCAAAGAATTACTCCTCCCACTTCTTTTCAAATACCTACAACAATTATGATTCCAACACCTATTTCTCATCCTTTAAGTCAAATTAATGTATCCTCAAGCCAATCAAATTACTATCAAGAGTTGAAGAGAATGTTAAAGGATATTGGGAATGAGACAGTTTCACTAAAAAAAACAAATCACAAGGTTTTAGAGCCTACTATCCTCCCAATCAACAAAACAAGGATTCTTTCCAATCAAGTTTGCAAATCCAGAATGAACTTATTAATTCTAATCATATCCAAAAATTAAATACCAATGTTGATAGCACCTCAAAGGAAATTATACATGTCCAAAACAATTTGATATAATATTATAAGTGGTGTTATCCTTACAATAGGGCTCATAAAAAAAATTCTTATTCTAATGGTTCTCTGAATCAAGATCTCATGGTGCAAGATACTTCTATGACTCAAAATTCATCAGTTGGAACCCCATCCTAATAAGAGGTTCCTCAAGAATTGGTGCACTAGGATGTTGTACTTCTAAATTAGAAATCTAATGATTTTTTTAGAGTAAATTAGTTATACAATCAGAAAAATCAGAGTTCTACTTCAGTGATAGAAAAAACAAGGTCTAAGAAGAGAGAAATATAAGTGGATCATCTATATGATAAGGTTATTTATCAGCCTTCTCCAATATTGTAAAGTTTTGTTCTAGTTTCTAATTAGCAAGGCAATCATAAAAATTGGTCTAAAAAATCTCAAGGTCAACAATAGATTTCAATATTGATACCACTAGTACAATAAGGTACTGTTGTACTCCATCTTTCAATATTCTTGATCATATGAAGCAAATAAAGGTTAATGTGACAATGTTGAATTCTTTATCTCTTCTAGGTCAAAAGGATCATTTGCAAGAATATTTGTCTAATCTCAATCTCTCTAGCTAACCATCCAAAGGACCATCTAAGAAGGAAGCCCAAGAAATAAGGAGTATTAAACCACCTCCTTTATATGTTTTATTTATCACAGGTCAAAACCTAGTTCATAATTGTATGATTGATTAAGGAGTTACTAGTTCACTTATGCCCAAGAAAATTGTTGATAAACATGGTTTGTAATATGAACCTATTTCAAAAAGTGTATTTCAATTAGATGGAATACCCATAAAGACCCTTGGAGTCATTAGAGGACTTAGATTAACCTTGCATGCATACCCCAACTTTTCCATTCCTTAAGATGTTTTTATCATCGATCTTCCTCCTCTATTTTCCTTGTGTCTTTCTAGAGATTTCATAGCCAAAATTGGAGGTTATTTATCATCAGACTAGTCTCATATGTTATTTAGAACAAGGTATTACACTAAAGTTACCATAAGGTCTGAACCCATCTTAGAAAAACACATAGAACCTTATATTTCTAGTGCCATTATTTCTAATTGTATGGTCAAGGATGAAGAAGACAACCCAATTGATCAATAACTATCCACACTTCTTGAGGGAGTTCCATATTTATTGCTTGATGAATGGGCTAATCAAAATCATATTTTTGATCCTTTTGGTAAAATTGAAGAGGAAGGTCTTAGAACATATTGTATTCATGAAGAAAATTCTATTATTCTTAACCTTGTGAAACCAAACTAGCAAGATGAAAGTTTGTAGAAATTGTAATTTGATGGATCAAGAAGTAAGAATAGAAAAGGTTGGGGAATCATGCTGATTTCTCCAACAAAATAAAGGAATTTCTCATCTTTAAGATTTCAATTTACTTGCACTAACAACACAACTGAGTATGAGGCTCTTATTCATGGCATTTAGTGGGAAATAAAGAAAGGAATAAAATAATTACAATTATTTAATGATATTGAGTTAGTTGTTAATTAAATCAGAAGACAAGATGAAACTAAAAATAAATTATTGAGATCTTACAAAAACAGAGTATGGATTTAATGGAAGACTTTGATGCTTTCAATGTTTCATCCATTCCTAGAGGGAAGAATAAACATGTAGATAGCTTGGCTGTAATTGGTGCTCAAGTTGACATTGCAGATCAAATCGGAAAGGGCACAAATCATCAACACATCAAGATATTTGTAAGGCCGTATATCCCTAATAACAACATTAATTATAAAGTGTTTGATTCAAATCAATAAATAGTAAATTTATTTCAAGAGGAACTTGATTTTTTAGTAAAAAATGAGGATAGATTACAACAATAGTGTGAAGGACATATTATCCAATTAAAATGCTAAAAAATACCTCAAGCATTGGTTACTCTTGAATTTATTTTCAACAAAAATGATCAAGTCATAAGTGATAAATATAACATGGTGATCAAACAAGAAGATTATGAACAAATCAACATTGGCAATGATAAAGCACTCAAATTGGGAAAGGTATGTAATCAAGATGAAAATCATTATTTTTTTCAACTTTATTAGGAATTTGATGATGTTTTTTCATAGAGCTATGACGATTTAAAAATTTTCAACCTAGATTTAGCTCAACATACCATAGAAATATATTTTAACTCAAAATCAGTCATAAAAAGGCAAAGACCCATCAATCTTAAAATTAAAACGGTGATGAAACAAGAATTGGATAAGTTGATCAAAGCTAACATTATTTCCCATGTTAAGGACTCATTATGGGTTACCAATTTCATTCTCGTGAGAAAGAAGAATGGAGAAATAAACTTATGTAAGGATTTTAGAGATTTAAACAAGGTGCCTTTAAGATCATTACTCGCTGTCATTAATGGAGAAAATTTTATAAAGGGTGAGTGGTTTGGAATGATTTTCACTCCTTGATGGTAATTCTGATAACAATCATATTTTGGTCTGTCATCACCAATCCGGCACTATGATAATTCTTCACCGGGAACTCCTCGTGCTATGATTATTTACTAATGCACAGCCTTTAGTTTGGTGGATGTAATCTGGAAACAAAACAACAACCGAACACAAGAATACCATTGACTATGATAAGACGGAATGATGAAAAATCTGAAATATCAAAGTAAATTATAATATTAACATGAAATTGTTACAATCTCACCCATGAGGTACTTCAACAAGACTATGGGAGAAACTTTACAATTACGCCTCTTGATGGCTTCTTCAACACACCTTTAATTGATGGCTTCCTTTGCACACTTCCTACAATATTTCTCACTACTTCTTTCTATGCTAAATGAGGGGGGTGGCCTCTTTATTTATAGAACTTCCAGGCTTATCCATCCTATCTCTAAGATAGGATAAGAAATCCACTCTGACGAATCATATTCCATACCTTAACTCTTATCTGTACATGTAAGCTTATCTCTTAAGATAAGATAAACCTTATCATTTTACATGGGTTCCACATTTGTAGACTTTTTACAAATAAAATACACAAAATATTTATGACCTCACTCCTTGTCCTTATTACCAATATAATATTTCTAATTCCTAATCATGTAGACCCTACTTCTCTACTTACCCAAACTTTGACATTTTAACATTACCGGACCACTTACGACAAATATTTACTTTTTACAACATTCCTATTGTACTTTGACTGTTACCGTACTCCACATTATTGGCGACACCGTACTGATAGCACCGTTATCTTCTATCAGACGCTACTACTAATTATACTTAACAACATCCTATTCCTAATACATACATTAATGAAATAGAAATTATGGAGGAAAATTTTAGTGTTGACATCTTCCCCCTTCCTAGCTTCTACTCCGTCCTCGGAGTAGACTATTCTGGTGCCTGGAAAATCTTCAACTTGTCGTGGTTGACCCATTTCGTAATGGGAGTGCCATCCAATTCCTCCAGTCGGTACGTACCATTTTCATGCACAGCTACTATTTTGCAGGGCCCCATCCATTTTGGAAGAAATTTTCTCTGTCTTCTTTTTTTGTATCTAGAATCATATACTAGAACCAAGTCATTCACATGAAATGGAGACCACTGGATCTTTTGATCAAATTATTCCTGCTGCTTCATTTTCTTCTTATGGCTTTTATCATTTGCTATTTCTCTCATTTCCTCCAACAAATGAAGATGTACCAACCTTTCTTTTACTGAATCACTTTCATCCATCCTTTCATTTTTCATAACTCTCATAGTGGGAATATCAAACTCTATAGGAAGAACTGGATCAATGCCATAGGCCAACTGAAATGGGGAGTATCCTGTTGCTGACTTTGATGTTGCCCTATATGCCCACAATGCTGCATGAATCTTTTTATCCCATTTATGTACCTGCAAGGCTGCATCTTTTGCTAGAATTTGACATAACACAAAATTTGTTCGTTCCACCTGTCCATTTGTGTTTGGCTTGTATGTTGTTTCCTTCCTGTGCTTAATAGAAAACTTATTGACTAGGGCTTCTACCACCTCATTAATGAAGTGGCTTCCTTGATCTATTACAATTTCTAATGGGCAACCAAATTTGGTGACAATGCGTTCATACATGAACCTTGCCACTTCATCCATGGAAGTTGTTTTCAATGGCCAAGCTTCAACCCACTTGGTTAAATAATCTGTGGCAACTACAATATACTTATTTTGGCGTGATGTAGTTGGAAGTGGACCTACAATGTCTATTCCCCACTTTTCAAAGGGACCAAGGGGAAGAATAGGACATAATGGAGCTGATGAAGTCTTACGGTTACCATGTGTTTGACAAATATCACATGTCTTACAATAATTATAACAATATTTAAAAAGAGTGGGCCAGTGATAACCTGCATCCAAGATCCTTCTTGTTGTAAGTTGTCTAGAGAAGTGCCCTCCACATGTACCATTGTGGAATTCTTCTAGCAGTTCCTTCCCTTGATCACGTCCAACTGCCCTCTTGTACTGTCCATCAGGTCCTATTCGAAATAATACTCCATGCAGAATAGAATATGGATGACTGGCTTGAGTAATCTTTCTCTTAGTCTTTGCATTGGCACCATCAGGAAACTTGAATTCATTCAGATAATTCCAAATATCTATGTATTCACTAGGGATTGTATCAAGGGATAACAAGGCTGCATCGGGGAAATCATCATCATCACAAGATGATCCTAAACCATCATAGGCTCGAGAGAGTGCATCTGCATTGACATGCTTATTTCCTGGCCTATCTATAATATCAAATTCAAATTCTTGTAGCAAAATTATCCATCTTGCTATCCTCCCTGATGGGTTAGGCTTATTTACAGTATATTTTAGAGCCTGATGATCTGTTACAACTAGAAATTTTTACCCTAGCAAGTAATTTCTAAACTTCTTTACAGCAAAAATGATAGCCAGAGCCTCTTTTTCAGTTACAGTATAATTTACCTCAGCACTGCTCATTTGTCTGCTCCCAAAGTAAATTGGATGTTCATTCCCATTTTCATCCTTTTGGCTCAAAGTACTTCCTAGCGCTGTATCTGAGGCATCAATGTACACAATGAATGGCTTGCTCCAATATGGATTCTTCAAAACAGGTGAAGACACCAGGGCTTCCTTCAGTTGTCCAAAAGCTTCATGCGCCTTATTTCCTGGTTTATAAGTAACATCCTTCTTTAAGAACTGGGTTAGTGGCTGTGCAATCTTTGAGAAATTCTTGATGAACCTTCTATAGTAACCCACATGGCCTAAAAATGATCTCAACTTACTTCTATTAAGAGGAAATGGTAAATCTTTGATTTTTGAAACTTTATCAGGATCAGTACCAATACCATCTCTGGATACAACATTCCCTAACAAAACACCTTTAGAACATCCAAAGACACACTTTGTAGGGTTTAGTGAGGCTTTTGCTTCATCTAACCTTTGAAATGTTGTCTCCATTTGGTGCAGGTGGTCCAACTTGCTCCCATAGATGCAAAAATCATCCATAAATACTCTGATGAAGGTCCCAATGTAGGGTTTGAACACCCTATTCATCAAACGCTGGAATGTTGCTGGAGCATTACACAACCCAAAAGGAATAACTCTATAAGCAAAGGTTCCCCAAGGAGTGGTGAACGTGGTCTTCAGCTGATCTTTCTCTGTTATAAAAACTTGGTTGTAGCCGCTATATCCATCAGCAAAACTATAGCACTCCTGGCCAGCTACTTCGTCCAAGATTTGATCTGAAAATGGAAGAGGGTAATGATCCTTCTTTGTTGCCTTATTGAGCTTCCTGTAATCAACACAAATGCATAGCTTCCCATTCTTTTTTATTGAGATCACAATGGGAGAAACCCATTCTGAATTCTCCACAGCAAATATGAATCCTGCATCAAGCAACTTATCTATTTCTTCTTTTACAGTCTTGGAAAAATTAGGATTCATTCTATATGGCATTTGCTTTATGGGCTTAACACCATCTACCAGCTCAATAGAATGTTCTACCCAACTTACTTGACAGAGTTCCTTGTAATCAAAAGTGAATAGGTGTATGTACCTTCGAAAGAGCTGGAGGTAGGATTCCTTCTCACTCTCCATCACAGCATCACCAATCTTTATTTGTTGGAGACGATCATCAACTTCTTCTTCAGATAATTTTATGGGGTCATGAGTTGGTGTGACTGGCAGGATATCCATGACTGAAACATCCACCTCGCTTTCTTCATCTTCAGTGTCCACTTCATTGGTACTAGAGTAATCAAAGGATGTCCAATCATCAGTTTCATCACTTGAATCCACAGGTTCTACTTTATGATGTCGAGGGATCACATTTATCCTCACCCTCTCTCTACCACGTCCAAGTGTCATGAAACCTTCATTCCAGTAGTTTCTTGCATGAACTCTCCTTAGCCATGGTCTTCCCAGTAGCATTGGGTACGCAACAGTACCATTTTTCATCACCTGAAAGTCTACCACACATACAACACCCATAACAGATATTGCCACATTTGAAATTACACCTTCTGGTTTAGTTTTTCCCTTATTTAATGACCTTAACATAAGTGTTGAAGGGCGATCAATTTTTAAACCCAACATATTCATTACAGACTCGGTCATTACATTAACTGCAACACCTCCATCAACTAAGACATCATGAATTGAAATACCATTACATAATACCTCAGCTTGTGGAGCATAGGGATCTGCCTCTACCTCCAAAACAGGGACCTCAACCTCCTTCCTTCTTCGAGCATTGAGTCCACCTCGCAACTCCCGCCTCTTCTCAGAAGAGATAGCCAAGAGTTGACCATATGTAATATTTGCAGGCCTTTTGGACAAATCTTCCAAGATGGAGTATGGTCCTTGCCCCTGTGAAATCAGAAAATCCTGCACACCCAACTTTCTTTTCCTATGTTTCTTACTAATTTCTTCTTTCATCTTCTTAGGATCATTTCCATCTTGATTATCTTTTTCTTTCTTTCTTTTTGTTACAAACACATCTACTTCATTATTTCTACTCTTATCTACTACATCAAAAGAATTCATAGGTGCTTTTCCTTTATCATTATCTCCTTTACCAGATGTAGAAGCTCTATCTGGACAATTATACTTATAATGACCCTTTTTATAACAACCATAACAAACAACTTCAGAAATATTTCTTTTTGGACCTCTATCTCCTCCCTGAGAACTAAATTCCTTTCCTTGAAGAAGATTAATAGTTAACTGACCCATCTTTTTGAGCAGATCTTCATACTCAGTAGATGTACTAGAAGAAATATTTGTGCTCACCGGGAGTGGTTGTGGATTCAGGACCAAAGGTGCTGGTGTAGGCTCTACTTTAGCAACAATTTCTTTGGGCTCCTCTTCCATGCTTTCTTCTTGCCTTCTTGCAATCTCCTTTGCTTGTTCAATGGTAGCTAGGCGGTCATACTTCACTCGTTGTCTGATCTCTGGCTTCATCCCAAGAATGAAGTGCTTACAGAGGAGATTATCCACGCCATTCATCAACCCATCCGCTAGTCCTTCCTTTCGGATCTGGGCATCGAGCTTCCTCCTTAGCTCTATATAACGAGCATGATAATCCCTTATCTTCTCCTTCTCTCCTTGGGACAACTTTGTGATCTCAATCATGAGATCTGCATATTTTTGTTGTTCACCAAATTCTTCAAGAAAACTTTCAGTTAATAAATCCCATGAATTTTTCACATTATCACCTAGTGTTTCAAACCACCTAAGTGCTGAACCATCCAAAAAGGTAGGAAAAAATTCAGTCCATTGTTCCCTTCTTATAAGGCCATTACAAATACAAGATCGTTTAAACTCTTGAATGAAAGAAGAAGCATCTTCATTAGATTGAGCTGAAAAAAGAGGAATCTTTCCCATTTTCAAAAGTAACCACCGTGAAATACCACCCCACAAGTACAATCAACAAGACTTATGTGCACAAATAATTGGAATTACTATAGAAATGACCACGGTAAACTATGGTAAAACTTGACTTACTGCGGTAAAAACTGATTTTACTGTGGTAAACACTATTCACGATAAAAAGTGAAGTTACTGCGGTAAATACTATTCACGGTAAAAAGTGAATTTACTGTGATAAATACTATTCACAGTAAAAATGACTTAGTCATGGTAACTACTATTCACGGTAAAAATGACTTTACCACGGTAACTACTATGCACAGTAAAAACAAGGTTACCCTCCAATTGATTTTTGACTTAGTGGGAATATCTCTCCAGAAAATCCACCAACGAGGAATGGTCCCGGCAACGGAACCAAAATGTCATCACCAATCTGGCACTATGATAATTCTTCACCGGGAACTCCTCGTGCTATGATTATTTACTAATGCACAGCCTTTAGTTTGGTGGATGTAATCTGGAAACAAAACAACAACCGAACACAAGAATACCATTGACTATGATAAGACGGAATGATGAAAAATCTGAAATATCAAAGTAAATTATAATATTAACATGAAATTGTTACAATCTCACCCATGAGGTACTTCAACAAGACTATGGGAGAAACTTTACAATTACACCTCTTGATGGCTTCTTCAACACACCTTTAACTGATGGCTTCCTTTGCACACTTCCTACAATATTTCTCACTACTTCTTTCTATGCTAAATGAGGGGGGTGGCCTCTTTATTTATAGAACTTCCAGGATTATCCATCCTATCTCTAAGATAGGATAAGAAATCCACTCTGACGAATCATATTCCATACCTTAACTCTTATCTGTACATGTAAGCTTATCTCTTAAGATAAGATAAACCTTATCATTTTACATGGGTTCCACATTTTTAGACTTTTTACAAATAAAATACACAAAATATTTATGACCTCACTCCTTGTCCTTATTACCAATATAATATTTCTAATTCCTAATCATGTAGACCCTACTTCTCTACTTACCCAAACTTTGACATTTTAACATTACCGGACCACTTACGACAAATATTTACTTTTTACAATATTCCTATTGTACTTTGACTGTTACCGTACTCCACATTATTAGCGACACCGTACTGACAGCGCCGTTATCTTCTATCAGACGCTACTACTAATTATACTTAACAACATCCTATTCCTAATACATACATTAATGAAATAGAAATTATGGAGGAAAATTTTAGTGTCGACAGGTCCAAGAATAAGATAAATTTAAAATAACATTTCCAACAAAGTGGGGCACATACACATATAGAAAAATTCCTTTTGGACTATCAAATGTGAGAGCTACGTTTCAATGTGATATGGACTTGGTGTTTCAAGGGTTAATCAATACTTTTATTCTTTTTTACTTAGATGACATAATTGGTTTCTTAAAACATTCTACAGACCATATCATACATCTCAGACATGTGTTTGAGATCTGTAGACAATTTGGTGTTTCACTTAATCCAAAGAAATGCATTTTTGTAGTGTATGAAGGTAAATTGTTGGGTCACATTGTGTCCAAAAAGGCCTTCCTATTGATTTAGAGATGGTAAGCACAATATTATCATTTCCTTTGCTAAATCACAGGAAGGTGTTACAAACTTTTATTGGTAGAATTAATTTTATTAGAAGATTCATTCCAGATTTTACAAATTTAGCAAGGCCGTTAATTTCAATGTTAAAAAATAACACGGTTTTTATTTGAAATATAGAAAGAAAGAATTAATTTGAAGTAATTAAAATCACAATCTCACAAATTCCAATAATTTTCAATCCATATTTTAGTAAATATTTTATTTTATATGCTTTTGGAGAAATTGATACAATCTCAACCATGTTGGTACAACAAAATGATGAAAAGTTGGAGCAGTTAATTGTCTTCTTCAGTCAAGGAAAGGGATAATTTTAGTGGCGAATATTCGTAATATGGCGAATATTCCATTTTTGAAAAATTTGAAAAGGTGAATTTTCTGGCGCGGGTCAGTGACCTGTTCGCCTAAAAATTACACTTCAATTTTTTTTAGGGGTTAGCTTCGCCTACCCTTGAAAAATATCCCCTATATAATCCTAGATTATTTGTCAGGTAGAACACTTCTACTTCACATTTGTCAACAATATGATATATCCCGTATTGTAGATGCACGACAATGGGGTTATTTGTTGACGTGCGACACTGACAGATAGTTGACATGCGATAAGGAGGTACTGCAAATATTGACGCATAGTAGACGCATGAAAAAGAGTTTGTTGATAAGCGACACGAAGATTTTTTTGATGCACAAGTAGAGGGTGGAGGCTGCAGGTGCACGACAGGAGATTTTCTGTCGCGTGTCAACAAATAACCCTCATTGACACACGTCAATAGACCTCATTGACGCGCGTCGACAACCTTGTTGACACGCGTCAATGAGGTCTGTTGACGTGTGTCAATGAGGGTTATTTGTTGACGCGCGTCAACAAGGTTGTTGACGCATGTCAATGAGGTCTGTTGATGCGCGTCAACAACCTTGTTGACATGCGTCAATGAGGTCTGTTGACGCGCGTCAACAAGGTTGTTGACACGTGTCAACAGACCTCATTGACACGCGTCAATAACCTTGTTGACACGTGTCAATGAGGTCTATTGATGCGCGTCAATGAGGGTTATTTGTTGACACGTGACACTGACAGATAGTTAACGCGTGACAAGGATGTACAACAGATATTGACGCATATCAGATGCATGACAAAGAGTTTATTGACGTGCGACATGGAGATTTTTTTGATGAGAAAGTAGAGGGCGGAGGCTGCAGACGCCCTGTCAATGATTTTTTTTGAAGCGTGACAGCAAAATCTTCTGTCGCGAATCTGCAGCCTTCTGTCTCACCACTTGACAATCAGGTGAAATTTTTTCATACAACCCCCAAAAAATTCACCTTCCCGCGAAACCGGTTCCGGGGATATTCGCCAAGTATTTTCCACCTCCGATTTCCAAGAGGTCTCTTAAAATGAACCCTGGTCAAGGATTGGAAGAGTATGAGGTTAGGTGTTATTTAAAAAAAAAATAGTTTCTTTTAGTTATTAGAAGCCTTAAAAAATTCAAACATCTAGTTTTAAATAACAAAATTCATTTAATGGTTTCTCATCTAATTGTTAAAGAATTTCTTTTAAGAAAAGATTTGAATGAGAAAAGGGAAGGTTGGATCACAAAATTCATTGAATATGATTTTGATATCAAGGTTATGAGACTATTATGAGAAAAAATATTGTGTAAAACACTAGCTTTAGATTTGCATAAAGAAAAAATATCAAGTTTTAGTGCTATGAAATGATCGAGACACAACTAATCCTTTATTGCGTCAAAGTTGGACCCAAGACATGATTTATTTTCTTAATATTGGAAAATTACCACAATGTTTAAACAAAATAAAAAGGAGGTATTTTAGATTGCAATCTATTCATTATGTCCTTGTTGAATTTTTTTTGTTTATATAAGATATGAATGGAGTTATTTTAAGATGTGTTGATTTAGATCAAATTGAGGATGTTTTGGAAGAATTTAATGGAGGATTATCCAATGGTCACTTTGCACCAAGAACTAAAACATTGAATATTATGAGATTTCACTATTATTGGCCAAAATTATTCCAAGACACTCATGCATGGGTAAGGAAGTGCTCAATGAGTGTTGTTTTTCAAGAAAATAAAAGTTAGCAGCTCTTCCTCTTCAATCCATTCAGGTAAATTAGCCATTCATGTAATGGGGTTTGGAATTTATCGACATGATTAACCTACCTTTCAGTACAGGTCATAAATGGATTCTTGTAGCTACATATTATTTCACAAGGTTGACATAAGTAGTAGCTTTGAAAAAAGCAAATGAGACATCGGTGTTGGAATTTTATGAAATTCGTGTCACAAGGTTTGATGTCCCAACAAAAATCATCTCAGACAACACATTATATTTCCTTAGAACAAAGATCAGCACATGGGAAGTCAATCTTGGAACTCATCTCTCAACATATTCCAATTATTATCCTTAAGGGAATGGGTTGGCTGAGTAAACCAACAAGAATCTTATTTGCATCATCAAAAGTACTATGGAAACAAATAAGCAATCACGACATACAAAACTGAAATTAACCTTATGTGATGATACGATTACACTTAAGAGGTTAATTGGATACTATCATTTCATGATTTTCTATGGTAGAGAAGAAAAGTTATAAATTTTCTATGAATTACCAACTCGAGATCTTATAAAACAAATGGAGATAATGGAGGAAGATTAAATGTCAATCTGATTTGTTGAATTGATGGAGTTAGAATAAATTAGAAATAATGAAATGGCCACCATGGAGCTTCATCAAGCTCAAGTGAAGAGTTATTTTGATCGAAAAGTCAGTTGCAAGAAAATTCAGAGAATGAGACATTATGCTTAAGTGGGATGAAGAAAGAACTAATCCTGGAAGACACCAAATTTGATTATTTTTGGAGTGGGCCATATTTTATTACAAGTTACAAAAAAAACAATTCCTTTTATCTCTCCAAAATTAATGGTGATGATTTTCCCATCCCGGTTAATGGGCTGTACCTCAAAATTTTCTATTGAGGTCATGTTTTACCCTTGTATATAATAATTTTTTTGTGTTTACTCTCCTCCAAGTGTTTCGTGCACATTGTTGTTGTTAGTTTCCTTTATTATGTGCCTTATGCACTTTGATGGTTTGTTTATTTTCTAATAAGAGCTTCATGCACATAATTGTTATTTCCAAAATCTATTTTCAATGCTCATATTGTTTCCAAGAAGTTACAATAGTTAACACATAACTCCATGCCCAAGAGGTGCTTCAAGGCTAATGGAGTTTTTCCATCCAGAGGGGAGATGTCATTGAAAGCCTCCAAATTATTATCCAAATTAGATCTCATGCTTATTTGTACATGTTATTCAAGTTTCAAACTTAGATATATTTTGATGGTAGAACTAATGACTCAAAAAACCATAAATTCTAGTTTCCCAAAGACTTCGAGTATGAATAAAGTTTTAAAAATTTGTCAAAATCAGTAAAAAAGGGTATGAGAGAAAATAATAGAGGCCGTCATGCATGGAAAAGTTGTTCTAGGTCACAAAGCTAGGGAGGAAAAGTTATGAAAGTATAAAGGAAAACAAATCCATGCAAAAATCCATGAAAAGGTCATAGAACAAAGGAAAAAAATGTTATGGGGAAATCCATAGTACAAAGGAAAAAAATGTTATGAGGAAAGTTGTAGTACTAAGGAAAACAATGTTATGAGGAAATCCAATAGGACAAATTAAGTATCACTCTTATATTAGATAACATTCAACATTTTTAAGTTTTGAGCTTTCTCCCAATAACAAGGGTTTCATGAAATTGTTTGATTTTTTTGGATGGAAATTTCAATGGCTATGTTAGATCCTCTTGGTCTATACCTTGCTCCCCCTTGATGGAATTGGTGATGTTTGTCACATGTTCCACCTGGTTCATGGAAAAATGATGTCACTGGCTCCCCCGAGTGACATAGTCGGTAAAGCTTCAGGATACTCTGCAGGATGGGATGTTGTCCTTGTTGATCCCTTCTCAGATCATGGATGCAACTTAGGCATCGAGGAATATTTCTTTGATTAGTAAAATAATGGGCACGAGACCCCCTTTGGAGGATATTGAAAAATGGGCTCGTATTAAGTGGGACCCTTGTGGACCTCTTGAGGTTGTTTCTATGCCGAATGTTTTTACTCTCTTTACCTTTGGCCATAAAGAGGAATTTTCCAAATTCCTCCTGGGGGGACCCTGGTTTGTTGATGACATTATTTTTATCTTTGGAAATGAACTTCTAGGTTCAATCCCCATACTGAAGCAATGAAACATGCTTCGATATGGGTTCATCTAACAGGTCTACCACTCTAATTTTGGGACACAACTATGATTGAAGGAATTGTTCTTTACTTAGGCTCTCTTATTGCAGTTGATCAAGCCACTAAAGTGAGATCAAGATTCATTTATGTTTGTTTCTATGTTAATGTTGATGTTAGTAATCATCTTTCTAAGTCTATTGATCTCCTCTCGAATTTTGGTACTTAGACCCAACCCATTGAATATGAATATTTTCTGGAAGCTTGCTCTATTTGTAAAAGCATTGGTGACAAAGCCCTTTTTTGTCCCTCTAAACCAACTCCCAAATATAAAACCCATATACCTTATCCTAAGTTGGAGGGGAAGTTTATCCCCAAAGTTACACCTAAGGAGGGAGCTTTTAATCCTTTCGGAGTTCTAGCTGAAGAGGGTGATATTTTTTCATCAGTGGACTCCCCTAACACACCTGAAATTGTGGTGTTAGTGGACCTCCCTTCCCCTTCTCCCTCCTCCCCTTTGCTGTGTGATCTCCATGTACCTCTTCCGGTTGTTGACCCCCTCCCTCGAATGATTTTCTCTAGTCATTGTTTCCCCATTAGGATGATGTCTATGATGATCCCTCTGCCCCAAATTTCACTTCATGTCTGGAAGTGAATACTTCGTTGAACTCTCCTTGCATTTTTTTATTGAAGATTACATTTCACCCAGAATAACTAAAAGCAACTATAAAAAGAATTAGGATCTGGGAATCAACAAAAAGAATAAAAGAACCTCCAAAATAGTTAAAATGCAACTAGAAACAACTTAAAATATTTCTCAGGGAACTCAATGTATTCTCACCATTGAGGGTGGGGGAAATTCCAAACCTAAGAAAAAAGGTCCTTTCTTGGAACATTAGGGGGGTAAATTCCCCTCAGAATGAAGAATCCTAAAGGAAATCAAACTGAAAAAATCTCTTGATATCATCATGTTACAAGAGACAAAGCTCAAAGAGGATAATGACCTTCTTAGGATTTGTCCCAAAGCCTCTTTTTCCTTCCACATCTCGACTGGTAACTCTGGAGGGATTTTTACTTTTTGGGATTCTTCTATCCTTTATAGTGAATGCATCATTAATAAACCCCATTTCTTGGGTTTTTTTTTTCAAGAAATATGATCAAAATTAGATTGGATTAGAGTCAATATTTATGGTCTGGAAGCACAAAGGGATAATATTTGTGAAGCTCTTTTGGAATTTAGTAATAGTTGTAGGCATCTACCTTGGTTCATTGCTAGGGATTTTAATACCTCTCTCTTTCCTTCAGAAAAGAAAGGTAACTCTCTAGCTAGTTACAGTAGTATGGAAGCTCTCTCCATTTTCATTAGATAGGGTCATGTTATTGATTTTGACCTTCATGGTGCCTCTTTTACCTAATCAAATAGAATATTGGGGATCAACTATATCCAAATTTGGTTGGACAGGTTACTTAGATCCCATGATTGGTTGTCGCATTACAACAATTTCCATCTGGTGGCCCTCCCCAAAGTTACTTCCGATCACAACCCTTGTTCTTGGATGTAACAAATTTTCTAAGCACTAAGAATCCCCCCTTCATATTTGAGCTGGCTTGGATGTAGAACCACAACCTAGATAACCTCATTAAGGATTTGTGGATGTGGAAGTTCATGGGTCAGCTATGTTTTGATTCACGAAGAATCTTACCTACATTAAGAAACAACTTGAACTTTGGAAGTCTAAAACTTTTGGGAACATTAGAGAAAGGAAGAAACAACTCTCCTTGAAAATAGTTGAGGTCTCTTCACATATTGAACTAATTGGTAGAATCCATTCCCTTCATCAACAATATCTAAATCTACTGAGTGAGTTCCATAATAATCTTGTTGAAGAAGAAATCTATTGGAGGTAAATATTTAGGGATCTTTGGCTACAAAATGGGGACTGAAACACTAAATTTTTTGATGCTACAACCATTAAGCTTAAGAGCAGAGATACGATTAAGGAACTCTTATCTACATAGGGGAACCTCTTGAATTTTGAGATTGATATATCGACATAGTTGGTAAATTTCTACACTAATCTCCTCAAGGAGGAAGGTCCCATAAACGATATGGATGCTACGGAAATGCTACAACACATCCCGAAGATGATTACTGATGAAATTAACAAAAATTTTACTAATCCTTTCTCCCTCAAAAAATTTCACAAAGCAGTGTTTTCCATGTGTTTTGGAAAGGAAAAAATTCAACTTGAAAATTGGACAACTATACCCTAGTGTCAAAAAATTTCATTATAAACCTTCCCCGACACCCCTCAAGGTCAGCCCATCCCTTGTACCAGGCCTATCTTTCCTTGTCAAGTGGTCCTTTATGATGTGTAAACATTGTTCATAGGTGATTTAGGTAAACAAGTTCATTAAAGTGTTGCTAAGATGGTACCTTGTAAGGAAGACTTTTCAAGAGGATTCAGAATGGCTATTTTTTTCCTTTCTAAGGCATGGTGCACACCTCCAAAGTAGAGTTGAAAGAAAAAATTAATCAACTTGAATTTTAAGGATATAAGAACATTGTGAAATTGATTTTGGAATATTTTAGAGAGTTTCATAGGTTTAGGGACAAGTTCAGTAAAAGTAGGTCTTTGAAGGTGAAAGAGCTTGCAATACATAATAACACCTAAAATTTGGGAAGTGATTCCAGGATTTTTGTAAGGAGTTGGAGGTAAAACAAGACACCGTTGGAAATATATTTCATATCTCTAAATGATTGTGGTTTAATTTTATTCACAAGACATAAGAAATTCTACCCACATCCTATTTTCATCATGCACAACCTGCGATCTTGAGAAAAAGGGTATTTTTAGGGGGTTGTAGGAAGAATTAGAGCATGATACCCATCCCATCATTCTCCAAATTCAATTTTTAGTTAAGATCATATAAATAATTTCCAAAAAGGACCTCTGGATGCTCAATATATGTTATCAATAAGCTTCTCTCCAAGGTATACTTTGGGACTTAGTAATTTTTCTGGGTGGACAAATGTAACCAACAAGTTTGAGCATAATTTATTACACCAACTATCCCATCCCCTTGGGATATAAGGGAAACAATTGTGCCCAACCCCAAAATATACCCTTGGAGCATCATGTGACCTCGACGGAGCTCAAACAAGCCAGTTTAGCCCATTTTTCTACGCTCTCTCCGTCATCAAATCCTGCAGTGCCACTTGTCATCACCAGGTGAGGGAGAATTTTCTTGCACCTTATTTCTCATCCCTTTGGAAAATTTGGGACAAAAAAATGTTCCCCATTCCAACTTGTCCCTTGACTCCTCATGAGACCCTAAAAGGTGCTCCGCAGACCATTTTTCAACCCCTTCTCCTCTTTGCCTCCACAAACTAGCAAGTGGCACTTGTCAACACCAGGATGGGGAACATTTTCTTTCACCTTGTGTACCATTATAATGGGATAGATGGCACACAAAAATGTGCCAAATCCTATCCCTTGTTCTGGTCCCTCATGTGACTCAGTGTCATCCCGTAGGTGTTTATTGCTCATTCTCTCTCTCCCCTCCATCGACCAATCTCCATATGCCACTTGTCAAGATGAGGTTGAGGAGAAGTATTGTGCACTATATGTTACTTTTCCCTTGGGATAGTTGGGACACAAAAATGTGCCCAAGCCCAAGGGGTTTTAAAATCCGTAATTTGTAAAAAACTAACTGTCGTGTTGCTTCCATTCATGTGTGTACAACGAAACCACTACCAAAAGAAAAGTACAAAAAACATTTCCCTCCCCCATTTCTCCTTTTTTATCCATTCCTAAAAATTTATTTCTGCAAAGCATCCATTAAACCTGAGATTTATTGAGACACCATATCCATTCTCCACTAGAATGACTTCATGGCTAAAAATGTAAAATACACATATCTCACAATCCGGTGCACAGATCGAAGTGATATTTTTTGTAGAATTCTCCATTTTCAAAGGCCTTTAAGAAGAAATTTAAATAATTTCAAGTGATTCTTCATATTTTTAAAGGAAACAAAACCCCCCATTTTCCCCCCAGTTTTTGTTCCTTCGATTTACCATCACTCCGGTGGACATATGAAGCTAAAACTGCGAGCACAAATTCTAGAAGAAAAATCTATCCCATTGAAGTTGGTTCCATCACAATCTGAGGTGGGAAAGAACAATTTCAAAAATATCAGTGATTATATAAATGTCTTCCATGGTAGCTTTGTTCTTAAAGCTCTCACTAGGAAAAAAATGATTTTTTATTTTCAAGCATTCCAGTGGGTGAAACACAATAAAATTTAGAGCATGAGATCACGACGAAGAGCAGAATATAAAATATTTTTCTCCTCACAAACCGAGAGGATTTTTTTCACTTACGAAAAATAGCATATTTTATGCTCCTCCACATTCTAAAAATAGTAAGTTCCCTGAATTACAAGTACAAATCACCTAGAACAATAAGGAAATATATAAAATGAAAGATAGGGTAAAAACAACCTTTTTCCCAAAATAGTAGGTCCAAAAAAGTAACTTGATAAAAATAGAAAGTTACTAAAAATAGTAATGAACCAATAGAAGAAGAGGATCGAGTGTTCCAGAAGGTTCAAAAGGTGATATTGGAGCAAAATGGGTAATATGTACCAAAATGGAAGGTCTTGATCCTACATGATAAAAATAGAAAGTCTTCATTTTGGATGCAGAAAGTTGCGAATGGCTCTAGTTTCACTCACCTTTCCACTTTTAACACTCTCCACGAGATTTTGATATGACATCATAGCTCAAACAGAGAAATGAGAACTACGTAAGGGTTTTGGAAATATCATCTTGAGGTCATTTTTGTCCAGAAGCAAGTTAGCGCATCGTAGGGTGTAATAAGTGGACTCATCATCGTCTCTCAGTGAGTTGGGTGATTTGAAGATCAATGAGTTGAATTGAAATGGTTAAAGTGGATTGGGTTATCCTAGGTAAGTGATATCGGAGTGAGATAAATAAAATAACATCTCTCAGAGTAGTAAAGGAAAAGGTTACAATATTGCAACAAAATGTGCAAAACGGGGATGCAAGTTTCAAGGGATTCGAGCACTGTGAGCAAAAAATTGTGAAAGCCTAGAGAAAAAGAGAGTGATCCCCAATCTGATTGTGAGATCATAATGAATCATCACGAGCAATGCCTACGGTTATCTAGGGATATTAAAACAATGTTTTTAAACATTCCGCTCGTGGTGTCTGTGCATTATGTAAAAAAGTGGAGATTGTGACTGTCATTAGCAAGGGAAACATTTTCCATGGTTCTCTCTCTTCTTATCTCTTTATATTCACTCCCCCTTCCATCTCTTCCCTCACTTTCAAATTCTTCATCAGGAGGGTGCACTTTTGTGTCTTATTCACCTTTTATCTTATTCACTAATGTGACTATAGTCTACAACGTAATAAGTTACCCTTAATTAATAAAAGGAGACTTAATGTTCTTTCCTGGGAATGTTAAGAGTCACAAGTGACAAAGAAAAATGAAGAGACACATGGGGGATAGATGAAGAGTATTTTCTAAGTCTATATATTTTAATGACTTCTCTATTCTTAAGGGTTATCAATTTTGAATGCTCACGAGAGATTACTACTTTGAGTAAAACAAAAGACAAAGAAATTTTATTTATTCCATCTCTCTATGTTCTTCCATTTCTCACTATGTACAACTTTTCCAAAACATCAACGAAAAATAAAGGAGTTTCTTTCCCTTTTTGATCAGATAATTTACTAAAAGTTGTGTTGTAAATTATATCTTGTCTAGTTGATAGTAACAATGTTGGTTTCTTTATATATATGTGTGTTGAAGTACTCTGATTAATGGTTGTAGGAGTCTGATTTTCTACTTGCAATATTAATCCCCCCTTTCCTTTTCCCACTCCCTTTCCCACCTTCTCAAAAAATTCTTCCCTTGCAAGAAATTGCAAGATTTTTCCTTAGGTTCAATGGAGTATTCCTATTAGATCCCCGAACTCTAAGGCAACCAAAATTTATAATTTCATTCATGTATAATAAATGGAGCTGCACTATTCAAACAGAGTGACCTAGAGTCTTAGATCATTAACAGATACTCACTAATTTTTCCACTTGAATTTTTTTATCACCTATAGTTTTTGTCGCCCACCATGGGGCAGATTTGGTATATTCTACACCCAAAATACGACGATAAAATTTACAAAAATATATATTCAAAAAAACAAAAAAATATAAAATTAAAAATCCATTGTTAGAAACCCATTGTTGATTCTTGCAAATGACCCTTCATATTCCATAGTTTCCTTTCATATTCCAATTGAAATATTTTCCCAAAGATGGTTGAAAGGAGATATACCATGATGAATAGACTGAGAGGATTTTTTTATCCCACTTTCGAGGATTTGCAAAACCCACAAAAAAAGATCAAAGATAACCCTTATTAATTCTCTCAAGCTTCATCCCCATCTAATTATTTAAGTGTGTCCCCTGGTAATCCTATCCAAACACATGTTGATACTCCCCCATGTAAATCCTTTTGTTTCCCTTTCCTTCCACCCACAGTTGAACATTGAATTCCCTAGTGAAGGATAACAAGAATTAGAAGAAAAGTTGGGAGAAGAATTTTCAAAAGTGGAAGCAAAAGATGAAGCAGAAGAAGTAATGGAGGATGAAGAAAGAAAAATAACCCAACCCATCATTCTATGGGGAAGGAATGCTGATCCAATTGATCTTACACCTGCTCTTCATGATCTACCGATGAGTTCCCAAAAGTTTTTTTAATAATTAAAAGGTGACGACACCCAAACTCATGAAGAACACATCTCTGTATTCATCACATCATGTAGAATTCTTAGAATTGAAAATAAATATGTTTCTGTGAGACTATTTGTATAATCTACAAGAAAAGGAAACATAATGGTTATATCTCCTGTCATCTTGGTCCATCACCTATTGGGATGGTGTAAATTTTTTTTTCAAAGAAATATTCAAATCTACCAAAGATTATCAAGACCTCCCAGTCTAGTTGGCTCAAATGAAGAAAGAATCTAATGAGACTATGAAGGACTTCATATCTCATTATAACAGGTTGCTCAAAAGGATACCTCTTGAAGTTGTTCCCTTCGATGACAACGTGAAAAGGTTCTTCATTAGTGGTCAATTGTCAGAGCTAGGATTCATCCTTTGAAGTTGTTTGCAGAAAAATTTCAAGGTAGAAGATTACCTCATCTCATCTAGAAAAATCAAGAATCCTTCAAGGATGAATAAGGTCCATCATCCCAAAGATGAGAGAACTGATCCATTTTTGCAGAAATTGGTAAAAAAAGTGATAAGGTTGAAGAGAGAAGTTTCCCAATGAGAATTCCATCAAGTTTATAATAGAAATAAGATTACAGAAGCACCCCAAAGGATTTCCTTGGAGGCTCCACCTATCAATGAAAGTTGCAGAGCTCAAGAAGATGAATTATTGGAACAAGAAAGTGAAGAAAATGATTTTTTAGATGTTGAAGAAGTAGAGAACTGTGCACAAATCAGATTCTGTAAGTATTCTAGAGGTGATGAAGATGATGACAAAGAGGCACCACGCCTCTCATGTGCAGTGTTCACCCATTATTAGTATAAAAAGGGAGATCCTTCCTCCAATGCCATGAAAAAGAAGAAGATCGAAGATCCTCCTATGGTGACTCAATAAAATAAAATAATCAGTTGAGGATCTCCACTTCCTCCCTCCATGGATTTTTCATTGGAGAAACATGATCTTGTGGTAAACAAGAGAGCACCGGCTGTTCCAAGTAAGTCTTCCCATGCTCCTTCTAAACCCAATTCTACTCCTATAAAACCTAGTCTTTTAAGAGCCTCTAATGCACCTCTAAAGTTAATCACTCTTAACAAATCCACCCCCTCATCCGATAAAAAATATCAAGATTCCAAGATAGCACTTCCTCCACAATGTAAACATTCCAGTCCTTGGGACATCAAGTTCACCTGTCTTTGCTCCATTCGATTTCATTAATCATGCGCACAATACCAAAGTTTAGATTTCTAAAGTTGAATATTTACAAAAAAACCTAGAGAAATTCAAGAGGTTTGTAAATTTTATCAAGGGTGGTAGCCCAAAATACAACACTAAAAACTCAAATCCAAGGGTCTACTACTGACACCACATATGCCTCATACACAGAACATGCTTTCTCTAATTGCATCAAAGACTGATACTTCCTATGTCTCGCTTCTTGTTGGAAGATACCAGTTGAATAATTTTATAATATATTTATGTGCTTCTGACAATGTAATTCCTATAAAGGTGGTCAATGCTCTCGGGATCACCTTGACATAGGATAGTTGTTCAAGTTATTCCATAGAATAAAAGGATGTCCCACTTATAGGAAAGATCAATGATGCAGAGGTGGCTCTTGCCGAATTCCCAATCAAAAAGGTGTTGATGGCTATCTTGGTAGCATAAATTTGGGCTTTATTTGGAATGTTGTTAGGTAGAAGCTTCTTCTGATACTTGGGAGAAAAAATCAAAATGAATTGGTTTTTCACAACCATTCTGGTTAAAGGAGAGATGGAGAAGTTACTTCCTATGAAAAATATGAGGTACATAGTGCAGAAGTCAGGAAATCCAGAAGCTAATATCTTATACCAAAATAGTGGGAGAATGAACCATTTTTTAACTCCCAAGGAAGAAGATGAGATTCTCATCTTAATAGGACCAAACATCCCTTTCCTAGGGGGCTTTGGTATTGAAGAAATATTGAGAAAATTTTAATTGTGAGAGGGTAACCCCAAATTTATGGATGATGTGATCTATGAAGAAGAGAAGATGGTTCGTGACGAATTTCAAGCAGAGAAATCAGTTGACATGTTTCCCAAATATGAGGATGTTTTCTCATTCCCATTTGAAGATGATTATTCTCTTTATCACGTCATCTATGAAGGATACCTTTCAACTTGTGATAAGCTTCCGAAAGAAGAATCTGTACACAAATTTGTAAGAGTTGCAGAAGAGATAGAATACCCTCATCTTAGCCTTGAACTCTTGATGTAAGCCATGGATTTGCAAGACTGATATGAATCTAATTCGTGATCCTCCATCAAATTGAAAATTAGTCATGAAGAACTTTTTCAAGATGAGAAATGTAATTTCCCTCCTAAGTTAATGAGTGATGGAGGTGATGAAGAAGTTAAATTTTACTCTTTTCCATTCGAAGAGGAGGATTCTTTCTATAATGAAAAATTTGAAACAAATAAATTTGATGTCCTCAAATTTTATACTCCCTTAGACAAAGAAGCAGTAGAATGAAATGAGCTTCGAGATGGTGAAAAAATTATTCTGAATGGTAGCCTTGAATTCCAAAAAAAATGTTCTTACAATGAATTTAAAGATGATATTTTGGTATTTCCAGAGGAATCCATGCAAGAATATTGAAAGTGGAAGAAGGCACAAAATATCATAAGCCAAGTCTTGACCTCTTAGCTCATGTTATGGCCATACAAGATAATTATGAGGTTTTTTTTATTCTTCATTGGATGATCAAACACCTCATAACGTAATGGATCAAAATAGTGAATTCAAGACCTCCTGTGGGAAAGTTCTCAGTAAGCATGAATATGGAAAAGAAAATAACTCAGAAAATTCAAGCAACCCAATCAAAAATCATACCTGGGGTAATGATGAAATACAAGATGGGAAATAAATAGCGTGGGAGAACATGGAATGCAATAACTAATTTGAAATTGATTCCTAAGATAGTGATAAAAATGGAATTTTTGAGAAAAAAATTGAGCATCAAATAGATCATGTACACTCACTCCTCCCAAGTATACAAAAAATCATGAAAGCACCTGGATTTCATAAGTGGTTGAGGAAAGGAGGCTACTTTCTCAAACCAATAAATGGATTCATGAAACATCATCATTCAGTGTTACCTCTTCGGATGTTATTTCTAAATAAAAAGTGCTTCAATGAAAGTAGGCTGTCCCCCAAATTCTGCCATAGGTGATTTAGGTGTGTGTTTCCCTTTCCCTGTTGTGTGTGTTTTTCCTTTTTTAGTGTGTCATGTGTTTCCCTTTTTTTTTGTGTACTCCTTTTGGCCTATGTCTTGTTGTTTAAAGTGACTTTACAACCCAATGGATAAGGCACTGGTCCAAGTAATAAACTAAGATTATGGAGTTCATTCTCATCCTGTCCTCACTTTGTTTGATCCAAAATGAGTCCCCAAAATGAGAGCCAGTTGTTGTCTTGTGTTTTTTCAAGGGAAAAATTCAACTTGAAAAAGGGAAAACTATACCTTAGTGTCAAAATTTTTCATTGTAAGCCTTCCCCGACACCCCTCCATGTCAGTCCATCCCCTATACTAAGCCTATCCTTCCATGTCAAGTTTTCCTTTATGTTGTGTTAAAAATTTCCATAGGTGATTTAGGAAAACAAGTTCATTTAAGTGCTTCTGAGATGGTACCTTGCAAGGTAGACTTTTCAAGAGAATTAGGAATGGCTATTTTTATCCTTTCTAAGGCATGGTGCACACCTCCAGAGTGGATTTGAAAGCCCAAATTAATCAAAAATCAGTATTAAGGATCTAGGAATATTATGTAACTAAGTTTGGAATATTTTGGAAATTTTCAGAGGCTTTGGGACAAGTTCAGTAAAAGAATGTTCCGAAGGTGAAAGACCTTGTAGTAAAAAACAACACCTGAACTTTGGGAAGTGATTTTAAGAGCTCCGTAAGGAGTTAGAGGTCAAAAAAAAATCGTTGGAAAGGTATTTCAGATCTCTAAATGATGGTGGTTTCATATTCTTCACAAGACATAATAAATTCTGCCCATAGACTGTTTTCAGCATGCACAACCTACGATCATGAGAAAAAAGGATATTTTTGAGGGGGTTTAAGGCTGAATTATAGCATGAGACCCATCCCATACTTCTCAAAATTATATTTTTAGTCAATATCATTTTAAAAAGTTCCAAAAAAGACCTTTGGATGCCCAAGATATGTTGTCATCAACCTTCCCTCCAAGTTATGCTTTGGGACTTAGTCATTTTTCTAGGTGGACACATGTCAGCACCATGTCAAGGTGTAATTTATTACACCAAGTGTTCCATCCCCTTGAGATAAAAGGGAAACAAATCTACATCCAACCCAAAGATAGCCCCCTATACCATCATGTGACCCTCGTGGAGTTCAAACAAGCTAGTAAAACCCCTTTGCAACCTTTCTAAGCTCTCTGTCATCAAATCCCACAATGCCACTTGTCATCACTAGGTGAGGGAACATTTTATTACAATTTATATCCCATCCCCTTGGGATGGTTTGGATATAAAAATTCACCGCATGGCCAACTTGGCCCTTGAATCCTCATGTGACCCGAGAAGGTGCTATGTAGGCCATTTTCAAGCCCCTCTCCAATCCGCCTTTGTAAACCAACAAGGGACACTTGTCAACACCAATATGAGGCACATTTCATTACACGTTATGTCCCATCCCCATGGAAAAAAATGGGAAACAAAAATTCACTCAATCCTAGTTTTTGTTTAGGTCCCTAATGTGACCCAGTTTCAGACCTCGTGTGCTTATTATTTATTCTCTCTCTCTCTCTCTCTCTCTCTCCACCGACCAATCTCCATCTGTCACTTGTAAAGACGAGGTTGAGGTGAATTTTAATGCACCATATCTATCATCTCCTTGGGATATTTGGGACACAAAAATTCTCCCAAGCCCAATGGGGTTTTAAAAGCCATAATTTGTAAAAAACTAACTATCGTGCTACTTCCATCCACGTGCATACAAGAAAATCACTGCCGGAAGAAAATTATAAAAAACTTTTCCATCCCCCATTTTTTTATTTTTATTCCATTCCTCCATGTTTATGGATGAAAAACATCCATTAAACCTTCAATTTCTTCAGACACCATATTTTTTCTTCGCTAGAATGACTTCATGGCCAAAAACATAAAACAATCATATCTCACAATCCGGTGCACAGATTGAAGTGATATGTTTTGTAGACTTCTCCATTTTTAGAGGCCTTCAAGAAGAAAGTTATAGAATTTTAAGTGATACCCTAGATTTTTAATGGAAACAAAATCCTTATTTTGTTCCCTAGCTTTTTTCCTTTGATTTCCCATCACTCGAGTGGATAAATCAAGCTAAAACTATGAGCACAAATTCTAGGAGAAAAGCCTATCCCAGTGAAATTAGTTCCATAAAAATATGATTTGGGAAAGAAAAATTTCAAAAATATTAGTGACTCCATTAATGGCTGTCATGGTAGCTTTGTGCCTAAAGCACTCACCAAGAAAAATTTCATTCTTTATTTTTAAGCATTTTGGTGAGCACAACACAATGAAATTTGGAGCACGGGATTGCGACGAAGAGCCAAATCTAAAAACATTTTTCTCGTCATAAAATGAGGAAATTTTTGTCACTTATTAAAAATAGAATATTTTATCCTCCTCCACATGCTAAAAATAGTAATTTTACTTAATTGCAAAATTGGATCACCCATAACAATCAGAAAAGATACAAAATGAAAAATAGGGAAAACACGACAATTTTCCCAAAATAGAAGGTCCAGAAAAGTAACTTGCTAAAAATAGAAAGTAAAAAAAATAGCAATGCAAAAGCAGTAGAAGAGGATGGAGTGTTCCAAAAGGTTCAGAAGGTAATATTAGAGCAAAATGGGTGATATGTCCTAAAAGAGCAAATCCCCGTCCTAACTATTAAAAATAGAAAGTCTTCATTTTGGATGCAAAAAGTTGCGGATGGCTCCAATTTCACTCACCTTTCCACTTTTTGGAATCTCTATGGGATTATAAGATGAATTCATAGATAAAAAATAGAAATGATAACTCCATAAGGGTCTTAGAAACATCATCTTGAGCTCATTTGTGTCCAGAAGCAAGGCAGAGCATCGCAGGGTGCAACAAGTGGACTCATCATCATCTCTCAGTGAGCTGGGTGATTTGAAGATCAATGAGTTGAATTGAAATGGTTGAAGTTGATTTAATTAACCTAGGAAAGTGATCTAGGAGTGAGCTAAAAAATCACATCTCTTATATCATTAAAGGAAAATGTTGTAATGTTGTAACACAGTGTGCAAAACGGGGATGCAAGTGTCAAGAGATTTGAGCACTGTGAATTCCTAAGGAACAAGAGAGGGATCCCAAATCTCATTGTGAGATCATAATGGATCATTATGAGAAATTCCTACAGTCATCTTGGGATCTTGAAATGGTTTTTTTAAACACTCCACTCAAGGTATATGTGCATTATGCAAAAAAGTTGAGATTGTGATCATCATTAGCAAGGGCAAATTCTTCCACGGTTTTATTTCTTCTTCTCTCCTTATCTTTACTCCCCTTTCCTTCTCTTCCCTCACGTTCTAATTCTTCATTAAGAGGGTGCAAATTTTTATATTATTCACCTTTCTTCTTATTCACTAATGTGACTATAGTCTAAAATGTAATAACTTACCCTTAATTAATAAAAGGGGACATAACATTCTTTCCCAGGAATGTCAAGAGTTGCAAGTGAAAAATAAAAGTGAAGGGACATGTGGAGGATAAATGAAGAGTATTTTCTAATTCTATATATTTTAATTAATTCCCCATTCTTAATGGTTGTCAATTGTTTATGCTCATGAGATATTATTACTTGGAGTAAAGCAAAAGAGATAGAAATTTTATTCTATTCCCTCTCTGTATGTTCTTCTATTTCTCACTATGTACAAATTTTCCAAAACATAAACGAAGAAGAAAGGAATTTATTGCCTTTTTTGATAAGATAATTTATGAAACTTTGTGTTCTAAATTATATCTTATCTTACTGCTAGTAACAAAGTTGTTTTCCTTATATATGTGTGTTGAAGTACTCTGATTACTGGTTATAGGAATCTGATTTTCTATTTGCAATATTAATCCCCCCTTTCCTTTTCCCACTCCCTTTCCTACCTTCTTAGAAAATTCCTCCCTTACATGCAATTGCAAGAATAGGTTCTGTGGAGTGTTCTTGTTAGATCCTCAACCTCTAAGGCCACCACAGATTTTACTTTCATTCACCTATAATATATGGAGTTACACCATTCAAACAGAGGGACCTAGAGTTTTAGAGCATTGGCAGATACCCATCAAAATTTCCACGTGAAAAATTTTCTCGCCAACACCATGAAAGGGGACAAATCACCAGGCCCAGATGGCTTCATGGTGGATTTCTACCAGTCTTTCTAGAATGTTATCAAAACTGACCTGTTAGAGGCAGTCAATGAGCTCTGAGGAAATGAATCTCTTCTAAAATAATAGAACAATAATTTCTTAGCCTTGGCCTCTAAATATCTTGGTTTTAAGTCTTTGTATAACTTTTGTCCTATTAACCTTTGTAATACCTCCTACAAAATCAGAACTAAGATGTTGGCTACCATATTAAAGCCTTATATAGACCTTCTGATCTCTTATCAACATAATGGGTTTTCTAGGGGGCACCTCATTCAAGGTGGAGTGATCACTATTCACGAAGCCATAAATTTGGCACATCACTTGAACACAACGGTGATGATCATTAAGTTGGAATTGCAAAAATATTTTGATAGAGTTAGTTGGTCCTTCCTCTGCAAGGTCCTTGAAAAATTTGGATTTTGTGAGAAATGGTGCAGCTGGTATTTTGGATGTATCTCCTCTCCTCTTTTCTTCATTTTGTTAAATGGTATTCTGACTGGTCACTTCACAAACAACAAAGGTATTAGGAAAGGTGATCATATCTCACTTTTCTCTTCATTTTTATGGTTAATTCTTTAAGTAGATACCCCGAGGGTACCAAAAATACAGTAGTCATCTCGGCTTTTAAAATAACCTCTAGGATGCCAACAGCGACACATAGTCAATTTCCAGATGATATCCTCCTCTTGGGGGTATCCTTTGTTGTTGAAGTTAGAAAAACTAATAGAATTATCAAATATTGTTAACCAGATTTGTAGCAGCTCATTAATTTTTCTAAAATAAGTATTGTCTTCATAAACACATCACCCAGTTGAAAAAGGAAGATTGATTTTATCTTTGGTTACAACATCTCGGACCTTCTGTCCTACTATTTGGGTCTCCCTCTTTTCAAGGGTATACAACTAAAGAATCTCTGGACTCTGGTCATTGAAATATTCCAGAATAAACTGGCTAGGTAGAAGGGATCCCTTTTGAGGTAAGAAGGTAAGTTGTAACTTGTCAAAATAACCCTTTAAAGGCTCCTAATATTATTTATGTCACTATTTAGGATTCCTTTGGTGGTTGCTATTAGTATTAAACAAATTCAAAAACATTTCCTCTGGACTAGTTCTAAAGAGTGAAAAAGAATCAATCTTGTGTCTTGGAATGCTTCCTGCAAACCTCTTGCAGTGGGCGGGCTTGATCTAAGGAAAGTGTTGGAGATGAATGAGGCAATTTTAGCTAAGCTAGGTTGGGTGCTTTCCTCAAAGTAGAGAAACCCTTGGGTGCATTTTCTCATTTCCAAATATCTCCCCCCTTCAGGAGAATTTTTATCATATGATATCCCTCAAGGTTCTGCCATCTAGAACTCCATTTCTAGTAGCCATCAATTCCTGATAACTGGAACTTAATGGTAGTTGGGAAATGGTTTGACCATTGATTTCTGGAATGATTGTTGGATTGGTGATAAGCCTCTGTCTAGAAACACCTTATGGAACCCAATTCACCTTCAATTCTCAGCTATTTTTGGAAGATTGGTCAGTGGCTAAGTTGACATAAGTGATGGCCAACCTTATTGGCTTATTCCCTCCTAGGAAGGATGTAGCTTGATATAGTTACACCACATTGAATTTCTTAAAGCTATGTTTTCCTATCAATATATTCAATTCTCTCCAGATATGGATGTGCGCGTCTAGCCTAGAAGCTCCTCCAATTGTTTCTCTTTCAAAGCTTCCTTTCTCTCTCGCCCCCACATCCCTTGTGGCCCACCTCTTTGACGAATATGGATCCATCAAGTCCTCCCTAGAATTGTTTTCTTCTCCTGGCTTTCCTCTAGGTATGTTATTATCTTGGGGGGAAATATCAAGGAAAGGGGATTCTCCCTCCTTACTTAGTTCCCTCTCTGTCTTAATGCCCTAGAATCCACTACTTACCTCTTCCTCCACTTCCTATTCACCCATTTTATCTAGTGCCTCTTCTTAGAAATATTTTGGTTTCCATGGGTCTTTCCTTCCTCCCTCTTAGAGGAATTTTCCTAATGTAATCCCCAATTTTCTCATCAGGTTTCTTCTTTATCCTGGATCTTTCTTCTCCCCCATGTCCTATGAGGCATATTAAAATAAAGAAATAGGTGCATATTCAAGGATAAATCTCAAGGTATGTGGGAAGTCTTCAATCTTGTGGTTTTTGTCTTGTAGGAAAATCTAAATTGCTACATCTGGGAGAAGCATAAGAAGAAAGCAGTCTTAAGTCCTTTAGAATTTTTTCCTAGGCATCTCCTTTTCCCCCTTGTCCCTCCTCCCATAGTGATGGCTCATGCAAATAATTTCTTTTCCCACCTCCCTTGGATTGGTTGAAGCTTAACACTGATAGTGCAGCCAAGGGCAACCCGAGTGCCTCAAGTGGGGGTGTAATTCTTAGGAATGACTCTGGTAACCCCCTGACTATGTCATCCAATTGCTTTGGTTTTGGTTATAATCATAAGGCCAAATCCCACACCATCCTTAAAGGCATGGAAATGGTGCTCCATATTGGTTTTGGTCAGTTAATTGTTTCAAGTGATTCTCTAAACATTGTAAGGATTCTCTCCTTGGATGAGCACCCTCGATGGACCATCAAAAACATCATTGAAGATATAAAATCTCTCCATATTTTCTTTCAATTGGTTAAGTTCCAACACATCTACTGGGAGGGAAACAAGGTCATTGATTTCTTGGCTAACATTGGTGTCTACTCGGATATGCAAAACAAGTGTATGGGAGATTTCCCAGAGGATCTACTAACTCTTGTTTCTAATGATCACCATTTGGAATCATATTTATTCTATTTTGGGGTTGATTTTATTATTCATCCTTTTCACTACAGCTTTAATTAGTTATAGTATCACTAATATGCATAATACCTTTTTTGGTGGTAGCAATCACAAGGATACGAGTATGTAGTTATTTTTTTGCATTTATTTTGGATATAGATTATGTTATTACAATGACTTGGTAAGATTGATGATTTTTCATGTGTGTGATTATAAATTTGGTAAAGGTAACATACATAGTGAATTCCTGGAAACACATGTATGGGGTCTGATTGATGGATGTTTTTCCTCCTAGAACTTCTATTTAATCAAGTCTCACTTCGGTTTTTTAACTTCCATATTTGCCAGGATTTCACATTTCAAAATGGGAGGCACTATCAAAAGGATTGAACCCACTTCTTGTAAAGAGGTCAATCCTGACTTGGAATTCTAGAATATTCTAAAGGAAGGTGGTGTTGCGACCTTCATGGAGGAATGACTGGTCACTTTATCTGAGTGACTAGCAGTGTGCTTGCCTCATGGAAAAAAAGAAAGGTTAAGGTGGGAAGGATGAAATTTGTCATTTCACTTGATTATATTGCTAATGCGATTGGTCTCTTGATAGAAGGATATATCTACTTCAAATGCTCACTCTGGGCTGAACCATATGACTTTTTATGCCATGGAAAAAAATTGTGAAAATATAAATTTAGTTTTGAGAGGGAGTTGCATCCACTGCCTTGGGATATAGTAGCTGAATAAGTGATGTGGTAGTTTACTCTTGAGGGATAGTACAAGGTGATTTATGTGCCCCAGTTGTTCCTACTGGACCACCTCAGGTATGACAAGAAGATGAACTTCTCTACTTTTTATTTTAGTGCTTTGAGCAAACACTTAGGTTGGATAGGGAGGAAGAAGATATTTTTCTGCATTAAGGCCTTCTATATTTTTTGTTCAAAATGGTGGCCTCTCAAAAGAGTATCTCTATATTTCCTACTGATCTTGGGAAATAATGACTTGTCAACACTAAAATTTTCCTCCGTAATTTCTATTTCATTAATGTATGTATTAGGAATAGGATGTTGTTAAGTATAATTAGTAGTAACGTTTGATAGAAGATAACGATTTTGCCAGTACAATGTTGCCAATAACGTATAGTATGGTAACAGTCAAAGTACAATAGGAATGTTGTGGTAAAAAGTAAATATTTATCGTAAGTGGTTCAGTAATGTTAGAATGTCAAATTTAGGGTAAGTAGAGAAGTAGGGTCTACATGATTAGGAATTAGAAATATTATATTGGTAATAAGGACAAGGAGGGATGTCATAAATATTTTGTGTATTTTATTTGTAAAAAGTCTAAAAATGTGGAACCCATGTGAAATGATAAGGTTTATCTTATCTTAAAAGATAAGCTTACATGTAAAGATAAGAGTTAAGGTATGGAATATGATTCGTCAGAGTAGATTTCTTATCCTATCTTAGAGATAAGGTGGATAAGCCTGAAAGTTCTATAAATAGAGAGGCCACCCCCCTCATTTAGAAATAGAAGGAAGTAGTGAGAAATATTGTATAAGAAAGTGTGTGAAGGAAGCCATCATTTAGAATGTGTGTTAAAGAAGCCATTAAAAGGTGTAATTGTGAAGTTTCTCCCATAGTTATTGTTGGAAGGCAAGTGGAGTTGGTAACACTTGGAGTAATTCATGGGTGAGATTGTAAGAATTTCATGTTAATAATACATGTTATAGTTGTATTTCAGATTTTTCATCGTTCTTTTATGTTATAGTCTGTGGTATTCTTGTGTTATGTATGTTGTTGTGTTTCCAAATTACTTCCACCAAGATAAAAGTTGTGCATTAGTAAATAATAATAGCACAAGGAGTTCCCGGTGGAGAATTATCATAAGGATAGATTGGTGATGATAGACTCTCCACCCCCACTTCTACTTATCATACGCCCTCTTCTCCCTCCACTTTTTCTACCACCCCCCGTATACACCTTCACCATCTCCATCTCTCTTGTGACTCTGACTCTTATGTCATGGTGTTTAGTCTATGTCCTTCCTTGGCACACTCACTTGTTTCTTCACATGATTCTCCTTGTTCTCCGTGGGTTGATTTAAGCTTTCATCCATTTAATGTTCCAGAATAATGTAGCCTAGTATTTACCAGATAACACCCTAGTCGTGTTGGCACATCACTAAGCCTAGACTAAGTGCTCACTCGAAGCGCACAAAGGTACTAGGTCCCTCTTTAGGGTTGTTGTAATAGGATGTTAACATGATGAAGGGAGAAACATATAGATTCATAACTATTCCATCATTCTACAGTGCATGCTACTCTTAGATCTATGAAAGAATAAGCTTGAACAGTAATCATGATTCAATTAATAACATGCACTATAAAACTACACACATAATGAAACTTAAATTCAGCCATTATCTTCCATCTATTAGTAAATACAGAAGCTCTTTATAGTATTCTCAAGCTATACCAATGCGCGTATGGAGCTGACATAGTGATTCAATCATATGTGTATATTCTTTGTTACACACACGTACATCCAGCTCTCTCTCTCTCTCTATATATATATATGTATGTATATCTCTATATCCCTACTATGTACCTCACATCATATATATAGGGTGGGGAATTTCCCTTCACTTCTTATCTATTCTAGAAATAGGCCGCATGTTATTGATAGCCATATGCCATTTACAATCATAGCCACACATGCAAGTGAGCTATCTATAGTCCTCTTGCCGTTAAATGAAGTGTCAATTCTATTCTCAGCTTGTCTCCATGTATAGTTGCCTCGAACCACTTCTCCAAAGATAGACAATGCATGACACACACATCTCTACATCGTTGATGTGTTCCACATGCCATCTTCTAAAAATAGGTCTTCATGCTCAAAATCCGATAAGTCCTGAAATCTGAACTTGCCTTCTGCGTGCAGGTCCTTCCTATCCTTCCGCGCCCTTGGTTCCAGGCCTTCTATCCCGTGTGGACTCCTTGTGTGGTCTTTGAAAAGTATTATTTGATCAACATTACCCCACACTAATCTCATTTTCGTCTCGACAATGGGTATATCCTAAAAAAATGAAGGAAAGAATAGAAGATTGGAAAGAATAAGAATGGAAGAATGTAGATAAATAAAGATTTTTTATGAGGTTATTAGGCAACCTCCTTTGTATCAATTTGTAGTATCAACTCTCGATACTCCTCCTTTATTTCAGCCTCTAATACCTACCAGTCTATGAGTGCTTGCTTTTATTTTTCTGGGATGTCCACAACAATGGATTCCAACTCATCTGTCATAATCTCTCCCTTCTCATTTTGTAGAACCAACACAACACTGGACATTGATGTCATTATTCCTTCTAAATGGTCCATATTTTGCGCAATTATCTTTCCAAGCTCTTCTAGCCTAGTCTTGTGTGGCTCTTGTGCTGCAGCCAGAGCCTTGTGCTTCTGTTTAACCATTGACAACCTTTCTGCATGGCCCAATGTCTCATATTTCATTGCTTTCTAGACCTCATTGTTCTCTTCATGGGTCTTGATGTTGATAAGCACCGCTGGAGCTATGCATATATTTAAAGCCTAGTTTTCTCTCTTTAATACTTCCTGTAATGCTTGTAAAAACCCTTCATAAGATGTAATTTTTCTCATCACAGATGCTTTCTCTTGATCAACATCTTGTTCATAGTGTTTTGGTGCTCGTATACGTAGAGTTTCATCTTTGAGTACCAAGTCCACCAACTTTCCCACATAGTGTATCACTGAAGGAAATGTCTGTGGTACCTTGGCCTCCAAGTGTGGCCTTTCTTTGATTACATTGTCCCCAATCTCCTCTACGATGCTTATGAACACCTCATTTTTCTTTTACATGAAGTAACTCTCCTATATTATGCATGTTATCTCTGCATCCTTTGTCTTCAACTCACGCATCTCTCTGATCGTGGTAGCTTTATCCATGTTTCTTCTAGCCACCTTAGTAGAAACTTTCACCAGTGCATTGTTGACATGCTCATCTGACATGATAGTAGGCTTTACCGTCATGTGTCTAGCTTGAGGTTCCTTCTTCACTTGCCTCAAAATGCATGATTATTCGTACACATCAAATTCAGGCTCATCCATGTGGGTGTGCATCGACCACGATAGTTACTTTCGAGTGCACATAGTCACCATATCTTCATCCATTAACACCCAACTAAATAAATCCTTTTGCACTATCATCTCTGGAAGTAGGCACGGATAATTTTTCCTGCATCCTCTGTATACCCCATGGTCGATGGAATATGCTCTCCAATTTTCCTTCTAGACCTTTGTTGCTTAGGAACTTTAGCCTCCAAATTTGGAACTTATGTTTCCATGTGCTGAACATCCTCTGAAGTTGTCTCCTTTAGTATTTTCTCTTCCTCTTATTTTTCCTTTGATGCCTCACCCTATTGTTCTGTGTGCTTTGGAAGTGTAGGAGAATTAGGTGTGCTTTCCTCTGACTCTTCCACCTCCTCATTCAGCTTTAGCTTCCTCCTTCTCTGTGTGGTACCCTCCTTCTATGGGGAGATTTTGGGTGATTTGGGAATATTGGTTGGAGTAGCACCTTGGGTCCTTGTTCTCCTGAATACCCTTTTAAACTTGTGATCCCCTTAGACTGCATTCATGTCCTCATCATCCCCCTTTTGTGGATGAGGTGGGGTAACGGTGTGCTTAGCTTCACTCTTACTTGTACGATGTCTCCTACACCTATGCTCCAAACCACCACTATCTTCACACTCCTCCTCCTCATCTTACACTTCAATTGGCTCTATGGGATTAGGTACTGGGATTTTCTCCACTGTATGCTTTCCCTTTGGTGGTGCTAGAAGTGTGAACTCACCTTCCACATATTTTTTATTCTCCATATTTGGCTTCAGTTGGAGATACACTAATGTTGCCCCCCCCAAATTTTCCACAACCAAGCTTATTGGTTTGATATTTAGTACCTATGAAATGATCCTCTCTGTATAAGTGCCTCTACCAGGATACACATACTTCTTCTTTAGCTTATGGTAATCGCAATCTACCTTATCTACATTGAATACTAGTCAGTGTGTATCTGTAAATCTATGAATAGATGCTTGAAAGTACCTTGTAGTGAATGCATAAGGTAACTTACACCAAGGGCTCCAGATTCCATCTTTCATTGGGAAGTGTGTAATGTAGAAATGCTGATATACAACAAACTGAACTTGTTTCCCTACCACTAGTGGTAGGTCCTTTGGGATGCGCCACTCTTCCCCAATTGTCACGCGGAGCCTGTCATACCACTTATCTACCCTTTGCTTTACATCATATCTCATGGCCCCCTTACATAGGTACTTGTTGAATCTTTTAGTTGGGAACTTGTTCTCCATCAAGTATTCCCATACTTTCTCCTTCAGTTCGTCTAGTACTCTAATCTCCATAAATACTATTGATAGTAGAACAGCCCCAAATCTTATCTTCCCTCTTGTGTGTGCTTCTTCGACTATTTTCTCTGCAATATAGCCTACAATGTTGTAGATTGTCCCCTCTAACATCTTATGTGCCACATGTGACCACATAGTATTTACCTGTGACCAACGCTCCTAATCATTCAACTTGGTAACAAGGTGTGCTGTAGTCTTGTACAACTGGACAATTCTTTAATTTATCTATGTCCATTCCGCGTGGACCCTTTAGGTACCCTAACTCTTGTTTGGTCTTTACAATCACGAATTTATCTGCAAGGTCTCCTTTTATGTCTTCTCATGTGGCCTTTAGACCTATAACTGATGAAATGAGTGCATATGAGATTCTAACTCTATATCTCGCAAAGTAGAAGAAGTCTTCGTGTACCCTGCTCACAAGCCATTGATAAAAGGGCTCAAACTTCCTGAAATATGGAAGCTCATATAATTGGTAGACCCCAATTCTCTTCAAGAGCTTCTCGCCTGCATCATCATACATCAGCATATCATCTACCGTGCACTTGTTCATTCTATTAGTGAGCAAGGAATCGAGCTCCTTCTTGTTCTCTGAAGTCTTGTGATTGTATTCACTCACTTTTCTCTTTCTGATGTGTGAATCCCATTCTTTCCCAAAAATGAATCCTTCTAGATATTGCATCTATGAAAAATGGCTTTCGGGTGCCATCTCTTCCTCCTCAACAAATACCTTCTTCTTTCCTTTTACTGCTATTGCAGATGCCTTCTTTGGTGCCATTTTTACCTTGCAAATGTCTCCTCTTCAAATCTACAACTCTGGAAACCCTAGCTCGATTCAATTATGCCCTAGGTGGAAACTTTGTAACCTAAGTCTTTTCTGTCTCCCTGCTTCACCCAAACCCTTCACCACCAGGGATGTAAGCTTATTATCACACAAATTTGGTTGTCACACTTGGTTTCACACTCTTCGCACATTAACTCGATCACTCAACTCTTCACACTTTGCTCTTCTCTCAAATACTCTTAGTTGCAATGGTAAAAATGAATCTGCATCCCATCCTTATATAAAATTTTCAAATTTTGATGCATTTATTACTCCTTCACCCACCAAATATCCCCTCATTCATTGACCAAATCTATTCATTCCACACGATACATCTTCGCGCCTAGCTATAACCTTCTAGCGCGCCTTCCTACCCTCTGGTCACAGAATTCTCTTCAGCATGTGCTCCTGTGCCCAAGTACCTCATCACTGTACCTTCCCCTGGTAACTAACATGGTCACTTTTGAGAAGCAATCTTCTTTTGACCTAAAGCAAACCCATAGTAGCTTATTCCTTTCACCTTTCAATTCCCACAAAATTTTTCTTGGATAACTACAACCACCCCACACGAAAAGTATGTGTAGTCCTCTATGCATAAACATTATTCATACAATAATTAGATTCATGCACGCAAGCACACTTATTACAAAAAAACAACAACTAAATTGACAAAGCATAACAATGACGAAAGAAATACATTAAGGAAATACATAATTGAAAACCTAAACTAAATGGCAATACTGCCTTATTACAAACACCAAGAAGACTTATTTATAGTAGGGCTTCAGCCTACTCCTGTTAAAGTAACTGGGTAACCGTGTTCCATCAAGTGCTTCTAACTGGAAAGCACATGATTTAAGTATAGATGTGATAACATATGGCCCCAACCAATGTACTTTGAGTTTGCTTGGATGGCACAAGAACTTTGAGTCATAAAGAAGTACCATTTGTCCAATCTCAAACTTCTTATCCCTTATGTTTCTGTCATGTCATGCCTTCTTCCTAACCTTATCCTACTTATGAATCCATCATGCTATGGCTCAGTGCTCATCCAGTTGAATCATCTTTTTGATACGCTTTTCTAAATCCTATTCATTAGCTAGACCTCTAACGCGTATAATGCATAAAGAAGGTAACATAAATTCTATAGGGGGAACAACTTCCACATCAAAAACCAACTGAAATAGTGTGGCTTTGTTCAATCTTATAAATTGTTTGATATGCCCAAAGCACAACTGAAACTTTGTCATCCCAATCCTTTCTTCTAATATCACGATTTTTTTTCAAAGTCTGGCTCAAAATCTTGTTGAGGGCCTTGACAGTTCCATTTTCCTGAGGATGATAAGGTGTAGTTTTATGGTGTGCAACTATAAACTCATCTAATAGGATCATGATTGTCTCATTTAAAAAGTGTGTACCTCTATCACTTGTCAAGCTTAAGGGACATCCATATCTAGTAAGAACATTCTCCCATAGAAACCTAGCTACTATAGATGCCATACAGTCCTTGGTAGGTGATGCTTCTACCCACCGCGTGAGATAATTTATGTAAGTAATAATATATCACGACCCATTCCTATGCATGGCTAGTGAAATAGGTCCTACAAAATTAATGTCCCATTTCTCAAATGGTTCGACACTAGTAATTGGTCTCAAAGGCATCTCATCTCTTTTCCCTAGTTTTCCTAGTCACTGACAATGATCACACGTCTTACAATATTCTTTATAGTCCTTATATAATGTCTCTCACCATAATCCAGCAAGTAGAATCTTCTGGGAAGTCGCATCACCTGCATAATGGCCTCATGTAATACCACCATGAGCTTCTTCCATAATATCCTTATGCTCATTCTATAATACACAACAGTGTAATAATTCATCTCTTCCTAGCTTGTAGAGGTCACCACTGATTAACATAAATGGTTCCACACATATAGCAAGCTGCTTCTTTTCTAACGATTTTGTTCCTTCTGGTGACATACATTTTCATATAAAGACTACAATGTCTTCTAATTCCATGGGCACGCGTTGTAACCTATATAAATGTGCATCTGGAATTGTCTCTTCAATTATCTGTGCATTCTCTCTTGAATTGATTCTAGATAAATGATCTAGTGCAGAATTACTTTTCCTTGGCTTCACCACAACTGTGAAGTCAAACTCTTAAAATAGGATCACCCATCTACATATGTGCCCCTATAAGATGGCCTTGTTTACCAAGTACTTCAATGCTATGTGATTTGTATAAAACACAAATGGTGTTGCTAACAAGTACTGTCAAAACTTGTACAATTCATATATCATTGACAAAGCTTCGAGCTCTGTAGTTGTATAATTCCATTCAGCAGGAGTCAGCTTCCTACTAGCAAAATAGATTGGATGATCTATAATAACTTCACTAGGTTGAGATAACACAACACCAATGGCCATGCTAGAAGCATCCACATGCACATGAAATGGTTTATCCCATGAGGGAAAGCATCGAATGGGCGTGGTGCTAAGTTTGTCTTTTAATATCTCAAATGCATGTTATTGCGGTTCTCCCCAATAAAATGTACCTTTCCCCTTTAGTAACTCTTCCAAGGGTGTAGCAATCTTGGCATACCCTTTTATGAATTTTCTATAATATCCTGTATGACCTAAGAATCTGCGTACCTCACTTTGACTAGTAGGTGCTTCTAGGCCTAAAATGATGACAACCTTGGCTAGATCAACTAGCAAACCTTACTTGCAGATTATATGTCCTAACAGTATCCCAAATGGCATAACAAATATGTAATTCTTGATGTTCAAAGAGATACTCAATTGTCTACATCATTCAAACATCAAGTGCAAATTGTCACAATGATCTTTCAAAAGCCCATATACTGTCCAATCATCTAGGTGGACCTGTAAGAAGTTGTGAATAAAATCCTTGAATGCCTAAACAACTATGCACGAGAATACAACATGCATGTTTTTCAATCCAAAGGGCATCATAGTATAGGCAAAACTTCCCCATTTAGTCATAAATTTTGTCTTTTCTTGATCCTCTTGAGCAATCCTAACTTGGTGATACCCAAAAAATCCATTTGTGAAGGAATATATTTCGTGCCCTGCAACTCCTTCTAGTATTTCCTCAGTGAATGGCGTAGGGAATGGATCTGTGACACATGCAACATTTAGCTCCCTATATTCCACACATATCCTGATCTGTCCATCCTTCTTGATATTGATCACCATTGGGATAACCCATTCTGACTCCTCAAGGGGCTTGATAATTCTAGATTTCAACATTTTATCAATTTCTTCTTTTACCTTTTCACACAAATTAGGATTCATTCTGTAAGGTCTCTTTCAAACTGGTCATGCCCCGTCCTTAAGTTTAATCTTAATTTCTCCAAGGGATTCATGCACGCCTTTAAGTTCATGATATCCTCAAGGGAATAAGTCCTGATAATCCCTGAGTAACTTGATGATCTTTGCTACCTCCAAATCTAACCAGTAATCTCCAATTATGGCCTCCTTAGGCTCAGCCTCTGAACATATATTCACCTTCGTTGTCTTCATGGGTTCAAGGTAGGTGCACGTATCCTTATCTGCACTATCCAAGACCTCGCGCACCCTGTGTAAATGTTCAATATCTAGGTTCTCAACTTCCTTGTTATCTACGACATAAACCATCTTTCCTTTCTCTTTCTCAAGGCAAGCATGTTCAAGTAACAAGGAGTCCATTTCTTCTTCCTTTTCAAAACATGCTCTGAACTCTGCTTCACCAAACAATTCCTGAATATGCTCTTTTGATTTTACACTATCTCCCATAATTAAGCGCTTGAAAATTTTTAATGCCTCTGCTACAGAAGGTTTAGTCGAGAAGTAGTCAAAAGTATAGATCATTCTTGTAGTCAAATATTACCAGTTTCTAGTTTCTCGATGTAGTTTTGCATATACATACCAAACACGTGCACATCCTTGTAGCATGGAATAAAATCTATGCACCTATAGTGAAGGTGGTAATGCTTCATATCATGTTGTCTAGAGTCTCTCACACTGTTGAATGTGATGCTAAATAGGTTGATCACTATGATAAGTTCATATTTGTGTAGGTGTATTTTTCATTATAAACCTAGTAGACAAAGATATTCCAATCTCTTCCTAGTTTATAAGATTATCCCTGTGGACTACCCGTTAGCATGCTTCTATCCTGCGTAGTGTATATACTAACATATCTCTCCTTTTACCTCAATTTGTCAACTATGTTTCCATGGCCTTCAGAAAGGTAGTAATATATTTTGTCCATATATACAAAGGTAATGTGCTACACATCCATCGAATTGAATGAAATCCATTCTTACACACAACCATGCTTTTCACCTCGCACCCTACTAATTCATATGTACCATGAGCCCAATCGTTGCAAACAATACTCATAGTATCACTAATAGAATGAGAATCCTCCCACTATAGGATGCCTTCTTTTGATGGCTCATTGACTTTTGGGTCCTGAATAGTGTGTGTACATAGACTCTGTTTGAGTCCTCCTCACTTATAGGCTCAACATAGGGTGTAGACTTCCCATTTGTCAAAGGTATCACAATTGTTTCCTCCTTGTTTTCAAAGTGGATATACACCTTATTGAATCTCAAGTTAGAATTATTCACATAACACCAAGGGCTTCCAAGCAAGGCTGGAAAATTGTCCACTTCTGTAAGTGCTAATACCTAAAAATTGTCTGTTATAGATGCATCTTTCAAAACTCCTATAGGAGTTTCCTGAGTCCAGTTTGCCATAAATAACACATTAGATGATGGCTACAATGGAGGCCTCCCCATTTGTACCATGCATCTAATGCAAGCACATTTACCGCTGGCACCTATATCGATCAATATGTTGCTCAACAGCCACCCATCCACAACAACATTCAGAGTAATTTCCTTGTCATAGTCAATGCTATCAGGGGGAAGATTTGAATGTAGAATTTGTCATCCAATCTCAAGAATTATGTGCAGAGTGTTCCCTTTTAACTAACTTCCTAATAGTGGAATAATGTTCTCCTGGTGCAACATCTTGCACACCTCTTAAAAATCATCGATATCAGTTTGGACTATCTCTAATGCTTTCTTTTACTCCTTTAGGTATTGTATCTCACCCTAAAGATTCCTTAGAACTTCCATGGTATCCTAGTAAACTTCTTTCTGATGAGAAGGATCGTAGGTACCTCACATGTAAAACATCCTCCTTGGTGATCATAGGCTTCTGGTGCAATGTCTCTTTCATGCGTGCTACTTCAGTGCATGTAGTAATCTTCATTTTCAATGCCGCAAGTTCTTCTACTATCTTTGACATCCACTAATCTTCTACCACGTGATATATTCTAAGCATCATAATGCCTTTGTTTTCTTGGTTATGCTACTTACTCATATGCTCATATAAGTTCAGGAACTCTTCATAGCTATGGTTATTCCCGTAGAAAGAACATGCAATATTCTGACGACATTCACGCCTATAGTGGTCAAAAGATCCACAAGTATAACATGTTCCATGAGGGAAATATCCTCTTCCTCCACCATGTCCTCATCCTTCATATCCACCACGATATCCATGTCCCCTTCCATGACCTCCTTCAAAAATCCCCTCATTCCTGTCATAGCACATTTGATTATGATCCTGATCCTGGTGCTCATTCTTACCCTTTGAACTATCTATTATACTTGTTTGTTGTACTCTAATGTCTATAGTATCCTGGATCTGACCAATCAACCAAAAATCCTCAGTATCATGGGTTGTGGACCTACAAATCTTGCAAAAGAAAGATACATTCTTCCTTATCACGTGCTATAACAAAGGACAGTGACTAGCATCATAATTCAAATAAAAAATTTCGCATTCCAATAGTAATGAGTGTATAGATCTGCGAGGGCAACTATCCTTGGTGTGACCTTCCACTTCACAATCTATACACCAAATTCTTGAGCGTGTTTCATGGGCTGAATTTTTTGATAGATTCTCTAACTACTTTTCCATAGCTATAATCTATGCCTCTAGGAATGGACTAATGCCAGTGTCAATGCTCCCAACTACCTCAGCACACAAAGTTGCTTCTAGTGCTTCACGCGGCTTAGTGTATGTCTTATGTGACAACGCCCTTATAAAAGGTGTAATCAAACCTCCAACGAACCATTGTGCATGTTTGGCCAATGTGAATATCATAATATATCTTAGATAGAAGTTTCTTAAAATGAGTCTCATACTCACATACAATCTCAGTAGTGCCTTGCTTGATATCTTTGAGTGCACTTATATTCTTCTGCTCAAACTTAGGGATATGGAACTCTTTTAAGAAAAAATCTCTCAATGCTATATAATCCACACAAGTCTTATCAGGGTCAAACTTCCTATGCCAGCTATGTGCACGTCCTTGTAGTGTAGTGGAAAATTGACTTGCCTTTCACTCAGTAGCTATGATCCATTTAGCATGCCACAAGATTTCACACATATGCACATGTTCGGAAACATCATCTATACCTCTATATTCTAGAAGATGAAGAGACATCTCCATATAGATATTATGTGGTTGTTGCGAACCTTGTCCACCTGATCTAGAACCTCCTATGTTCCCTCTACCTCTAGAACCACTAGAACCACCAGAAGTAGACCCACCTATACCTCCTGATCCACCACATATTGTTGGAAATAGCGGCCTGTAGATGTACTCCCATGTGCTCTAACAATTGTACTATATTGTACCCCTACAATTTGTGAGGTAGTTCCACTTCTAGAGGTGAATCCAACATTCTGTGTGCTCACATTTTTGTGGATGATGCACCTAAGAATGCTCCTATAAATGAAATTGAAGTTGTCTGTCCTGCCATTGATGTACTTGATCCATGACTTACTCCTACTCTCTTACTTTCCAAATTATTTTGTTAGTTACTTGTCGTACTAGATACTGAAAAACAAAGAACAAAGGATAGGTCACCAGGTGGATTAAGATGCGTTCCTATGGCCCAAGTAGTCTATACTAGCACACTACTGTGTAAGGATGAGAAGGTATCTCTAACATGCTTTCTAAGATGGGGGAGCTCCTGATGCTATGGCTCCACGTCTTCTACGTGAGCTGTAAATCCTTCACGAGTCATCTCTCTCCTCCATGCCATACTCTCTATAATGGAACATTGCTTCCTTATCTCCCTCTTGCGTGCCTCATTATACTTAAGATGCCTTTCCTCTCTCTATTTCTCTACTGCTAGGTTTTCCATCCTAAACAAAACATGTTCCTACCCTCACGCGTGGAAAAGTTTAGTTGGTCATTGGTTAAATCTCCAAGTTCAAAGTGACCATGAAGATCTTGATTTCTAGTGGAATACCATGCAAATATATTACTCTTAGATACGGTAAAAACAAGAATTCAACTACCTCTGGGAAAGAGTACATCAAAATTAAATATTCCAGAATATAACTATTTAGAACACCACAAAACCACGTATCCACCACACGAGTCCAGATCATATCAGCATCATAGAGTGCCTGAAATTATTCCTATGTCCAGAAAAGTGTGTGATACCTCCCATTCAATTGAGATGCATAAGAAGTAAGCCACTCGTATAGTTCTACTAGAAAGATAATGAAAAATCTCTCATATAAGATGTCATACAGGTTCTATTCTACCCAAGTGTGTGCGTTAAACTCAAATCCACTGCTGAACCATCATGCATATTCTTCCTCTAGATCGTGTATCCATTCCTTAATACTTTCTAGAGTTAACTGGTATGTGTTCATCGTGAACCATCATGAAAACAACTTAAAAAAAGGTCCCAGCAATGGAACCAATGATGCAGCCTAGAATTTACTAGATAACACCCTAGTCATGCTGACAAATCACTTAGCCTAGACTGAGTGCTCACCTGAAGCACACAAAGGTACCAGGTCCCTCTTGTAACATGATGTTGACATGATGAAGGAAGAAAAATATAGATTCATATCTAATCCATCATTCTATAATGCATTCTACCCTCATATATATGAAATAATAAGCTTAAACAGTAATCATGATTGAATTAATAACATGCACTATTCAGCTACACATATAATGACACTTAGATTCAACCAATATCTTCCATTTATTAATAAATATAGAATCACCCTTATAGTCATTGTCAATCTATACCAATGTGCGTATGGAACTAATACAATGATTTAGTCATATGTGTATATTCTCTATTACACATACATACATCCAGCTCTCTATTCTCTTTCTTTTCTACTATATACCTAACATCATATATATAGGGTGGGGACTTTCCCTTCACCACTTATCTATTCTAGAAATAGGTCACATGCTATTAATAGCCACATTTTGTTTACAATCATAGCCACACATGCAAGTGCACTATCTACAGTAATCTTGCAGTTAATTGAAGTGTCAATTCTATTCTCAACTTATCTCCATACATAAACACTTCGAACCATTTCTCCAAATATAGAAAATGCATAGCATGCACATCTCTGCATCGTTGATGTGGTCTACACGCCTTCTTCCAAAAATAGGTCTTCATGCTCAAAATCAGCTAAGTCCTAAAATTTTAACTTTCCTTTCGTGTGCGGGTCCTTCTTGTCCTTCTGCGCCCTTGGTTCTGGGCCTTCTATCCCGTGTGGACTCCTTGTGTGATCTTAGACATGTATTCTTTGATCAACAACATCCTAGTCATTTTTTAGAGGGCATTCATGATCCATATTAGTTCATTCAACTTGGCGAGCATTCACAAGCTAATTATAAGGAGTTTCACATTGTACAAGGAGGTTAGAATATTTAGCGTTTCACTATGCTTGGAGCTTTCCATCAACGAGGATCAACGGACTTCATCAGGAACAAAATCTCCTCTTCTCCTTATCTCTCCTCTTTCTCTTCCCTCTCCCCTAGCTTTCTCTCTCTTCAAATGTTCTAATTCTTTGTTGGGATTTGCACTTTTTGATATGCCTTTAAGCCACTTAAAGGTGACTTTAGAAACATAATGAAAATTAAGTCACCTTGATTTTTATAAAAGGGGACTTAAATGTTTTGTAGGAATATGAAAAGTAGAAAGTTATAATTAAGGCATATGGAGGGTTATGTGGAAGATGATAAGTCACCTCTCATTCTATAAATTGTGACATCATTCCCATTTCCAAGGGTTATTGATTGATCTTGTAAACTTAAGAGTGCATTGTTCCTAGAGAAAGCAAAAGAGATAGCCATTTTCTTCTACTTTCTTCCACTCTCAAATTTCTTCAATTACCACACTATGTACAACTTTTGTTTAAGCATCAATACAAGAAGAAGGATGTTATAGCCTTTTTGATGAGGATAGTTTACAAACTATTAGTTTGTAGTCTTATCTCATCTTATTGCCATTTGCAGGGTTGTTTCTTCTCATGAATTAATGTGTTGATGTTTCTAACTAGTGTGTGTAGGAATCTGATTTCCTATATGTAACATTAGTTCCCCTATCTCATTTCTCACCCCCCTTTCCCAGTTTTTAGACAAATTTCTCCTTTTTAGGTATCTGAAAACTTTTTCGTAGGGTCAGTGGAGTGTTCTTGTTGGATCCCTTATCGAAAGGCCACCACATAAATCTAAATTTTCATGCGCATACATATATGGAAGTTGCATTGGTTAAGTAGAGGCAATTAGATTCTCAGAGCATTGGAAATAAATCCAAATTTTTTTCCACCGAAAAGTTTTCTCACCAATAGTTTTTTGCACCCATTGTGGGGTAGACTTGGAAGCATTTTCACCTAAAATACGACCGTAAGGTCTCAAAATACAAAAAATCAAATATTGAAAAACTAGAAAAAAGAGTTCATGAAATTCCATTGCTAAAAGACACATTTCTGATTTCTACACGTGAATTTTCACATTCTATAGTATCTTTTCATATTCCTATTACAGATTTTTCTAGTGCTATAATCCGAAGAAGAATTAGCTGAACTAAAAGCTAGAAATAGAGACAAAGCTGGTAGACGAAGTAGAAATACCTCAACCCATTGTTCCATGTGGAAGGAATACATGCCCTCTTTCTCTTGAACCTCCTTTTCACATTCTACCAAAGAGTTCCCATAAGAACTATCCAAAGTTCAAAGGTAATAATGCACAACATCCTAAAGAATACATCATTGCTTTCACAACATCAAGTGGAATTATTCATGTCTAACATGAATATGTTGTTTTGATAATTTTTTTGGATTCCCTCCAAGAAAAATCAGCAAAATGGTTTTATCTCCTTCCTTCCCGGTCCATCACGGGTTGGAATGACATCAAGGATGCCTTTGAAGAGAGATTTAAATCAATTAAAGACTATCAAGACCTCCTAGTGCAGTTGGCTCAAATGAAGAAAGGAGAAAATGAAACAACGAGAGACTTCATGGATTTTTTTGAAAGGTTTCTTTATAGGATACCTAAAGAGGATTCACCATCTCAAAATTATGTCAAGAGATTCTTCTATCAATGCTCAAGCACTAGAAGTAGGATTTTTGCTACAAAGATCCCAACCAAGGAACATTGTAGAAGCAAAAAGGATTGGCCATTGAAATTGATGACGATATCATCCTCTTTGGAAAGATCAATAACCCATCAAAGGGAAAAGAACCCAACATACCAGAGATGAGAGAACCAATCCATCGCTGTAAAAGTGGGTGAATGAGATAAAACATTTAAAAAGGGAATTATTTTGACTAATGAGTTTCTTACCAAAGAAGGAATGAAAATCAGATTGCAGGAGCACCCCAAAGGATTTCGTTAAAGGCCCCACCCATGAACATAAATTACAGATTTCAAGAAAGTGAAGAAGATCTTGAACAAGAAAGTGAAGGTGGAAACTTCCTAGAGATTGATGAACTTGAGAACGATAGACAAATCAGATTTTGTGAGTATTTCAAAGGTGATGAAAAAGACGAAGAGTATGCGCCCATTTTCTCATGTGCAGTATTCACTCGTTCTTAGTGCGAGAAAAAATCATATCCCTCCCACTGCTATGAATGAATATAAGGTTGATGATCCTCATATGGCAAATCCCTAAAACAAAATAATCAGTCAAGGATCTGCACTTCCATATTCCATGAAGTATGTATTGTTAAATCCTTACCCTATATCGAGTAAGAAGTCTCCTTCTATTCCAATTAGGATTTCTAATTCCTCTTCCATTTCTAAATCTAAATCTCGCTCTAAATCTGCTCCTGTAAAATCTAATACCTTAAAAGCTCCTAATGTGCCATTCAAAATACCATTTTCCCGCAAACATCAAATCATGCTTCTAAGCCTATCTAGACTCCAAAATCAGTCCCTTCACCCCTTTGTTTGCATCTTCTCCTTTTTTATTTCATATAATATGCGAACAAATCCAAAGTGCACATTATTGAAACTAAATATTTATAGACTCATCCTGAACAATTTGAGAGGTTTTTCCGTTACATCAGACATTTTATTTTAACACTCAATGATATAGCTCATCATCCTAAAGTAGTACTACCAAAACCCACCTACACCTCCCTCATAGAACATGCTCTCTTTGAGTACATAAAAGACTGATATAGTTGAACCTTTCTATGTCTCCCTTCTAGTTTAAGAATATGTATTGACCAATTACATAATAGATTCCAGATGCCTTAGACAACATGATGCCTTTCAAGGTCACCCAGGATCTCAAAATTACCATGAATCCAACTAGTGGCTCTTGTTACTCTTTAGATTCAAAAGAGATATTACTTGTAGGGAAATTCAAAGATGCACAGGTGTCTCTCATTAGATTTCAAGACAAGAAAGTTTCAGTGATGATTTTGTTAGTAGATGTCAAAGCCTTGTTTAGAATGTTGCTAAGTAGAGGTTATATGTCAATTCTTGAGAGGTAAAATTTAGATGAATTGGTCATCTACAACCATACCAGTGAAGGGAGACATGGAGAAAATTCTTCTTGAGAAGAATATGAGGTACACGGTATGAAATTTATGGAATCTTGGAAGCTAACATCTTGTAACAAGGTAGCGATGTAGATGAATCACTTTGTTTTAAACTGGGGAAGAAGATGATATCCCCATCTTGATAGGTCTAAACATTCCTTCCCAAAGAGATTTATACTTTGAAGAAGCATTGAGGAGATTCAAGTTACAAGGAGGGCAGCCCTAAATTACCAAAAGATGCAAACTATGAAGAAGAGGAAATCGTGCTTGATGATTTTCAACAATTAAAAACATCTTATATGCTTATCAAATATTAGGAGTTATTCACATTCCCATCTAGGGATGAAGATGATCTTAGTTAGGTCATCTATGGAGAGACAAACCAGCTTGTGATGAGCCTATGAAATCCTTAAAGGAAATCTCCGTACAAGAACTACTAAGAGCCATAAAAGAAACGAAGGACCTCAACTTCAGTATCAAGCTCTTGATGTAAGCCGCAAATATGTAACGAAAAACATGAAGTTGATTTGGAAGCCTTAACCAACATGAAGGTTGGCCATATCAAGATAAAGCAAGATGAAAAATATGATGCCGCTCTTGAGCTAATGGTTGATGGATGCAATAACAAAATAAATATATTTTCTTTTCCATTCGAAGATGAAGATTCTTTCCATGAAGAAGAAATCAAAGCAAGGGGATTTGAGACCTTCCAAGATGAAGCTCCTTTTTGATGAAGGATCAGTAGAGTGCAGAGATTCCTAAGATTATGAGTTAATCCCTCTAGATAGTTTCCTTGAGCTGATAAATAAATATTCTTCAAAAGGCATACAAAGAGGAGCTGCACAAAAATTTATAAGGCATAATTCTATGCAAGAAATATTGGATGCAGTAGAAGCTATGGAATACCCAATATTATTCTTGATCTCTTTACTCATTCCATGGAAATACAAAGCAAGTATGAGGTTTCATCCAATCCTTTCATCAGTACTCAAGCACCTCACAATGGAGTAGAGATAAAGGATGAATCAAATGTTTCTCATGGAGAAAATGTAAATGAGCATAGACTTGAGAAAGAAAGTAACTCAGAATATCCAAGGAATTGGAATGAAAATAAGATTTTAGGCGAGTGATGAGACACTCGATAGAGAACCAACTATATGGATAAACATGGAAGGAAAATGGCACTATGAAACTGATTTTAAAGAATATGAAGGTAGTGGAATTTTCAAGAAAGGACCTAAGCATCAAGAAGCTCGCATGAAATCACTCCTACTAAGTACACAGACAATTGTGAAAGAACTTGGCTTTAATTAGTAGCTGAGGAGGGGAGGCTACTTTCTGGAACCCGTCAACAACTTCACAAAACATCATGATTCTTTGTTTCCTATTCAAGGGTAAATTTTGAGAAATGAAAAGTGCTTCAGTGAAAACAGGTTGTCCCCCCACCTTGTACCTTAGGTGATTGATAAGTTTGTTTCAATTTATATTGCATGTGTTTGCCTTGTTTTTGTGTGTCATGTGTTTCCTTTCTATCCTTTTCATGTGCATATGTGTTTCATTATTCTTTTCTTCCTTGTTGTAAGTTATACATGAATCCGTAGGGCCCAAAGGATAAAGCACTGGTCAATGAATTATATAGTGTAAAATTGAGATTCTGGATTCCCATGTCATGTCTTCACTATGTTCAGTCCATTTCATATCCCCAAGCTAGAGCCATTTGTTTTCGTGCAAATGGTGCAACAAGGAAATTGACAATTTTCCAAGTAGGACAATGATACCCCATTGTCAATTTTTTCAAGTTATATCATTCCATGATACCCTAACTCTATCCATTCAGTCTAGTAACCTCTCGATTAATTTTATATCATCCCTTAGGTGATTTAGGAAAGTCCATTCATTCCCCCTAGGAGATTTCACGAATATCTGAAATGATGCTATCTTCTAGCAGTATTGGGAAGGACTATCGTTGGCCTTCCCTAGACTGGATCAAACCCCTAGAGTGGAATAGAAGGGAAAAATTAAACATAGAGGTGAATTAAAGACATTATAACATTAGGGAAATGATTTTGGAAGTTTTTGGGAAGTTATTAAATACTTAGAGTAGTCTGAGTAAAAAAAATAGGGTTTAGAAGCCTAGGTAGTACACTGGCCTAAAATAACTACTAGGCTTCAAAAGAAGATTCCAGGAGCTCCGGATAGAGTTAGAAGTAAAAAATATATATCAATAGAAAGAGTATTAAAATACCTACATGACGGTTAAAACCTATTTTTTACAACACCAATACGAATTCTAGTTTCATGTAGCTTTTATCAAGGATAAATAGAGTCTCAAATAATAAATCCAATTTTTAATTAATCATATGGATGATTAAAGACATGAGACCCACACAATTGGATTAAAAATTTCATTTCTAGTTAGGATTATATAAAATTTTACCAATAAATTCCACTAAGAGCTCAAGTTATCATTGTTCCAAATTACCCTCTCAAAGGCAGTTCATGACTTAGTCATTTTTCGGGAGGACACGTGTCAGCACCAGGAGCTTGGCAGGATTTTATGTCCCCAATGTCCCTGAGGTGAGGTACATCAGCCCTTTAAAATTTTACCCAGCCCCTATGGGGAGTCTTTTGGTCACCCATGTGACCAACTTTCAGCTCCCAAGTGCATTTTTCGAGCTCAAACTCCCTGCCATTTGATCAAGGACACATGTCAACTCCAGGACCACCGTGGAATTCGATGTCCCTCACATCCCTTTGAGGTGAGGGAAAAAAACATGGAAAATTCACCCAACCCTCTAGGAGAGTTTTTTGGTCACCCATATGACTAGTTTCCAACCCCTAGGTGCTTGTCAGGTCCTTTTGCTCAAATCCCTTACCGTCGGATTAAGTGACATGTGTCGCCTCCAAGATTGCTGTGTAAATTGATGTCCCTCACATCCCTTTGAGGTGAGGAAAGTTAGGGACATAAAAATGAGCCCAGCCCCTCCATGTGCATTTTTTGAAAATTTTAAATCTGGCACTTAGCTGTTTCTTCCCCCTCATTTCTCCTTCACAACTTCTCTTTATGCAATGGCCATGTTCTTATTTGTCCAAACACCTGATCCACCATTTCTGATCTGAACCAGCTCCATCATGATCAAAAAAATCTCCACACCATGAATACATAGAAATATGCAAACCTTAGAGAAAAATGGAGTGAAATGACGAAGAACAAAGAGAAAATGGAGATTTTTCACTAGATAACTCTGAAGCCACCCAATCGAAAAATCCTCATATCTTGCAAAATACAAGTCGGATCGAGATTCTGTCTTTTATAGACTTCCATATTTTTCAAGACAATCACAATGCAATCAACTAGAGGTCAAATGGTACCCATAATTAGTTGTTCTAACAAAATCCTCACTTCGTGCACCAGCTCACATTCGTCGGGTTTCCCATCATTCCGGAAATGGAAACGAGATAAAAACTTGCACATGAGCTCCAAATGAAAAACCTTTTACAATAGATTTGTTTTCATTGAATACAAAGACAAAACCCAGACCTGAAAATTTCAAGCTCCATTAATGGCTGCCATGGTAGCTCTGTGTCAGAAGCCACTGCTAGGTTAAAATTTTAAAATTTATTTCCAATCATTTTAACAGGTGAAATCAAGTGAAATTTGGAGGATCCAGAAAAATATACTTCATCACAAACCAAGCACCAAAAACCCACTTTCCAAAAATAGTAAGATTTCCTACACATGCTTGCCATTTTTGGTAAGTCTTCATCAAAAGTAGTTATGGAAAAGGCAATGTGCAGTGAAGATCTCCAAGAAGCCACAATGATTGTCCAGAGTAGAAAACAATAAAAATGTCCACTTATTAAAAATAGTGAGTCCCTTATATGTGTGCTTACTAAAAATTGTAAGTCACCCCAAGAAGCAGTCAAAGAAAAGGTAGCGTGCACAGGATCAAATGAGGGATTTCATCACATCACGATGGTCGAGAAGAGGTAAAAATCACCTCTCACTAAAAATAGTAAGGCTTCCATCTGGAAACTTACTATTAATAGTAGGTTGTTCTCAAAGGACAAGTTTGGCACAATGAGGCATAGAGGGATGATTAACTCAGGGAATTGGACAATGTTTTTTGACACTCACTGCATAGTTTGGGTCACAAGTATATCATACGTAGGTTAGGAGTTGTGGTCATCAACGGAACAATTCACTCAACTTGGAAAGCATTCATGAGCTGATTTGAAGGAGTTTCAAAGTGTGCAAGGAGTTTGAAAATTTAGAGTTTCAGTGCATTTGGATCTTTCCATCAACGAGGATCAATGGAATTCATCGGGAATGACATCTCCTCTTCTTCTTGTCTCTCTCTTTCTCTCTCCTCTTCCCCCCAACTTTCTCTCACTTTCAAATGTTCTAATTCTTCGTTGGGGTTTGCAATTTTTGATATGCCTTTAAGTCACATAAAAGTGACTTTAGAAACATAATGTAAATTAAGTTTCCTTGATTTTATAAAAGGAAATGAAATATTTTGTAGGAATACAAATAGTCTAAAGTTAGAAATAAGGCATATGGAGGGTCATGAGGAAGATGAGGAGTCATTTCTATTCTATAAATTGTAAATCCATTCCCATTTCAAAGGGTTGGTGATTAATTTTGTAAACTCAAGAGTGCATTCTACCTCAAGAGAACAAAGGAGATAGTGAAATTCTTCCTTCCCCTCCCCCCCTTTCTCAATTTCCTCCTTTTCTCCACTATGTACAACTATTGTGTGATAAATTAATTCAAGAAGGATTTTATAGCTTTGTTTGACCAAGGTATTTCTTGATACTTTGTATTCATCAAATTTCATTTGGTATTAATGATGATTACAAAGTTTTTTCTTCTCATAAATGCATGTGATGATACTTCTAACTAGTGTGTGTGCAGGAATCTGATTTCCTACTTGTAGCATTAGTTCTCCTACCTCTTTTCTCACTCCCCTTTCCCGCACTTCAGAAAAAGTATTCCCTAGTAAAAAATTTCTAGATTTTCTGCAGGGTTAGTGGAGTGCCCCTGTTGGATTCCCGATCGAAAGGCCACCACAAAAATCCACATTTTTTCACACATGCATATATGGCAACTACATCAGTTAAGTAGAGGGACTTCGATTCCCAGAGCATTGGAAATAATTCCACAAGATTGTCCACCCGAAAAAAATTCTCGCCAACACACACATAGCTAAACATCTTTAAAAAATGTAAAAAAATCTATATATCCAAAATTTCAATAAACAACACTTACTCCTAGACATTCTTCCACTATAGCTTCATTCATTCATATTTCATTCAAATCATCAGTTCACTACTATATACTTGTCTTACGGTTCATTCAAATTCCATGTCATAGTTTGTTTCATAACTTTTGGTGAACCTTGATTATAATGTCATCACATTTGGAGAGTCAATAATATCTACTATATTTTCTTAAACTTGGCCTCTCACCACTTAGTGAATTAAGAATGATTTTACTCCTAGAGTTCCACACACTATTTCATATTTAACACCTTGATATCAAGACCCTAGGGCATTATCTATTGACGCTCGCTAATTCCATATACAAAATTGCTTCCACTTCCTCCATTATGTCACTCGTGGTTCTAAACCCCCTACAAAATGAATTGAGAGAGATGAATTACACATCAAAAACAAATCCAAAAATCAAGAGCAAAGTCAAAAACAAAAAAATAAAAAATTATCTAAATTCTCTCTTAAGGGTATTTCCAATATCTCTACCAGGGCTATAGATACCTAGTTGACAAGAGAAATGTTGTAACTAGAATCAAATTCATCTCCATCAAGGCTATATATGTGTGGATAGAAGTGGAACAATGCGCATATTTCAATTTCCTTCCATCTCAGTAACTTACCAATCACTTGTTTCATTCACACCTACACATTGGCGTGTGTTGTCACTTAATGTATTACATGTCTTCAATTCAAGTATAAATTAAATTTCACATGCACACACTAGATCTCAATGAGACATATGGCTAGTACGTTGTTTGGTGAGTTTTAGACCTTTTTCAAGATACCATTTTAGCTCACTAATTATATTATTATTCACACTATTTAGCTCATCATGTGCTCAATAATAATATTGTTTAAAACCTTGTCCATACATGTACACACCATTTTACATTCCATCATTGCAACCATGTGACTGAAACACTTGCATTCCACCTCATTTGGACTGAATATCCATGGGAATCCACTTCCTTTTGCATAATTTTGCCTAACTACCACATATCATGTCATTTATTTTGCAATCATCTTCAATCACACTTCTGGTTGGGGTAACATTTCTCTTATGCTCTTTAACTTTTATCAACTCATATATATATAACACATCACTTTTTCACCTACACATGGATGGGGAAAGACTGTCCTCACTTTCAATCACATGCCTTTCCCAAGGTTCATTTTCTATCATTTATCAACTCCCACTTTTTGTCTCGTGTCATGTTGTGGAAACTTGTGGATCCAAAAAAATTCACATGAGTGGGAAAATCACATCAAACCATAATCATCAATCTTATAATATAAAACCATCATCTATCTTATTCAATTAACCAAATATTCTCTACCTTACAAAGTCAATCTATCGATCTCATCATGGAATTTGCCTGAAGTGGCCCATTGATAACATTTCCAAATTCATATCTATATAGTAAACCATCTAAGCCTATGCATGTGAAAACCATTGATATAGAGCTATACGGATCCCATATCATCTTCAAGTTTTGAATTGCACCCTTCTTGCTACAACACATATCACCAAAAGGGGCAAAATATATACAATATAAAATTTACCTTGCACATAAGGCCTCCTATATCAAAAATAACACAAACATTATAAAACATAATAATCCCCAAAAAATCAAATAATCTTACAAAAGCACATACAAAATATAAAACCCCATAAAAAGGTGAAAAATACACCTCACCACTCATTATCTAATCCTCACCCACCCATATTTAATTTTATCCACCCCACCTACCCATATGCATACCCAATACACTATAGAACCTTATTATCTCACCCTTTTATGTACATTGGACCGATATGAGTCACAACCTTCTATGCACTCAAAAACTATAAAACAACATCCGCCCCATTTATTCAAACCCCTTTACTCTTTGTGCACTTGAGCCTATATATTAGTATTTTCTTATTTTCTAACATATTTTGGTATTACAAGTTTTGGAGAGGTGAAGGTGGATCAGAAACAAATGTTGCAGCATGTGACATTGTTTTTTTGGTGAAATTTCAATACAAGTGCTAGTTGTGCTTAGTGAATCACAACCACAATTGGTTTGTGAGTGATTCAGGTAGATCATTTATTTTTATTAATTTTTTTTCACTAGTCTACAAACAAAATGTATTTTATTTACTTAAAAGAGTTAGGGATTTTACTGAGGTAGGTCCCCTAACCAAACATAGTAAATAGCGTGTTATGAGATTTTGTATACATGTTTAAATCTAGAAGTTTAGCCCACTTTATGCAATGAAAGAACCCATGATTGTCTCTCATTTTCAATGATGGTAGTGTAAGCCCATTTATTTAATTAACATTTATGTGAGTATTACTATATCAACTAACACATCTTGCAGGTGATCCATATATATGCATACACAAGGTTATCTCCCATCTCTTTTAACTTTTTCTAGTGTTGTTGGGCAATGGTTCCAATGGATTTAATAGTTTTGTTGTTCCATTTTTAAGAGTCTAACTACTTCATATTATTCTATCTTAAACACTAATTATCATTGGTACTAATAATACTTTCTAAAGACTTGGTTAGAGGTATAAACCTTATGATCTTCAAGAATTGGAAAACTATCATGATGTTATATAGGTTTGGAAAAGGATTCTCCTCTACTAGAGATATTTTAAATATTTTTTCTATTTTAAACTGGGATTCGATAGTAACAATGGTATTTCGATAGGACTGAATTTTTTTCATGTTTCCTCTCCTCATCCATCTTCCCCTCTCCCTAGTTTATTTATTCCTCCTCCTTCATATTTTTTCAGGCCTCATAATTCTCTACATACATTTCTCCCACCTCTTCCCCTTTTACCTCATCTCCTTGCATGTAATTTATGCAAAAGGTATTATCATCCCTATACACCTATTTCATCTGGGATGCGTATGTCTTTGAGTTCTCCTCACATAACTCATTTCTCCTCTGCATATGTTGCTTTATCTTCCATACCTTCTCCACCTCCCACATTTGCTACCATGTCCAATGTTTTATTTTTCTACTCCTCATAGTACCACTCTGATAATCATGTTACTCCTCGGTAGGAACCTTCCTCCTCCATTCCATCTTGGCTAGCCGGAAACAACCCCAAAGAAAAGGAATAATGTCATTCCTCTAGAGGATTTTGATTTTAGTTCACTAACTTTTGTCCCATATTATTTAAGAAGCTCAAATAAACCAAGGTAAGAAGCTCAAATAAACCAAGGATACCCAATGATGATTCGTAGGAGAAAGTGGAGAAAATTAAAACTATCTTTCTTAATATCTCTAGACCAACTTAGGTTTAGGTTCCCTCTCTAACTCCAATCAGATCTGATACCTCATATGTGCTAAAAATGGAAAGTATTGGACAAGAAGGATAAGCAATAAATAAATTTATTAAATATCTCTTGAATCAGGGTGAAAATATAATCAAGGATTCCATCGATATCTATAATGGTATCAAGAAATAAAAGGTCATTAAAATCTGAACAACATGTGCTAAGAAGAATGTGGAAATTGGGAGTTTACCTTAAAATATTTAGGTGAGCTTAAAAAGGTTGATTCAAATATCCAAATTCAAGAGGGGATAATTTATGATAGATATATACACTTAAAGTTTTACAAATCCATTGAATTTTGAGTTAATATTCTATAGGAATCTTGTGAAAAGATTCAAAAGGTGAGGGAGGAAACAATCGATGCCACCAACAACATTGATGATGATTTATACACCTAAATCCTTTGACATGCTTTTTCATTATAAATTGAACATGTTACCAACTAATGACCTATTAAAAAAATCAAGCAGTTAGTTGAAAAATATTCCTTAGTCAAAAATTATTTTGATTTGACAGCAATTGACAAGGTGATCCTATGCTAAAATGTTTTAAGCAGTTTGACCAAGCACATCAAAGGATATCAAAAAATCCCTGGAAGGATGGTCAATGTTTTTTATACATGTGAATTTTTAAATCAATATTCTTGTTAGTGTAGGTTATCATTTATCCTTTTATTTATTTATCAGGATAATTCTTACACTTGTGTTAGCCCTACACTTGTTGGGTTAGCTTGCTTAGGTGTACTAATTGTGTGGAGTTAGCTTCTCAGTTATGTCGAGTTAGCTTTCTTAGGTGTACTAGTTGTGTTGAGTTATCTTCTCAGTTATGTAGAGTTAGCTTACTAGTCTTTTGGAGTTAACTTAACTACCAATATCAGTTAGTGGGATTTCTTCACCACTAATTTAGGTAGTAGTTGCACTTCCCTCCTACTATATGTACATCTTTTCTTATTGAATAATTAAAGTCATTTTATTGTAATGTATTGAGCATTATGGATTATGATGGATTTCCATAAATGGTATTTTAGCTCTTTCACTTTGTAAATCTAATGTGGTATGATATTATCATCTAAGATCATGGCTTGGAACAATATTATTATTGTTCCTTTTCATGGTATCAAAGCTATAAATGATGTCGAAATCCATCTGTAGAGTTTTTCTTTGCAAGTAAGAGTTTATTTTTTTATGTATTCGGATTTTGTTAGCACTTTTCTACAGCATGCATTTTTATGCAAAACGGAGTGTTCCATTGGATTTAGAAGGTGCCAAAACCATAGAATCGACTGTAACTTCGACCATGTTTTGAGACAGTCAAATCTGGGTACATTCTTTTATCCATTGTATATAAGTGTGTACCTTTTGGACGCATTCTATTACCCTCTGGTTATTTCGGTGTTGGATGCAGTATTTTATCCACTGGACGCAGATCTGTAACCTATGGGTGCATTATTTTATCCATTAGATATAAGTGTGTACCTTTCGGATGCATTCTTTTTACCCTCTGGGTATTTCGGTTTTGGATGCAGTCTTTTATCCACTAGACGTAGATCTGTACCCTATGGGTGCATTCTTTTATCCATTGGATATAAGCGTGTACCTTCTAGATGCATTCTTTTACCCTTTGGGTATTTTGGTTTTAGATGCAATCATTTATCCACTGGACACAGATCTGTACCCTCTAGGTGCATTCTTTTATCCATTGGATATAAGCGTGTACCCTCTGGATGCAATGATTTACCCTCTGGACATTTTAGGTTTTGGATGTAGATTTTTATCCTTTGGTTGCAAGCATGTATTGTGTGGATGCACTCTTTTACCCTTTGGACATTTGGGTGTCACGTGTACCTTTTAAAAAGATTAGCATTAAAATATTATTTTAATAGCAAAACCTTGAAGAACTCATAACTTTTGATCCATAGCTCGGATTAAGGTGATTTTTTTAAAAAATCTTGTATTTTTTCAAGATCTATGCATTGGTGAAATTTTTATACACATATTTCAAATGTAAAAGGTATTTTTACTCATTGTAATATTTACATGCACTCAATTATAAAGTGCCAAATTTGGGAGGGTGTTGTGATCACTTGTGGATGCATTTTCAGTTGAGCCCAGACGTCCTAAAATTTTGGGTATTGCATTCTTTGTATCTATGGGTGTATACATTTATATCTCTCTTGTTTGTTGAGATATTTTGGATCTGTATTTTTGACACTATTTTTGGCATGTTGATAGTCTCTCTTGTGGGGGAGCTATTCTGGTGGAGCCCAGTGTTAGTTTGTTAGTGTTCAAGTAGTTGATTTTGACAACTTATACAGATATGTTGTGTCACTCTACCCATTCTGCAGTATGGGAGGGTGTGGTGTTGATACTGCTTCTTTGGGTTTCATGCTATTACCTTGTTACCCTTATCTTTTTCTTGGATCATGGCACTCCTATTTATTTGGATCTTGTGTCCTTGCCTTGGTGCCTTGGTTTTTCTTGGATTGTGGACACACCTATTTGTAGCAGTTGATCAAATTATGTTTGGTGTTTGCTTTTCACTTTTTGACATCACTTCCATTGATAGTATCCTTACATGGATCTATTCTGGTGAAGCCCAGTGTTAGTTGTTTTTGAGTTATATGATCGAGCAGTAGATTCAGACCATAGTGAGCAACACACTATTTTAGCATTGTACGAGTTTTTGGAGCCGAGCTTCTGAGGATATCTTCCAGCAGGATTTTTCTCTCTCTACTTTGTTATTACTAGTTTTGGGTACCTTGCGGTGTCTAATTTTCCCAATTATTGTATGTGGGTACCTCATCAGGCCTTGTTTCCGGGACCCACCTTCTTTTTCACCCACCTAAGCTATACTTACAGGAGGATGTTAGTGTAGGTTATTATTTATCCTTTTATTTATTTATTAGGATAATTCTTACACTTGTGTTAGCCCTACACTTGTTGGGTTAGCTTGCTTAGATGTACTAGTTGTGTGGAGTTAGCTTACTAGTTGTGTTGAGTTAGCTTCTAAGTTATGTTAAGTTAGCTTACTAGTCCTTTGTAGTTAACTTAACTACTAGTATCAGTTAGTGGGAGTTCTTCACCACTGATGTAGGTAGTAGTTGCACTTCCCTCCTCCTATATATACATCTTTCTCATTGAATAATTTAAGTCATTTTATTGTAATGTATTGAACATTATGGATTATGATGGATTCCCATATATGGTATTTTAGCTCTTCTATTTTGCAAATCTAGTGTGGTGTGCTATTATCATATGAGATCACGGCTTGGAACAATCTTCTTATCATTCCTTTCATAAATAACCTCTATCAGGTAGATCTCATGGGACCAAAAACTACACTCCAATAACCACTAACTTCTCGCCAACACACTCACAAGGACAACTTTTTCATTTCCTTCTTGTGTTTTCTTTCACTCACAGTTGTTTTCACCAAGTTAAAGGGTTCAAATGAACTTTTTCCACGCAGATTTTATGTTTTATCCCAAATTTTGGGTGACTGATGTTAGTCACGATTACCAACATTGGTTACCTCTCAACCGGTATCTGTCACCTTGCCTAAACCATTTTTCCAAATTTACCTAATTTTTTTCCGCAAGATGTTTTTTTCATGTTGCCAAAACCTTACCACAATCCTACAGAATCACCTAATAGCCTTATCACCTCACCCTCTCCCTAAGTGTACTTCACTTTTTACCGTGAATAATGTTTACCACAATAAAGTCAATTTTTATCGCAGTAAGTCAAGTTTTACCATAGTTTACCATGGTCATTTCTATTTTACTATAGAAAGGTGTAAAGTCACTTTCTATTATAGTGATTCCAATTATTTGTGCACATAAGTCCTGTTGATTGTACTTGTGGATTGGTCTTTCACTGTTACTTTTGAAAATGGGGAAGATTTTTGTTTTTTCAGCCCAATCTAATGAAGATGCTTCCTTTTTCATTCAAGAATTTAAATGATCTTGCATTTGTAATGACCTCATAAGAAGGGAACATTTGACTGGATTTTCTCCTACCTTTTTGGATGGTTCAGCCCTTAGGTGGTTTGAAACACTAGGTGATAATGTGAAAAACTCATGGGATTTATTAATTGAAATTTTTCTTGAAGAATTTGGTGAACAAAAGAAATATGTAGATCTCATGATCGAGGTCACGAAGTTATCCCAAGGAGAGAAGGAGAAGATAAGGGATTATCATGCTCATGTTCTAGAGCTAAGGAGGAAGCCCGATGCCTAGATCCAGAAGGAAGGATTAGCAGATGGGTTGATGAATGTTGTGGATAATATCCTCTGTAAGCACTTCATTCTTGCGATGAAGCCAAAGATCAGACAATGAGTTAAGTATGACTGCCCAGTGACCCTCAAACAAATAAAGGAGATTGCAAGAAGGCAATAAGAAAGCATGGAAGAAGAGCCCAAATAAATTGTTGCTAAGATAGAGCCTACACCAACACCATTGGTCCAGAATCCACAACCACTCTTGGTGAGCAAAAATATTTCTCCTAGTACATCTACTGAGTATGAAGACCTTCTCAGGAAGATGGGCCAGTCAACTATTAATCTTCTTCAAGGAAAAGAATTTAGTTCTCAGGGAGGAGATAGAGGTCCAAAAAGAAATATATCTGAAGTTGTATGTTATGGTTTTCATAAAAGGGTCATTATAAGTATAATTATCCAGATAGAGCTTCTACATTTGGTACAAAAGATAATTATAATGGAAAAGTACCTGTGAATTATTTTGATGTAGTAGATAGGAGCATAAATAATGAAGCAGATGCGTTTATAAAAAAAATAAAGAAAGAAAAAGATAACCAAGATGGAAATGATCCTAAGAAGATGAAAGGAGAAACTAGTAAGAAACATAGGAGAAGAAAGTTGGGTTTCTAGGATTTTCTGATTTCACAGGGGCAAGGACCATACTCCATCTTAGAAGATCTATCCAAAATGCCTACAAATATTACAAATAGTCAACTTTTGGCTATGTATTTTGAGAAGAGGCAGGAGCTGCAAAGTGGAATCAATGCTCGATGAAGGAAGGAGGTTGAGGTCCCTATTTTAGAAGTAGAGGTGGATCCCTATGCTCCATAAGATGAGGTGTTATGTAATGGTATTTTAATTCATGATGTATTAGTAGATGGAGGTGCTACAGTTAATGTAATGACCAAGTCTGTAATGAATATGTTGGGTTTAAAAGTTGATGGCCCCTAAAAAATTATGTTAAGGTCATTAAATAAGGGAAAAACTAAACCAGAAGGTGTTGTTTCAGATGTGGAAATATCTGTTATGGGTGTTGTATGTGTGGTAGAATTTCAAGTGATGAAAAATGGTACTCTTGCCTACCCAATTTTGTTGGGAAGGCCATGGCTAAGGATAGTTCATGCAAGAAACTACTGGAATGAAGTATTCATGACACTTGTATGTGGTAGAGAGAGGGTGAAGATAAACGTGATCCCTTAGAATCATAAGGCATAAATTGTGAATTCAAGTGATGAAACCGATGATTGAACATCCTCTGATTACTCTAGTACCAGTGAAGTGGACACAAAAGATGAAGAAAGTGAGGTTGATGTTTTAGTCATGGATATCCTTCCAGTCACACCGAATCATGAACCCATAAAATTATCTGAAGAAGAAATTGATGATCATCTCCAACAAATAAAGATTTGTGATGTTGTGATGGAGAATGAGAAGAAATCCTACCTCCAGCTCTTTCGAAGGCACATACACCTATTCAATTTTGATTACAAGGAACTTCATCAAATAAGTTGGGTAGAACATTCTATTGAGCTAGTAGATGGTGTTAAGCCCATAAATCAAATGCCATATAGAATGAATCCTAATTTTTCCAAGACTGTAAAAGAAGAAATTGATAAGTTGTTTGATGTAGGATTCATATTTGCTATGGAGAATTCAGAATGGGTTTCTCCCATTGTGATCTCAATAAAAAATAATGGGAAGCTATGAATTTGTGTTGATTATAGGAAGCTCAACAAGGAAACAAAGAAGGATCATTACCCTCTTCCATTCTCATATCAGATCTTGGACGAAGTAGCTGGCCAGGAGTGCTATAGTTTTGCTGATGGATATAGCGCATACAACCAAGTTTGTATAGCAGAGAAAGATCAGCTGAACACCACGTTCACCACTCCTTGGGGAATGTTTTCTTATAGAGTTATGCCTTTTGGGTTCTATAATGATCCGGTAATGTTCTAGTGCTTGATGAATAGGGTGTTTGAACCCTACAATGGAAAATTTATTAGATTATTTTAGGATGATTTTTACATCTATGGGAGCAAGATGGACCACCTGCACCAAATGGAGATAACATTTCAAAGGTTAGATGAAGAACAAGCCTCACTAAACCCTACAAAGTGTGTCTCTGGATGTTCTAAAGGTGTTTTGTTAGGGCATGTTATATCCAGAGATGGTATTGGTACTGATCCTAAAAAGGTTTTAAAAATCAAAGAGTTACCATTTCCTATGAATAGAAGTAAGTTGAGATCATTTTTAGGCCATGTGGGTTACTATAGAAGGTTCATCAAGAATTTCTCAAAGATTGCATAGCCACTAACCCAGTTCTTGAAGAAGGATGTTACTTATGAATGAGGAAAGAAGGCACATGAAGCTTTTGAATAACTGAAGGAGGATTTGGTGTCTTCACCTATTTTAAAGAATCCAGACTGGAGCAAGCCATTCATTATGTATACTGATGCTTCAGATGCAACACTAGGAAGTACTCTGAACCAAAATGATGAAAATGGGAATGATCTTCCAGTTTACTTTGGGAGCAGACAAATGAGTAGTGATGAGGTAAATTATACTGTAACTAAAAAAAAGGCTCTAGCTATCATTTTTGCTGTAAAAAAGTTTAGAAATTACTTACTAGGGAAGAAGTTCACAGTTGTAACAGATCATCAGGCTCTAAAATATATTGTAAATAAGTCTAACCCATCAGGGAGGATAACAAGATGGATAATTTTTCTACAAGAATTTAAATTTGATATTATAGATAGGCCAGGAAAGAAGCATGTCAATATAGATGCACTCTCTTGATCCTATGACGGTTTAGGTTCCTCTTGTGATGATGATAATTTCCCATATGCAACATTGTTATCCCTTGACACAATCCCTAGTGAATATATAGATATTTGGAGTTATCTGAATGAATTCAAGTTTCCTGATGGTGCCAATGCAAATACTAAGAGGAAGATTACTCAAGCTAGTCATCCATATTCTATTCTACATGGAGTATTATTTCGAATAGGACCTGATGGAAAATACAAGAGGGCAGTTGGACATGATCAAGGGAAGGAGCTAATAGAAGAATTCCACAATGGTACATGTGGAGGACACTTCTCTAGACAACTTACAACAAGAAGGATCTTGGATACAGGTTATCAATGGCCCACTCTTTTTAGAGATTGTTATAATTATTATAAGACATGTGATATTTTTCAAACACATGGGAACCATAAGACTTCATCAGCTCCATTATGCCCTATTCTTACCACTTGGTCCCTTTGAAAAGTGGGGAATAGATATTTTATGTCCACTTCCAACTACCCCATGCCAAAATAAGTATATTGTAGCTGCCACAGATTATCTAACCAAGTGGGTTGAAGCTAGGCCATTGCAAACAAATTCCATAGATTATTTCCTACCAATCTTGGGAAATAATGACTTGTCGATACTAAAATTTTCCTCCGTAATTTCTATTTCATTAATGTATGTATTAGGAATAGGATGTTGTTAAGTATAATTAGTAGTGACGTCTAATAGAAGATAACGACACTTTCGGTACGACGCCACCAATAATGTATAGTACGGTAACAGTCAAAGTACAATAAAAAAGTTGTGGTAAAAAGTAAATATTTGTCATAAGTGGTTCGGTAATGTTAGAATGTCAAAGTTAGGGTAAGTAGAGAAGTAGGGTCTACATTATTAGGAATTAGAAATATTATATTGGTAATAAGGACAAGGAGTGATGTCATAAATATTTTGTGTATTTTATTTGTAAAAATTCTAAAAAGGTGGAACCCATGTGAAATGATAAGGTTTATCTTATCTTAAAAGATAAGCTTACATGTAAAGATAAGGTATGGAATATGATTCGTCAGAGTAGATTTCTTATCCTATCTTAGAGATAAGGTGGATAAGCCTGAAAGTTCTATAAATAGAGAGGCCACCCCCCTCATTTAGCAATAGAAGGAAGTAGTGAGAAATATTGCATAAGAAAGTGTGTAAAGGAAGCCATCATTTAGAAGGTGTGTTAAAGAAGCTATTAAGAGGTATAATTGTGAATTTTCTCCCATAGTTATTGTTGGAAGGAAAGTGCAGTTAGTAAAACTTGAAGTAATTCATGGGCGAGATTGTAAGAATTTCATGTTAATAATGCATGTTACAGTTGTATTTCAGATTTGTCATCGTTCTTTTATGTTATAGTCTGTGGTATTCTTGTGTTATGTCTGTTGTTGTGTTTCTAGATTACTTCCACTAAGCTAAAAGCTATGCATTAGTAAATAATCATAGCACGAGGAGTTCCCGGTGGAGAATTATCATAGTGCCAGGACCTCATTTTAGTTGTTTTCAGGATTTTTTGTGATGAAGTTGACCTTATCAATTTTTGAGGAGTGGATGGTAGATCTAGAAGAAGAATACACTCAGAGATTCAACACTGGATCTAAGTTTGATGCGTGCATGTGGGTGGAGTAGAACTTGTATGGCTATTTATATGAGAGTTTATTTGTTATCTTTCTGATAAAGCTGTATGAGTGGCTGGTTGCTTAATTGTATAAAAGGAATTAGAGGTTCTCACACTTGTCTGGATGCAAGAAGAGTTTTAGGCCCTCTATGATGCTGATCTTACTTAGACGTGCGTTATGGACACTTGGTTCCATGGTGTTTTGAATAGCTATATTTTGGAGTACTCAATTTCAAATTATTCTTGCATGGAGGTAGTTGAGTTCTAGTTTTTACATTATCCCAGCGGAACCTATCTATAATGCATTCCACTAGTGATCAAAATCTTGATGGTAACCATGAATTTGGAAGAGAAGCTGATGGCTAGCTAAACCCCACCACGTGTAGGGGAAAGAGAAGCTTTGGTGAAATATGGCATACCTGGAGTCAAAGAGACAAAGAGAAGAAAGGTGGCTCAAGTTCAATGAGGTGCATGAGAGGGATTTAGGGAAGTAGCATGAGGTTTCAAAATGAATGGCATTGTGGAGTGAGATGGCTTGTTAAGGATTTGGAACTCAAGCAGAGGATGTGGAGCTAGAGCATTTTGAACTCCCCCATTCAGGCACGCATGACAAGGAACCATCATTCGTCTCTTATGAGAGCACAATAGTAGAGACGACATGGGTCATGGGTGCACATCTGAATCTACATGTTGACCAAGCCCTTGCAATTGGTTTTCAAGTTTCTTATATAGCCAGTAGTCAGCAAGCTAGTTTGGTAAATAAAATATCAGGAGTGAATCAAATAGCAAGTGCATCTATGGTCAGGTAGACGTATTCCTCGTTATTTCAAGGTACCTTTGCAGGGGTGTTGTCAGCATAGAACTCAAGCATGTATAATTTTAGACTCACCTCTAGGAATAGTACCACCTCATAGATTATAGGAGTTCACTTTAATACCACTATTGGGACACATGGTAGTACATCCTCTTGTTCACTTCTTGCTACAGGTGGAGGATGAGGGGGTATAGGTGGCTCTTTTTTTGGTGGATCTAGTGTGTATAGAAGAAAAGGTAACACAGGGGGTTTTGGATCCAGTGGGCATGATCCTCACTAACCCCAAAATATTTACATGGAGATGTCACTTCATCATCCAAAGTATAGGGGAATAGAAGATGTTATTGAGCATGTGCACATGTTTGAGATAGTGTGGCATGTAAAAAGGATCACCGCTTCTAAGTACAAGGCTAGTCAGTTTGTAACTACATCACAGAGATACACACACCATTGGTATAGGAATTTTTACCTTGATTATACTTACGTAGATTATACAATGTTATAGGATGCTTTCCTTAAGGAATTTTATATCCCTGAGTTCGAGTAGAAAATTATAAGCACGCTCAAGGATATTAAGCAGGGCACTATTGAGAGTGTTTAGGAATATGATGCCCATTTCAAAATGCTTTTGTCTAAAGTTTACTATGATATCCATGCAATTCAGCATGCAAAGTGGTTCATCAGAGGCTTGATCACACCTTTTAAGAGGGTGTTGTCACATAAGACATATACATATCCATGTGAAGCACTTAAATAAATTTTACATGCTGAGGAAGTTAAGATTATAGACACTAGGGTGAGCCCATTCCTGGAAGCTCAGATTATAGCTATGGAAAAGAAGTTTGAGAAACTATTGGTAAATTTTTTACACGAGACATGCATTGGGATTTGGTATACAAATTTTGAAGTGGAGGGGCACACTAAGGATAGTTGTCCCTGTAAATCAGTGTGTTCATTATTGTTATATTATGAGATATGTCATTTAGAGCATGATGTAAGCCGCTACCCATTGTTACAACGTGTGATTAGGAAGAACGTATCTTGCTACTGTAATATTTTCCGGTCCATGAATCACAATACCGAAGATTGTAGGTTGATTGATCTGATCCATGGTGTCATTGATATTGGAGTATGATAGACAGGAGTTTCGAATAAATCTAAAGGTAAAAGTGGGCACCATGATCATGATCACACTCAAAGGTGTTATGATCATAACGAAGGGAAATTTGAAGGAGGTCTTGGTATAGGTCGAGGTTACCGTGGTGGATTTAGGGTCCAATTCCATAGTGGTGAAAAAGGGGATTTCCCTCATGGAACATGTTATACATTCGGATCTCCTGACCACTATAGGAACGATTGTCCTCAAAATATTACTTGTTATTTTTGTGGACACAATCATAGCTATGAAGAGTGCCCAGACTTATATGAGCATATTAACAAACAACATAAAGAGGAGAACAATGGTGTAGGTATGGTTAGAATACACCGCACCATGGAAAAGTAATGGATGCCAAATTTGGCACCAGATAGTGAGGTAGTACTTGTGAAAATTACTATATGCGTTGAAGCAATGTGTGCTAGAGAAGCATTGGAACAAAAGCTTACCATTAATAGGGAGGAGGTATTACATGCAAAATACCCAAATCCTACACACCAGAAGGAGGTTTATCAGGAAACCATGCAGGTACTCATAAATCTTCAGGGTGAAATATAGTGTTTAAAGGAACAGTCGCGGAAGTTGGAGAAAAAGAAGGCATCGGAGAAGGTCCAGTCAGATGTTGATGATCTGAAAGAGGTATGTAAGATGTTACACCAAGATAATATTATTCCATTACTAGGGAATTGGTTAAAGGGAAACACTCTATGTGTAGGTATTGAGAATAGACTGTAGATCCTACACACTAATCTCGACCCTCATAGCTTAGATTATGACAAGGAGGTCACCCTAAATGCTGTTTTGGATGGGTGTCTTTTGAGAAATATATTGATTGACACATGTGTGGAAGTTAATGTGCTTACTTTAGATGCATGGGTGCATATGGGAAGACCTCAATTACAGTCATCCTCTAATGTACTGTTTATGGAAAATCAAACTAAGGCCACTCTGATAGGAGTTTTAAAGGATGCATCCATTACTATACAAGGGGCCAAGTTCATTGGGAACTTTGAGGTTTTAGCACTTGCAGAAGTGGAAAAATTCTCATCTCTACTTGGGTTCCCTTGGATTTATGCAAATAATGTTGATCTATGGTTCAACAAGGGGTATATAAGTTTTGAGAACAAGGAAGAATGAGTTATTATCCCTTTGATAGATGGGAAATCTACACCTTATGTTGAACCTTTAAGTGAGGAAGACATGAAAAAATTTATGTGTGCGTCATTCGAAATCCCGAAGTCCTTGAGCCATCTAAAGAAGGAATCCTCAAGTGGAAGGATGCACAATATCTTAGCGATAATACAAGTATTGTTTGTGATAATTGGGTGCATGGAACCTATGAGATGGTTAGGCATGAAGTAAGAAGAAAATCTAAGTGAGGAGGTAGACCTCATTGTATTAGGAGGATAAGTAACAACCTTGTACCTCGATACACTAGCGAAGGAAATCCTGAGGTATTCCTATATGTCATGGAAGAATAGTGGAAGGATCAAGCGGACAGAAAGAAATATGTTAGTATATACCCTGCACGGGACAACAATGTGCTGGTGGATGGTTCACAAGGATAATCTCATAGAATGGAATGAAGTGAGAATTTCTCTAACAACCCGGTTTCTCAAGAGCAATGCTGCCTACTCAAATATGTGCACATATCATGGTAATCATCTTGTTTAGCACCAGGTTTATTAGTGTGAGATACTTCCTGGATAGAGGGGTAGGAAGCTTTACCACCTTCGTTGTGGGTGCAAAAACTTTATTTCACTTTATACGGCTATGCACGCATGCTTGGTATGTTTATGCGGAACTACATAGGGAAAATGGAAATTGGAAAGATTTGACTACAGGAATGATACAGACTTTTGACTACTTCTCCACTAAACCTCCAGTGAAAGAGGCATTATAGAGTTATGGAGCGATTGACTATGGGAGACAATGCAAAGGCTGAAGAACTCATTCAGGAGTTATTTGGTGAGGCAGACCCAGGAGCACATTTTGATGAAGTAGATGAGACAGATGTAGAATCTACTTGAGCATGTTTTCCTTGAGAAGGAGAAAGGAAATATGGTCTACATAGTGGATGATGAAGAAGTAGAAAAATTAGACATAGATCATTTAGAGGGTATGTGCAAGGTCTTAGACAGTTTGGATAATAAGGCACGCACCTATCATGAACCTATGAAGACCAAGAAAGTGAACATTGGCACGAATGATGAACCTAAGGAGGCCATAATTAGAGACTAATGGTCTGATTCTAACGCAGCTAAGATAATTGTGTTACTACGTGATTTCTAGGACTTATTTCCTAGGGGCTACCATGAGTTAAAGGGAGTGTATGAATATTTAGGCGAGATGAAGATTAAGTTAAAAGAATTTGTGCACCTGGTTAGGAAGAGACCTTACAGGATGAACCCTAACCTGCATGTAAAAGGTTAAAGAAGAAATTAAAAAGTTGTTGAAATATGGCATCATTAAGCCCCTAAAAGAATCACAGTGGGTTAGCCCCATGGTAATCAGTATAAATAAATATGGCAAGATTAGTATTTGTGTGGACTATAGGGAGTTGAATGCTACATGTGTGATTGATCCTTTTCCTACACATTTCATCAAGGAAATATTAGAAGGCGTTGTAGGGCACAAAATTTACTCTTTTATAGATGGAATCTCTAGGTATCATCAGGTAAGAATTGCTAAGGAGAATCAAGAGAAAACAATGTTCACAATTGAATGGGGAAGTTTTGCATATACGGTGATGCCCTTTGGACTGAAGAACACACCTGCAGTAGTATTTTTGCGCATTTTAGTTCCAGCATTCGAGGATTTTATTCACAAATTCTTGCAAGGTTTACTTAGATGACTGGACAGTATATGGGTTTGTCAAGGATCATTGTGAAAACTTGCGATTAATTTTTGAGAGGTGCAGACAGTTAAGAATATCTTTAAACATCAAGAAGTACATATTTGCTACACCTTTTGGAACCCTGTTAGGCCATATCATTTGCAAGGAAGGTTTTTTATTAGATCCATCTAAGGTTGCAGTTATCATAGGCCTGGAGGAGCCTACCAGCTAGAATGAGGTGCGTAGATTCTTGGACCACACAGGGTATTACAAAAAATTTATCAAAGGTTATGCTAAGATTGTCACATGCCCTTGGAGGAGTTATTAAAAGGTAAAGGGACATTCTGATTGTGGAGAACCACAGCAGCGCGCATTTGAAGCATTTGAAGGAGAGGCTTACTACAGTGCCTATTTTGTGTTTTTCTTCATGGAACCAACCTTTTCATGTATATGTGGATGACTCTGGCATGGCCATTGTGCACAATATTAGCTCAACCTGGAGAAGGTATTATAGATCATCCTATCTATTTTGCTAGTAGAAAGTTAACTCCTATAGAACAAAAGTATACAACTACAAAGTGCGAGGCCTTGTTAATGATCTACGCGTTGCATAAGTTTAGACAATACTTGCTAGCAACACCTTTTGTGTTCTATACAAATCACATAACATTGAAATACTTGGTAAATAAGTCCATTTTATAGGGGTCACATATGCCAATGGGTTATATTATTCCAAGAGTTTGATTTTACAGTCGTGGTAAATCCAAGAAAAAGAAATTCTGGCCCAGACCACTTATCAAGAATTCAATCAGGAGATGATGTGCAGAATATTGAAGATACAATGTCAGATGCACAGTTGTATAGGTTAAACCGTGCACCCTCAGAATTGGAAGATATTGTTTTCTTTTTATGCACATGTATGGCACCATAAGGAATGAAGGCCTTGGAAAACAAAAAAACTTGCAATTCATGTTGTACCTTTCATGTTGATCAGTGGTGACTTATACAAACTAGGCCAAGATGAAGTATTGCGTCAGTGTGTACTAGAACATGAACTGCACAAAAATCATGGAAGAGGCTCATGGTGGTATTGCAGGTGGAACTATGCAGGTGACACCACCACGTGCAAGATTCTACTCGTTGGTTTATGGTGGGAAACCTTGTACAAGGATTGCAAGGAGTATTGTAAGGCATGTGATCACTGTCAGCACCTTGGAAAACCTGGGTCAAAGAGATGAAATCCTTTAAGGCCTATTACTAGATCAGACCCTTTGAAAAATGGGAAATTGACTTTTTGGGTCCTATTTCCCCAGCTGTGCATAGAACTTGATCACGCTACATCATCACTTGTATATATTATCTTACAAGGTGGGAAGAAGCAGCACCTACAAAGGATTGTATAGTGGCTACAACATCAAGGTTCTTATGGGAAAATATTCTTACTAGGTATGGATGTCCGTTGAGTTTGACAAGTGATAAGGGCACACATTTCTTGAATGAGATAATCAATATATTATTAGATGAATTTATGGTCACACACCACAAGACCACACCCTATCACCCTTAATCAAATGGGACTGGTGAGGCCTTCAACAAGATATTGAGCCACACCTTGACAAAAATTTGTGATGTTGGAAGGAAAGATTGGGATGATAAAATTTTTGTTATACTTCGGGCATATAGAACAACCTACAAAAGGTTGAATAAGGCCACACCCTTTTAGTTGGTGTTTGGCATAGAAGAAGTTCTTCCCATAGAATTTATGTTACCTTCTTTGTGTATTTTGCACATGGGAGGTCTAGCTGATGAGAAAGCATTGGAAGACAAAAATTGACAAATTAATACAGTTGGATGAGAGGTGAGCTATAGCACATTGGAGTCAGAAGAAGGAAAAAGCCAGACACAAGGCATGGCATGATAGGCACATCAAGGACAAGAAGCTTGAGGTTGGGTAGATGGTACTTCTTTATGATTCAAAGTTTCTGTGCCACCCAGGAAAAGCTTAAGGCGCATTGGTTGGGACCGTATGTTATCACTCACATACTTGAATCAGGCACTTTCCAGCTTAGACGTGCTTGATGGAACATGGTTACCTGGTTACTTCAACGGGAGTAGGTTGAAGCCCTACTATAAATAAGTCCTTCTTGGTGTTTGTAATAAGGTATTATTTCCATTTAGATATAGATTTCCCTTATTGTATTTCATTTAATGTGTTTCCTTCTTCATTCACTATGCCTTTTCAATTTAGTTCATTGTTTTGTGTAATAAGCAAGTTTGCGCACCAGAAGCTTATCACAATCTGAAGTATTTTTATGCACAGAGGACTGCACATACCCTTGGTGTGGGGTGGTTTTCATTCAAACATGGGTACACATAAAAAAATATTGTTACAGGTGATTTCTCTTATTAAAAAGTGCAGATAGTATGGAAAGGTGCTTCTAGAAAGAAATTGCTCCTAAAGAAGACCATAGTTGGAAATGAATGAATGCACAATATAATGTGAGGTAAGTTGCAGCTGTAAAAACTACTAGAGGAAGGCACATAGTTCCGAGGTACTTTGGTGCATGGAAGCGCGTGAAAGGAGGTATGTAGCCAAAAGGTAGAAAGGCATGCTTAGAAGGTTATAGTTGTGGCACATAGGTGTATCCGCATGGAAATTGGGAAAATGGTCAATTAATGAGAGGATTGGTGGTAGGTAAAGGATCAATAAATGTGATAAATTTTCCACAACTCTATATAAAGACGTGATGCAGGTTCATTCCTACCTTTGTGATCATGAGTATTTGAGTGAGCTAGTTGCGACCAAAATGAGTAAAATGCATTGAGGTGAAGAGAGTTGTGAAACCAGGCAAGGAGAGTACATTTGTGCACAGAATTGGCTTCCATCCCCATTTGAGAATGGTTTGAGAAAAGCATAAGCATACAGAGAGAAGAAATAAAGTGCCAGGGTTGAGAAGAAGGAGCTAGGGCATCACATTTCGAGCTAGGCACGAGAGCTTTCTCGACAGAGGTAAAAAGGTGCAACTTTGTCTTATCATGGCACCAAGGAAAGCACCTGGAGTAGGAACAAAGAGTAAGAAGAAGGTAGAAACCGAGGTCAAGGATGCTCCTCGAAAGTAATTTTTCAGAAATGTAGTATCCAGAAGAAGTAATTATCAAATGGGATTGGGATTCCCATATCCACATGTGCAAGGTGAGTGACTACAAACATCACACCACCGATAACAAGGAGGAATTAGATGCATTGTTGAATAGAAAGACCAAAAATTGAACATGGTTGATGACATGCCAGTTTATGACGATGCTGGAGACAAATTGTTGAAGAAGGTAGGGGGTGTACAAGCTATATGAACTCTCGTACTTTGGAAAACCAGAGAATCTATACCGGTGGCTTATGAGCAGAGTCCATGAGGACTTCTTCTACTTTTTTGGGTGCAGGGTGAGGATCATATCGCCCTTAATTGCTATGTTGACAGGATTAAAGGGCACAAGGACAGAGGTTACCAGTGATCTAACTGGATAAGGAAGTTGTTGTGGCCACTAGCAAGAGTTGGGATATTTGAAGGGTCTTCACGGGATGGATATTTACAAGTTAAGGAAGTACCCTTGTGGTATAGGTGGCCACGCACTTACTCACAAGTTGAATGATCAGGAAATTGGTCACAAGTGAACACCATGTGGCTACACAAGTTTTAAGAAGATTTCACAGGGAGAAGTTTACAACTTGGAAGTAGATACATAGTAGATACAATCATTGAGGAACTTTCACACAGGTGAGAAGATAAGTTTTGGAACATGTCTTTTATCACTTGTGTCAATACAAAATTGGAGTAAGCCCGATGAGCCAAAGAAGAATAATCAATCTCTGGAATACCCCTTGGAAAATAAAGTCCACTCGTAGAGAGGTTTGAAAAGTATTTATGTGAAGGATCAATGATGGTCCATTCAACACAAAGGGCGGAGATTATGGTATGACACAAATTTTCCTGTGGCCTTCAAGGAGGAATGAATCATATTTTGAGCAAGGAAAGCTAGGATTAATAGAGGAAGAAAAGAAGTGAACTTCTATATTGATTTACTTTTGAAAACTATAAAATTTCGAGGATATCAGAATCCAACCCTTTGCAATGAGCTAAGCTCATACATTTATAGATGAAACAGATGGGAGATGGAGAGGAGAAGTGAAAGAAATCCAATTCTGGAGCTTAACCAAAAACCATTAATGCTTCTATAAAGTCCACCTCTAATCTGTCACGTGTAGTTCATCATGTATTTGGCAATGTAGAAGAAGAAAGGATTGAAAACCAGACCTCAAGATATGATCTTATGTTTGAAGCTGTCAGATTCACATTAATGCCTACATTGAAAGACATATTTTACATGATCACTCAAATCAAAGCATCTAATTTGATTTTAATGTCATGAGGTGTGTAGTAGATTCCAAGAGCTTATCCAAAAAGTCCTATCTTGCTCAAATATGAGCTTTCTGTCAAAATAAATGGCCAATTTGGAGAATGAGTTACTATGCTCCCGTTTCTGCAAAAATGGCCTGAGTTTCATACAGTTGAACATGTGGTAGCTCTGCACCTCATCATCTGACATGGCATCCCTAGGGGAGATCAACTGAAGGCACGAACTCCTTTTTCTCTTTTGCACTGTCTTTAACCAAAATCCCAAAATTTCCAACTTTCCTCTGACAAAGCCCACCTTCCCGCATGTAGATTATTGGCCTGACATGTAAGGAGAAGATCTGGAAGACTTTGGTGGAAACACGGTTCACTTTTACCATTTTAAGAGGGTTTTGACAAAAAAACTCAAAACCTCAAAGTTCTCCGCTGACCCGCCTCTCTGCCTTTGACTTATCGATGTAGGCTCAACCTTTGACTTTATCCTTTGGCAAATAAAGCTAAGTCACAGTTCATTTTGCAACGTTTAATCCCTTTTGGATAATAAAGGAGGAGGATTTCAGGGGAAAGTGCTCTGATGACTCGCCTTTCAACGTTTTGACAGAAAAATGGCCACGTGTCCTCCTCACGGGCCTTAGGAAATTTTCATACATGATTACGTCTTTTTCCAAAATTCCTTAAAACATAAAAGAGGACCCGCCGTGGGTTATTTCAGCCAATCAGGAGCATTACTCGGGGCCATGAAGGGCCAACTTGACATTTTTGCCAAAATAACAAAAAGTGACAAGTTCGTAAAAAGAGACCCATCCTGTCACATCCAATCAAAGCTAACCACGTTGTCCGCTAAGTGTTGGGACTGAATTTGACAGGAATAAAACCATAGAAAGTTGCAAAGAATAAAAAAATGGCATTTTTAAGCCCAAACAGAGCATTTTCTTCCTGCAACAGAGATAAATACAAGGAACGCTAATGGATTCTGTGTGGATACCAAAAGCATAAGGAAGAAGATTATCCAACTCCTACTTTGACTGATAAGGAGATAGAAAAAAATGTTTCAACCTGCATATGCGAAGGAATTTTTTGAATGCACGCAAGGGGCGGGATTAAAGATAGAGCACCAACAGACTTCAAAGACATGAATTTCTCCATCTCTCTAGACTTCTTTCTCTATTTTAAATGTGTCTCAATGGGCACCAACTCAAAATGCCTTGGTCAAGGTATCTGACTAGAAAATGAGGGGAATTTTGAGGGAGACATTGTTAAGGCTCACCAATTTCAATGATCAGGAGCAGGTCACTTGCAAAGAAAATTTCACAGGGAGAAATTTACAACTTGGTGGGATACATAACAGATACAAGTTATTGAGGAAGTGTGCACAGATGAGGGAAAAGATGAGGCCTTTGGTGCAATCCTGTTATCATTTGTGTTTGGTAGATCACATTCTTAGTGCCCGATGGGCCAAACAACAAAATCTTGGGAATACCCCATGGAAAAGAAGTCCCTTCCAGAGAGGTTTGAAAATTATTTATTTGAAGGATCAATGAGTGGTTCAATTCAAGAAAATGGTGGAATTATGGTATGACCAACTTCGTGCATGCCTTCGAGGAGGAATGACATATTCTGCAAAGGAGCTACCCTTAGTGGTGGGCAAGGCTGTGCAATTCGAAAAGTATATCAACATTTTTGCATCGTGCTGGTTCTGCAAACCTTGCAGGATGGGACTTGAATAAGTCCCTGGTGCAAACTGTCATATTCCTTCATTGCGCCAGATGCCTTCATAAGGAAGTAGTACTCATCTTTTCTGATGCGTGCCGATTAAGTTCTATAAGGTAGAATGAAGGTAGAATGTGACTACTTGGGTATGCATAAGAAAGGTTATTACTGTTTATCAAAAGTCGATCTACCTACATTAAGAGGATTATTTCTGATGATATAAGGATAGAATCTATGTAATTGGGAAACTCATATTTCTGATGGATCTTATGGAAGGAATGTTGTCATGTATGGTCAATGTTGTTAAGGTGCTACACAATTAGAAAGAGAAGATCACACATGATGAGTTGGATGCCATAGCCACCTATATTCTAGAGAAAACAAGGAACGCGCGAAGTGATTAGCAAACCTTGGAGTCTAAACTCAAGACTGAATATCCAGAGTTAATCCATCAAGTCGAAGAAGAGTGTGTTGCAGAGTAAATTCCATTCTTTTGTACAGTAGTTTAATTCATTTTTTCATTACTTATTCTTTATTATTGAAGACATAAGAAATAATTCCCATTATCCAGGGTGGCAATGTACTTTACTGTGGGGTAATGTTGAGAAGAAAAAATATTTCTCTAAGGAGAAGACACATGAAAGATGTGCACGCAGGAACAAGGCGCATTTGAAGGTGCAGGAAGATAGAAAAGGATAAGTGCGCCAAAACACTTTGGATCAGGACTTAGCCGTTTTTGTGGATAAGGGATATTTTTGGAAGATAACATGTGGAGCACACATGGGTTTGAAGATTTGTACTCCACATGCAATGGTATTTTGGGAAAAAGTGGAAAGATATCCCCGCACCATGCATAGTTTAAGTTGCTAATAGGATTTCTACTTGGAGCTGACTAAAGGAAATCTATTGTTAGAGCACTTTCCTGTTGTGCATACTATTGTATAAGGGCATGGCTATTATTATTATGTGACCTATTTTTAGAAGTACATGGGTGGTGAAGGGTAAGTCCCCACCCCTATAAATATGTATTGATTTGTGAAGTTTATTGTGGTGAATTATTGTAGAGTTATGTTGTTGGTTTTAACGCTCACATGACTCATGGAGATACTGATGTAGTATAAGAAGCTTTTGTGTCTTACAATATTTAATGTAATGGAATATATTGGTTGGATAATGGTATTAGAAATAACTGAATCTGATTTTGGTATAGTTTATCTTATCATTGTTATTGTTTAGTTCATTTATTATGATTCTCTAATATATAAATTTGGATTATGCATTGTGGAATGTTTATGACTAGTTGTGAATCTAAATATGTTTAATATCATCATGCTAACATCCTGTACAAGCAACTCTAAAGAGGGACTTGGTGCCTTTGCGTGCTTTGGGTGAGCACTTAGCTTGTGATGTGTCAACACGTCTGGGTTATTCATAATAAATTCTATGTTGCATCAATTTACCAACCACCAACCCTTGTTTCTCAACCTAGAATATCAAGATAATTATTTTAATCCTATTGTTAAGTTCCATTAGCTTCTTGTATTAAATCATTTATTTTCTAGATTTCTTCCCTCATGGATACCTGTTGCACCCACCTACTTGAAAACCTACCCGTTTGAACCTCTCTGTCCCCCTAACAACCTATTTTACCATCTCTAAGTCTTCAAATAAATCATAACACCTAGCGTAATCTTTCCCAAATCTCTGTGTAATCACAATAAGCTCCCAACCAACCCATTTTAATATTTTATCTAATTTCCCCTACCATATTCGGTCACTCAACCGGTGTTGGCTATTACCAAGTACCGACATCGGTTGCCCAACCGATACCAGTCACTGTGTCTTTTAATTTCACCAAACTAGTAAGCCTGTAACTCACTCAAAATCATCCAAAACCTTACCCAATCTCACCTAGACCCCTTTAACAGCCTCTGTTATACCTGTAACCCCTTATAACCAACCATCCTTTTCTAGATTAAGTTGTATATGCATTATTAGATTAAATCTAGCTTATTGTACTTATATGAGGTACCTAAATCGTACAACTATAGTAGGATTTCCTTCTTTCATGTTATTTCTTTGCATTAAGTTGTGTTTTGAATGTGGATTGATAGCCTTCTAGGAAGCACCCTATTTCTCGGATCTAGCTCCCAACAAGCAGTCCAATGACCTATATTATTAATGTTATCTTGTGGTCTTGTTTTCTTTTACAGGCAACCCTTCCTAGCCAAAAAGGATCTCTTCACTATCGGCTTGATCTTCTACTACACACACAACCTCTTCAGCTTCACAAGTATTCCTCCTCACCTTTACCTTATATTTTTTATATGCAACATTGTGGTGTAACACGTGGTACAAATTAGAGTAGCCAATTGGGCACAATAGTGATGGATAACTCTTATAAAACTTTCCTTGACATAAATATACTCCTCAAAGTGCGTAATTTTTACAAAGTAAGATACTGAAATAAAAATATCTTGAATTTATTGATTTATTATAGTGTTAATGGTAGTTATATAGTCTCTACACTAACAAATACTTATTTTGATAAAATCCAATCAAATAATTCCATGTGTATTTAAAATACATGTAACTAAAATTTCATAATACATTTTTATGCTTTGCTTCAATTCTATTAGTTATAACCTTTATTATGCATTGTGCACAAGCATTAATTGTTTCACAGTAAAATTTTCCCTTCGAATGATAATTTCAAGAAGACTAATTGATTAGCAATTCTAACAGGGGACAGCCATACTTGAAGGTGACTATATTTGACAAATTTAATTTCACTGACAACCTTGCTACCCGTCATGCTCATTAATTTTTTTCTCAAATTTTTTTTTTCTGAGTTTGCAATAACAAGAAAAACAACTATCTTTTTTTATTACTAAAAATGGTGTGGAATATAAGTTGTATATTCATTTGCAAGACATTTTTTAGACTTGTACTGGAAATTTGAAAGAGAATAAAAGACAAGTTATTCTCTTACAACTATATTTACATTCCTCATCACAATAGTTAGAACCTTATTATATTGTGAGATTCTACACTCATCATTTCTTTCTTCTTTCTAATGGTGAAATAATCAATATTGAAATGTGGTCTTAAGTGTACATTTACACCTAATTTATCTTACCAGGTGTTGTGAGTAAATTTAAAATTATGTATTGCTTGATTTCTCTTGGCTAATTTCCAAAATGCCAATTTGAATAATGGATTCCGGAATTTGACTGTTATAACCTACTTACATTTTCTTACCTTTTTGAAGTTTTGGATTGTTGTTTGAAACTATTAGGCAAAGTACATGGACAATCTGGAACTTTATTTTTATACCAAATCATTAAACATTGTACAAAGAGGAAAATAGTAAACGCCAAATAGTCTCACCTTTGTGTACCAGACAAGAGGTTTGTTCTACCCGATTGAGCATTGACTAGAAGCTGGAAATGGGAAGCATGTTATTCATCTTCACAGATTTCTAGTTTAATGAAATAGAATACTCCTTGAATTTTTCAATCCAGAATATAGTTCCAATATTCTATTAACACATCCCCAAAGGTATCACATAACTTCCTAACTTACAAGTTTTAAATCACCCATCTGTTACATATGTACGATTTTCTTAGAAATGGAAGCACTAAAGAGGCATGCCACTTAAGGTATATCACCAAGGATGGACATATAGTAGACCACGAAAAATTAGAGGAAACTTAAATAAGGAAATAATAACATTACGTCCTTAACAATATTTTTCCTGATATTTTAACACAGATTTTATAAGAGCCCCCCTCTTCAGAATAAATGATATTAAAATTCAGCACTATACATGTAGGATGTAACTATATCACTAAATGTTTCATCCTGACAAGATCTTGGGATTCATTTAAAATTGATCGACAAAACCCAGTGAAAATAAATATGCTTAATAGATATAGACTGTAGAGACTGTTGCTTTTAGAAAAGGCCAGACTTTGACATCAACTATATAGACCATGCCCTTTAACAATGGTCTAATCTAGGTTTTTAGAATCAAAACTGTGCCCTTCAAGTGTAACAATCGACCCTTTTAATATTTATAGCATGTCCCACTCATGCACAATCAATAAAAATTAAAAAAAGTTACTCTATATAACGGCTAAGAAGATGAAGTTGATGAGGGATTCAGTTGAGTGTTTCATAGCTAGTCCTACTAGTCACTTTTATTGATATTTATTCTTTTCCAATGCCAAATCATATATATGAACTACAAAAATCTTGAATTGGCATATGGATTAGATAAAAAATAGGAACTGTCACCATAATCCAATAGGAAATTCACCTACAAGTTCCCATCAAAGTGAGAGGACATGATAATGTTGTAATGAGGAAAGAATTGATAGAAATTTGTCTCAATATTTCCCATGCTTAAGAATATTTATATATTATTACAAGATCCATAGATTTCAAATGGAAGATCCATGACATAAATTGATGGCTTCTTCTTCGATAGTAGTGATGCATGAGATGAGTATGTGGTAGCACTGAACTGTAAGTACTTTGATGTAAATTGTTGGCTTTCACTTGGATAGTCATGATTCATGAGATGTGTAGATGGCAGCACTAAAGGATTTCACTTCAATTCTGCTTACAAATAAAGTTATATTAGTCTTATCACAAGTTAAGTTCATTAAAATGCAATATTAAAATTCATGTTGTCTTCAAATACTAAGGGTTCTAAGTCCCTTCATGCGTCTAAATCAATATATATTATTTCTTCAACTATAAAGTTCATGGTTCAAGGTCAATTCCTCCCGTAAAAGTCTCCCATTGAATGACATTATGTCAAGGTGGGATATGTAGTATGAGTTTTTAGGATGAAGATTTACATTCACAAAAATAACAAGTCATCAATTCTTGAATCTCACAACACTATCATATATGTACATAAAAGTGCTAAATGTTAGTTTGAAGACCTTATTCGAAATTTTTCTCCTTCTCCACTTTTGAAATTTAATTTTTTAGAAACCTCGAAAAAAATAGAGAATACCTATATCCATGTGTTATTTAAATCAAAATTTTAGACCAAAAGTAGCTATATTGCCAAGTTTGCATTTTCTATTTTTTATATATATTTTATATAGTAAATCATTATTTTCTTGATTTTATGTGCAAATAATTGGGCCAAATTACATATGCTTAAGTTGAATTCAAATAACCTTAGCCTACATTTATTCCATATTATCCTCATTTTAAGATTCTCACAACTTGAACCTTATTTTAAAGTTGTTGATGAAGTATTACAAGAAAATGGAAGAAATTGATTTTAGAAGTCACTCCTCCAACAAATTGAAGCAACCTATGTTAATACACTCTGCTTTACATTTTTTAGAGAGTATTTAAGATTTTTTCTCCAAAATGTGTACATTATCTATGTAAATTGGTGTCTATTTCAATTTCATTTACAATTATAAGCAATGTACTTAAAGGAAATTCAATAATCTGACCACCTCTGCTTACTACTTTTGGTTTATAAATAACTATCTATCTTGGGATCAAACTATTCGATTTTATGTCATTTAGCCTTTGTTGGGCCCCAAAATATCAACTAAGTACAAAAAGGCACGTGGGAGCACGAGATCTAGTTGAGGAAGGGTGCGCGGGTTGAAGTTGTGCAGGGAAGGATTCTGGTAGGATTTTGTAGAACACATGACGAGCATACAAAAGGTAAAATAGGTTTTGTACTTACTCGTATTCGGCATCCTGGGAAACACACGATAAAAGAATGACCCTTGTGGATAAGGTGCCAGCTTGACAACTATGGGATCAAAAAGGGAATTTTCCATTCATGCGATGGAAGGTTCCAGAAGACACCATTGCAAGGAATGGAGAGCTCAGATCAGAGAAGGCATACTTCCATGGAGGACCACCTCGACACTTGACAACCAATCTATAACTTTTGAAAGGCATTGCGGTGGGTGTTAAGGTTATAAATACAAGCGCCCGATAGAAGAAAGATATAGTGTATGTGAATAGTGTGTGGAGAGTGCAAGGGAGAGGAAGGAGAGGCGAAGCCCTGTAGAAACTGGATGGGGATGTTATGGGTTAGGGAATAGAAGAATTTTGTAAGCAATGGCACATTTAGGGGGATGGGTTTGCATTCTTTTTGTTTTTGTAATATGATGAGCATAATATAAGGTCTAGTGCATGACTTGGCTCTACATAGTTATATGAGGATCTGTTATGACCTTAGGGGATGTAATGTGGATTGTTGAACCTGTTAAAGATGAATATAAGGCTCTGTTATAAATCATATATGTGCTTAGAGGTATAATGCTTATGTATTTCCTTTATGTATGGACCTTATGTTGCTTGTTATTCCTCTTTTCTAGATGTAATAAGATAACTCATTCTAAGCTATTTGAATGTAGCATGGTTCTTTTTTGCTCATTCTCATTTGCATATCTATTATAAGATGATGAATTCTCATAAGACTCACATAAAGGAGAGACTTGGCACTCGCAGGTGCCTCGGGTGAGTGCCCAGCGCCTGCTCAGTGATAGGTCGACACACATGGGATTAGACTATTAGTCTAAAGGCATGAAATATGACTACATCTTGGTTCTGTTGTCAGGACCTATTTTTGAAGATTTTTTGAGAAATGGCATACATCTTTATCCATGTGATGTGTGATGGTAGAGTGCTTGACCTTGGAAAGTGTGGAAACATGATTCAAGAGCACGAAGGATGATTTTTTTCAGAGATTCAACACTGGACCTCAGTTTGATGCACGTAGATGGGTAGAAGAGAACCTATACCATGAGCTATATAATACATTATTTTATTACTTCCTAGTAAAACTAAACGAATGGCTTTCATCATATGCATCCACATCTAGCTAGTACTATAGATCGCACGTATGGACCCAAGATGACCATCAGAGGCTACAGGATGCAGATCTGACTTGGACACATGTTGTTGATCACTTTTGTAAGGGAGTGCTGACCAATTATACTCTTGAATACACCATTTCTATGTATTCCTGCCTAGAAGTTACTGAGTTTGAGTTTTTGAGGGAGCCTAGAGGATCATTTTTACGTGTTATTCCTTTGGCTATGAAGCTCTTGGTCGTTACTTTGAGTTTAGAAGCATTTATCATGGCTAGCTAAGCTTCTCTGAGTGCTGGGAGAGGAAGCTAGGGTAGAGGAAGATGGCAGACATTGTGGATGAAAATGAAAGGGAGGAGAGACGACTCAAGTATAGCGAAGCTCATGAAAGGGAGATGATTAAACAACACGAGGTTGTAAGTGTGATGGATCTATAGAGGAAGACATTGTGGGAAGGAGTTGAGGTTCATGCAAAGGACATGGAATCTAATTAGTCTATACTACCTCATCTTGGAAAGCGTGAGAGAGAGGCCCCCTTTAGCTTCTGATGAGAGTTCGTCACATGGAGAGAGAAGAGCCATCGACCTACATCTGAACCCCCCTGGTGACCAACCCCTAGCGCTTGGTTTTCTAGATCGAGGGAGAAGTATTATTAACCCAGTTGGTATCGGTGTGAGTGACCAATCTGTTCCCAAGAGATATAATTTATCATTTGGAACATCCATGGTTATGCAAGCCATTCTTGTATTTGGAGGAATCTTTAGACAAGGTGCAAGTATGCAAGGATTGGGTATTGCATCTGGGAGTGGTGCAGGACATACAAATGGTAGTGGGACAATATCACAAAACATCAGCATGCAGTTAAGTGGGATGCTAGGAACACTAGGTGCAACCAATTCCAGTCCTTTACAAACTACATGATGTGGATACAGCGGGTCAAGAGGAATAAGACCTAGTGGATCCAGTGGATCTAGTCGAGGAGGAAACATCGAAGGGAACCAAGTCTCTAGATCAAGAGGACAAGGGCCCTAACCACCTCCCCAAGTGTTTTTAGAGATGTCTCTACACTTAACAAACTATAGGGGTATTGAAGATGTTGCAGAGCATTTGCACAAGTGTGAAATACTATGGGGCGTGAAAGGAATCACTACCCTAGAGTGGAAGGCAATTCAGTTTACAACAACATTGCAAGGGTGCGCGCATAGTTGGTATAGGAAGTATGACCCCCATCAGATGGTGGTAGCCTACACCGCATTGAAGAACGCCATCCTAGTTGAGTTTCATATCCCTGAGTTTGAGCAGAAAATTAGTGCTTTGAAGGAGATCCAGTAGGGAATGACATAGAGTGTGTGGGAGTATGACACATGTTTCAAGACTCTCTTGTCAAAACTATCTTATGACATTCATCCTTCTCAACATGCTCAATGGTTTCTTAGATGATTGATAACACCATTTAGAAGGGTGTTGTCGCATAAGACTTTTATAGGCCTACACGGGGCATTGGAAGATTCCTTACGCATTAAATCTGTTGGGAGCGTTGAAACTTGTGTTAGCCTTTTTCTGGAGGCTCAAATTGCTGCAATGGCCAAGCAATTGGAGAAGCTATTTGCAAAATCATCGCATGAGGTTTGTTGTGGGATTTGGTGTATAGACTGTGAAGTGGAGGGACATGCAAAGGATATTTTCCCTCAGAACTTAGTGCATGCCATGTCGGTAGATAGTGATATTTGTCATGGAGATCATGATGCAAGTAGATGCCCTCTAATCCAACACGTAATCCAGAAGAATGTTTCTTGATATTTCAATATTTTTACCTCTATGACCCAAGATACCAAGGACTACAAACTGATTGATAAAATCCATGATGCTATTGATCTGGGTGTGTTCTAGACTAGCCTTGCAAGTAGTTCAAAGGATGATGACCATCGTTATGAAGGGCACGTAGATGGAGGAGTGCATGGAAGGGGTTTTGTGAAGAATTTTGTGGTCATAATAACCATAGTGGAGGAAAAAGTGAGTTCTCACGAGAAACTTGTTATAATTGTGGATCTACAAAGTATTACAAACACGAGTGTCCTGACCTGTTACAATGCTCATGGTGTGGAAAGAAACATAAGTAAGAGAAGTTCCCATAACTTTATGAGCATATGAATCAATAGCACCGGAAAGAAAAAGGTTCTAGGATGGTGAGCATTAAGAAGGCCAATTCATAATGGATGCCAACAGTGGCGCATGAGTCAAGGCTAGAACTTGTGCTGGTGAAGATGTGAGCAGAGGTCGTACATGTCAGGGAGATACCAAGACTAAGGATACAAGTTTCAAGAGAAGAAGTATTACATGGAAAGTATCCAAACCCTACCCATTAGAAAGAGGTATATCAAGAGACTATGGACGTGATTTGGAGTTTACAAGGGGAGATCCAATGTCTGAAGGAGCAATCGAGGTAGTTGGAGCAAAGGAAGGATGCCAAGGTTCTAAAGGATGATTTGGATGAGGTCAAGGAAGTATGCAGGGTGTTAAGGAAAGAGAATATTATTCCCTTGCTAGGATAATGGCTAAGAGAGAAGGTACCACGCGCTGGAGTAGAGCACAAAAGGTTTTGCATGCAAACCTTCCCCCTCACAACCTCGACTATGATAAGGAAATTACTTTGAATGCGGTTGTTGATGGATGGATTTTGAGTAATATTCTCATCAACATGGGAGCAGAGGTCAATGTTGTTACCTTAGATTCCTGACATCAGATTGGGAGGCCCGCCTTGCAGCCATCTCTGAATGTGTTGTATATGGAAAATAAGACTAAGGTAATTCCCATTGGAGTCCTAAAGGATGTATTTATCACCACTCAAGGGGCCAAGTTCATTGGAGATTTTGAATTCTTGGTGCTCACTGAGGCAAAAAACTTTCCAACATTGCTTAGGCACCCATGGTGTTACAAGAATAATGCCAACCTGTGGTTTAACAAATGGTATATCCATTTTGAGAACAAAGAAGAAAGGGAGATCATCCCTTTGATAGACGGGAAGTCAGCGCCCTATAATGAGCCCTTAGGAGAAGAAGTCCTTGATAGAATCTTTGTGCGCTCCATCAGAGAGCCTAAGATAATTCACCCCTTGGAGGGATTTATCCATTTTGAAGATACTCAGTTCTTGAGTGACACCACTAGTGTGGCATGCAACAATTGAGCGCATGGGAATTATGAGTCAATTGGGTGACAGTTGAGAGGATATGTAATAAGGGTTACATGTTTGTGCTCAGTCAGGCACCTAGGGGAAAGAAATTTGCTAAGTTACTATGGAGAAGCATATCCTGAAATTTTCTTGCAAGAAATGGAAGCTCAGTGAAGAAACGAGGAAGAGAGAAGAAGAATGCTCAGTTACAACTTGCTCAAAACTGCATCACACTAATGAGATATACATCGGGATAACCTCCTAGAGTGGCGTGAGGTGAGGATCACATTATCTATAAGGTTCTCCAGGAGCAACATACCCACAGTCATACATGACTACCATGGTAAAGAGACCGCTTCATTTGATTTCATATGAAAGTGCAGAAGCGTTACCAACTTCATTATGGGTGCATAACTTATATTCCACGTTGAAAGGTTGTGTGCATGCATGGCATATTCATTTGGAGATGCTTCGTCAACTAGGTAATTGGTAGGAGTTGGCGGATGATCTCATTCAAGCTTTTGAGTATAGGAGTACCAAGCCATTAGTGGCTAAGGCATTGCAAGTAATCAAGTGTTTTACAATTAGAGATAGTGTTATGGCAGAAGATAGGCTATTGGAGCTACTAGGTGAGCCTTACTTAGAGATTTGCATCAATGAAGAGGAATCAGAGGAAATATAGCTTGAGCGCGCGTGCATGGAAAAAAAAAATGAAAGATGGTCTATATAATAAATGAAGAAGAGATGGAGACTTTAGATGTTAACCATTCCAAAGGTATGCATGAATTCATAGATAGCACTGGTAAGCGAGCATGCACCTACCATGATCCCTTGAAAACAAAGAAGGTTAACATTAGAACAAAGCCATAACTTAACAAAGCTATCATTAGAGACTATTGGTCATAAAAAGAAGTTTCAAAGGTCATTGATCTGTTGCAAGAGTTCCAAGATTTTTTTCCTCGCGGGTACCATGAAATCAAAGGTGTTCACTATTCCTTGGGAGAGATGAAGATCAAGTTGAAAGAAGGTACACACCTGATTCAAAAGATGCCTTATCAGATGAATCCAAATTTACACGTACGGGTCAAGGAAGAAATAGACAAGATGATAGGATCTGATATCATTGAGGTAGTGGAAGAATCATAATGGATAAGCCCAATGGTTATCAGTATAAAAAAGGATGGTAGGATAATAATATGTGTTTACTACAGGGATCTGAATGCGGTGTGTGTCATTGATCCCTTCCCAACCCCCTTTACTGAAGAAATTCTAAAGGGAGTAGCCGAGCGCAAAGTCCACTCTTTCATGAATGGATTCTTAGGGTACCACCAAATCAGGATTGTAAAGGAAGACCAGAGAAAGAAACCTTTCACCACTGAATGGGGAATTTTTTCCTACATGGTTATGCATTTTGGACTAAATAATGCACTTGCTGTGTTCTCGTGCATTGTGGTACAAGCATTTCAGGTCTTCATCCATAAGTTTCTCCAACTTTACCTGGATAAATAGACTGTGTATGGATTAGTGAAAGATAACTAAGAAAATTTAAGGCTGATGTTTGAGATATGTCAGCAATTGAGGATATCCCTCAACATTAAGAGATGTGTCTTTTCTACTCCATTTGGAACCCTGTTAGGACACATTATATGCAAAGATGGCTTACTAGTGGACCCGACCAAAGTTTTAGTTATTGTAGGATTAGGGAAGCCTACTATTCAAAGCATAGTGCGCAGATTCCTTGGGCATAAGGGGTATTACAGGAAGTTCATTAAGGGATATGGCCCTGACGTTCTCCCCTTCCGGTGGGAAGACGAGCGTGCGTTTCGGCGCGGGTGGGGGTTCGGTCGCGACTTGGGCGGGCGCGGGGAGGCCTACGGTGCCGGGGGTTGCGGTGGGGAGGGGGGCGTTCGCGGTTGGGATCTTGCTGGAGTCGCCTTCCTTCTTGGGCTTCCCCCTACCCTGCTTACGCCTCTATTCCTCTCGTCTTCCCCTCCTTGTTCTATCGTCAACTTCTTCTCCTATCTTCCTCGTCTTTGGGTTAGGACGCCGGTGTTGTTCGGTCGGGTAGGAGGATTCTAGGGGAGACGGACGCGGGTTCGGGGTGGTGGGTGGGGGGGCGGGGGTGTGGGGGCGGCCTCGGGGGGGCGTGGGTGGCTCCTCTCTGTATGGGTTGGGTGGGGGGCGAGTGTGGGGTGAGGTCGGGCGCCCGCGGGGGTCGGGCGGGGCGCGGCGTGCGGGGCTGATGAGGTCGAGGGGTCGGGAGGGGGGGCCGGGGTCTGGCCTCGGGGGGCGGGGGTGGGTCCGGGGCGCGGTGCGGTTGGAAGGCTGGGTGTCGTCGGTGCGCGCCGGGTGGGGGGTGTGGGGGGGGGGGGGGGTGGGGCGCCCGGCGAGGGGGGCCTTGGTGGGTGGGTGGTGGGCCCTGGGCTGTTGGTTTGGCGGGAGTCATTTGGAGGTAGTCGGTGGCGTTTTGGTGGCTTTGTTCTTGTCGTGTTTGTTTTTGTGTCTTTTTTGTCGTTTTTTTTTATTTTTTTTAAGTTTTTTTTCTTTGTTTTAGAGATGTGTCTTTCTAAGCATAGTGCACAAGGATTCCATTGGGCATAAGGGGTATTACAGGAAGATTCATTAAGGGAATATGCTAAAAGATTTTCATACCCTTGGAGAATTATTACAACACAAAAGTGCCTTTCATTGGGGAGAGGCACAACAGAAGGCATTTACACTTTTAAAGGGGAGGTTGTCAAGACGCCCATATTAATTTTTTCCTTCGTGGGAGTAATCCTTTCCATGTGCATGTTGATGCCTCAGGAACAAACTATGGGAGCAGTGATTAGCACAACCTGGCGAGAGAATTGTTGATTAATCCCTTATGATTTGCAGTAGAAAGTTAAAATAAACCACTAGCAGAAGAGATTACTAAACTCCTGACCACAAAGTAATTTATGATCTACGCAGTTCGCATAAGTTTAGGGCAGTATCTGTTAGCAACACTATTATATCCTACACAGACCCATGACATTGATAATACTTAGCCAACAACCAATCTGCAAGGGTGAATTTGTCGTTGAGTCTATTATTTCAAGAATTTTATTTCACCATAGTCGTTGAAACTAGGAAAAGTTATTAGGACTTGGACCATATCAAGGATTAATTCAGGGTAGGAGGTGCAATATTTTATTAGGTTATGTGCCTGCCATTCAGGACTTGGAAGACTGTCGCAGGGTAAGTCTTCGTATTTATCAGTTTGTTGACGTGCAGTGACTCTGTCGGCTTTTGATGTCCCTTTCCCGTCTCCACGCTTTTCTCCCCCTCGTGGGGCGTGGGGGTCTAGTAGTGGCTATAGTTGCGCTCGCTCCGGCCCGCTGTGGAGATTTTAAAATTCATCTACTCTCCCCAGGGCCCTCGATGTCCACAGGGCCGCGGGGCCCCGGGAGAGTTGCGGCTCCCCTCCCAGGGGCAGTTCCGCTGTTCAAGCTTTGGCGGTGTCTGTGGGATTTAGGCGGGTGCGGGCAGCCGGTCTCTTCAGGCGGAGCGCGGAGCTACACTAAGTGTTTTTACCTCGGGCCCGTTGGACCCCCCCCCGCCCCGCCCCCCCCCCTTATCAAGGGCGTGTGCTTTCTCAGCGGTATCAGTTCCACCAATTTTACTTTAGTGGAGGTCTCACCCTCCGGGTCCCCCCCCTTCTTTCCTTTTCCGTAGCTTTTTTTCTTTAGTCTCTTCACCCCCACGGGCGGGCCTATTCTTTACTCTTCTTCCAAGCGGACCCGCGTTTTCTCCCCTGGGATAGGCCTCCCCCCCCCATCCATCCACCTGTCCCCTCACCCCCCCCGCGAGCTACCACTACCCACCTTTTCTATCCACCCCTTTTTTCTTTTCCCCCCTTTCTTTCTTTTTTCCCTTAACTTCCTTTTCCCTTTTCCCCCCTCCCCCCCCCGTCCCCCCCCGACCTTATAAAAATAGCGCGGCTGGTGATAGAAGGGAGGAAGGTATTTGAGAGGGTGCCGGGGGTGTGTTTGGGTGGGGGGGGTCCGGCGGGGGGGTTGTGTGGGGGGGGGGGGGGGGGGGTGTGGGGGGTTTGGGGGTTTGTGGTGGTGGGGGGGGTGTGGGCGGGGGGCCCCAAATTTTCCAAAAAAAACGAAATGCCAGTTACGTCGCCATAAGCGTCAACCCACATGTGATTAGTGCTAGACCTGTATTCAGAAGTCTAGGTCGTGACAATTTTGTTATGCACTGATGCATGATTAGAGAAAAAGCGTGTGGCAATTATGGGGAAGCACATGGTGGTATTACAGGAGGTTCATTAGGATATGCTAAGATTTCATACCATTGGAAGAATTATTAAAACACAAAAGTGCCTTTAATTGGGGAGGAGAGGCACAACAGAATGCATTTTGACACTTTAAAGGGTAGGATTGTCACGACGACCATACTACTTTTCCTTTGGGATAATCTTTCATTGTGCATGTTGATGCCTCAGGAACAACTAGGAGCAGTGCTAGCACAACTTGGCGAGAGAATTGTTGATCATCCCTTATGATTTGCAAGTAGAAAGTTAACACTAGCAGAGTAGAATTACATAACTACTGACCACAAAGTAATTTCTATGATCTACGCGTTGCATAAGTTTAGGCAGTATCTGTTAGCAACACTATTTATATCCTACACAGACCACATGACATTGAAATACTTAGCCAACAAGCCCATTCTGCAAGGGTGCATTTGTCGTTGGGTCCTATTATTTCAAGAATTTTATTTCACCATAGTCGTGAAACTAGGAAAAAGTAATTTAGGACTTGACCACTTATCAAGGATTAATTCAGGGTAGGAGGTGCAATATTTTAGGTTATGGTGCCTGCCCTCAGACTTGGAAGATGTCGCAGTGTCCTTAAAAATAGGTGTGGTGCTAGAAGGGATGAAGGATCTTGAGAGAAAGCAGTTAGTGATACGCGTCACACCCTACATGTTGATTAGTGTAGACCTGTATAAGTTAGGTCGTGACAAGGTTATGCACTGATGCATATTAGAGAAAAAGTGTGTGGCAATTATGGAGGAAGCACATGGTGGTATTACAGGAGGGCGCTATGTAGTAAATGCTACCATGTGGAAGATGTTATTAGCAGAGATTTGGTGGGAAACCATCTACAAGGATTGTATTGAGTTTTGCAAGGCCTGTGACCATTGCAAGCACCTTGGAAAACCTGGAAAGAGAGATGAAATGCCATTGTGACCAATAGCCAGTGCTGAACCACTTGAAAAATGGGAAATTGACTTTTTAGGGCCAATTACACCATCCATGTGAAGTATTAGTTCGATGTATATCATGACTTGCACTTATTACTTGACATGGTGGGCAGAGGAAGCACCTATGAAGGATTACACTGCAACAACACTTGCTATATTTTTATGGGATAACATAGTCAGCAGGTATGGTTTCCCTTTAAGTTTAACAAGTGATAGGGGTACACACTTTTTCAATGAAATAGTCAAGATTATGTTAGAAGAATTTATGGTGGCCCATCATAAGACCACCCCATATCACCCTCAAACAAATGGAACTGCTGAGGCATTTAACAAGATACTAAGTCACACGTTAACTAAGATTTGGAAGACAATATTGGGATGAAAAAGTATCATCTATTTTATGGTCATACAAGACAACCTACAAAAGGTTGAACAAGGCCACATCATTTCAATTGGTGTTTTGTGTGGAGGCTATTTTACCAGTGGAATTCATGTTACCATCGTTGTCTATAACGTGCGTAGGAGGATTAGCTGATGAGAAAGTGTTGGAAGAAAGAATTGATAATTTGATGCATTTAGAAAAAAGGTGATCACTTGCTAGATGGAGTCACAAGATACAAAAAGTAAGAAAAAATTCATGACATGATCTCCATATCAAGAACAAGAAGTTTGAGGTTGGGCCATTGGTATTGTTGTATGATTCCAAGTATCTGCACCATAATGGAAATTTGATATTCCATTGGTTGGGACCTTACACCATCTCATACATTCTTGATTCAGGAACTTGCTAGTTATAAGTGTTGGATGGGATGAGGTTACCGAGTCACTTCAATGGGAGTAGGCTAAAGCCCTGCTATAAATAAGTCTTCTTGGTGTTTGTAATAAGGCAATATTACCAATTAGCTTAGAATTTCCCTTGATTATTTTTATTTCTTGTGTTTCCCTTTCTCATTTCTTTTTCCTTTCTTTTTGTTTCATTTTTGCACATTATGCGCCGGTAACCACATTTTTTTCCCAAGGTTGTGTATGTGTAGAAGACTGCACATCTATTTTAGTGTGGGGTGGAAGTGATACGAGGTGTAGGCTTGTAATACAAGTTTTTATTGGTAGTCAAAGTTGTGGTGAATGGACCAGTTAAAGGATTAAAAGCACAGAAGGCGGATAATGTGTGTGAGGAAACAGTGGATATTGGATTATGGTGTCAAAAAGGCTTTGTAGAAACCAGGTACAGAAAGGATGAAGAGCGCAGGAACAACATAAGGTAGGAGAGGGAAAAAATCAGATAAAGGACAAAAGAAGTGCCTTTGGCACTGTAGATGCACGCGTAGGAGTCTTTAATTAGGTTGAAATTTCGCGTGCCATAAGGCTGTCAATTTTTTTGCATAGGATTAAGCACATGGGTAAGGGTGTTTAAAGTCTGCTTAGTGGAAAAATCCACATTTAATGTTAAGGTACGTTGGTAGGTGATATATCATTTAATTCTGGAAACAAGGAAAAGCTATAAATACAAGGTTGGGAAAGTCATTTGTTACCTTGCGTTTACGAAGTAAAAGAAGCTCTTGCAAACTAGAGAATCTAGAGAGAAATTTGTGCAAAGAAAGGAGAATCTAAGAAATTTGAGTAAGCATATAGAGTAGATCTGTGAAACAGAGGGAAGGAGTACATGGGCATGGGGAAGGTTGTGTGAAGAGCATCGTCTTGTAGAAATATTTCCTGGTTAGGGTTTGGCAGTTAGGGTACGGAGAAAGAAGGATTCATTTCAGGAGTTAAAGCTTCGGATTGAGCTTTAGGATTGAACAAAGTAGCAAGGCAGAGCAAGAGGAAGGATTGTTTAAGTTCAACCTAGAAGAATGGCACCAAGGAAACCAACTGTTTCACTAAAGAAAACAAAGGGCAAGGGAAAGGGAAAGTAAATTGTTATCGTCACGAGTACCAACGAAGAATGTTACGTGGAAATGTAGTACCCAGATGGGGTATTACTAGGGAAAGAGTGGGAGTTACACCTGTGAAAGATGGCCGTAAGTGATTATAATCATCACACGAGCACAACGGAGAAGGAAATGGTGCAAGAGTTGGTCTAACTAACTAACAATAGGATGCCAAATAGAATGCCCATTTACAACGATGAGGTGAAGGTTGAATTAAATAAGGTTGGGTTATCACAACTATATGAGTTACCATACTTTGGTAAGCCTAAGCACCTATATCAGTGGCTGATGTTGCGCATGCATGCGGATCATTTTTATTTCATAGTGCATAATATGTGCATCACACCATAATCGATATCCAAGTTCACAGGACTAAATTGTGAAGGAGATAACATTGATGATGATCTGAGCTGTAAGGAGGCTATCAAGGAGACTATAGCCGCATATGAATACAAGAAGGGGTCGTAATACTTTGACATCGTCGAGATACCAGACCCAGTGATGAGGATGGCCACACATTTTTTCACCAAGCTTAATGACCAGGAATGATGGACACAAGTAAACAAGGCATGGCTGAATGTATGCTGGAAGATATCAAAAGGAACCATCTACAACTTGTCCACTTTCATCATGGATGAAATTATAAGCAGCGCGCAAGAGGGAGAGAAGATACTCTTTAGTAATGTCTTCCTCACCATTGTATTTTCATATATTGGAGTTCCCGATGGGCCAAAAGCATTTGTTTGGGAGTATCCATAAGAGGATCCCTCACCCATAAAGAGGTTTGTAAAATACACTAGTGAACCCATGACGGCTACTCACAAGGCGCACATGGAGAAGTGGTATAAGTGAATGTGTGATGCATTCAGGGCTGAGTGGAGGATCCGAGAGAAGTTTTCTATGCTCGTGAATGGAGAGGAAAAATTTGTAGTATACCAACACTTCTATATTGGCAGATTTATATTGACATATGAGAACATGAGCCCATGGTACAAGCTACCCTTCTCCTTCACCGCACAATACTTCCAAGCCAGAGTTAATCCATTTAAGAAGGCCAAGATGCTAATGTTCAACCTTAGTGAGGTAGATATAGACCACCGTGAGCTATGTCAGAAGTTAGTCTACTCAAAGAAGTGCACGTTCATGGAGAGATATGTCTCCCACAAGATATAGATGATGAAGCCTTTAACACTGCCTATTGCAGGAAGGACCATAGCAAGGGTGTATCTGCGCATAAGACCAAAATTTGAAAGAGAAACTTATTTAGAGAATGATGTATCCGTCCCTGAAGACCTTGCCAGAAGGAATACGGTTGCACCTAGAAAGAGAGAAAGAGAAGAGGTGAAGAAGGCACCAAGTGTTCAAACCACACAAGCAGTGAGCAGGTCAGGAGCATATGCTAAGTCTAGTACTTACACGTGGAGAAAAAAATCTCTTGTCAAGGCAAAGACCCCAAAAGAAGAGGTGCGAGAGCATAAAGATCCCCTCACCCAGGAGGAATCACCAATGAATACATCACCTTTAAAATAAAAAGAAAGAGAAGAATCCCCTGTACTGGAATCCCCAATATGGAAGAATCAGAAGGTGACGGATGAGGCCGATTTAGAAGAGATGGAGAACCTATATTCCTACATCGGTGACAAGGATGATGATAATGAGCTAGAAGGAGGAGAATACCATCCTTTCTATGACATACATGATTATGAAGAAGAAAGAGATGAGGAATATAATCAAGGAGATGAGGAGGAGGATGAAGAAGAAGTTGAGACTCAAGGCAAGGGGGTCAGTGGGGAAGAAGATACAAAGGATCAAAGGACCCCAAGCCTCATAAAGGAACAAATAGATGAGGCCCTAGAGAAAGAAGTGGTGAAAATCATGAAGGACCTGGTGGAACAAGAAGTAGAACACAACGCGGATGTGGTGATGAAGGAAGTTGAGGAGGAAAGTGTAGGAAAATAATATGGCAGCATGGGAGGAGATCCTAGTTTTGTAGTAAGCTTTGTAAAAGATACACACATAGGGAGAGAGCACAGAAGCATCAAAATTTCAAGGAATTGGCTACATCGATGATCCAAACAAGGTGTTACATGTGTGCTTCTAGAGCATTGTTCCAATAGAACAACTCTTAGCCATGGCTTCGTTTGATGAGGAAGCTGCATACCCTCAGACAAGGAAAATGCTATCATGGGAATTTGAGTCCCGCATTGATGAGCTTGAGTTTAATGTAATCTAAGGAGAATTGATGAAAGTGCCAAATATAAAAGGGACAAACCCCATGGTGAATGCTCAACAATTATCAGATGAGAAAATCTACAATGCGCTCAACAAAGTTTCAGTTGAGGTTGAAGCCAGGCTCTTCGGAAGAAATGACAAGGTGAAGTTCCAAGAGTTAAAACAAGAGAAAAGGGAAGAAGAGATCCTAGAGAAAAGGAAGGACCTAAAATAGAAGGAACTAATCAACACTCATTTAAAGCGTGAGCTAAAGGACAAAAAGGTAAGAGTGCGTGAGGCATACAAGAAGATAGAGATGATCACGGATGTCATTTTCTTAAATCATCCAAATAACACTTCCCGAGAAAAATTATGGATCATCCTTGCAATTCCTAAAGGACTTGACCCCGCATACTCACTATGGAAAGGAAACCATTAGCCTTGGAATCTGCATAAGAGGTGTTGGTGCGCTAAGAAGAAGAAAATAAGATGAATGTTGTGGAAATTGTTTCTCAGTATAATAAGATCCTTGCCAATGTAAAAGATTCTGCACAAGTTACTGAGACTGCCTATGACAATTATGTAGAAAAATATAGAGTAGAAAGTATCTTAGTTCCCACCCATGAAGTGGAACTTAAGGAGTTCCAAGAAAATAACAAGGGGAACAGGGCTGAGCAGGAAAAAATCCTAGCTGAAGTAGAAAAACAATTAGAGGCCATTGAGACCTTGTGGAGCTCAATCAAGAACTGGATGAAGGAATTATACCCACAAATCACTTAGAGGATGGACGTGCTTGAGGATTTGGGCAAGAAACTAGAGGATATTGTGGAAATAATGAGTGTTAAGGGGGAGTAACTGAGATTTGAAGAAGTGAGCGCCCTAGTAGGGAACCTCTACCAGCAAGCTCAGAGTGAGGTTGACACTTGGGGAAAGATAGAAGTATATTTAGGGAAGGATTTCCCTCTCCACCTCCAGAAGTAAACAAGTCCCCCATTCTTTCATTATTTTCCACATTTCTTCATTCCTTTATTCTTCCATTCCAACCATTTGTAAGGATCCACCATTCTTTATTTGTCTATCGAAGAGTGTTTCTGAGGACGGAGAACATGTGTAGTGTGGGGTGATGTTGGGCCCAAAAATATCAGCTAAGTACAAAAAAGCATGTGGGAGCGCAAAACCTAGTTGAGGAAGGGTGTATGGATTGAAGTTATGCAGGGAAGGATTTTGGTAGGATTTCGCAAAACACACCGCATGTGCATGAAAGGAAAAAAAGGTTTTATACTTAGCCACATTCACCATCCTAGGAAGCACACAAGAAAAGCATGACCCTTTTGGATAAGGTGCCAGCCTCATGACTGTGGGATCGAAAAGGAAATATTCCAGGCATGTGATGGAAGGTTCTAGAAGACATCATTGCAAGGAATGGAGAGATCGGATTAGAGAAAGGCATTACAGTGGGTGCTAAGGTTATAAATACAAGCACCCGATAGAAGAAAGATATAGTGTATGTTTATAGTGTGTGGAGAGTAAGAAGGAGAGGAAAGGGAGGAAAAGCCCTGCAGAAACTGAATGGGGATGTTATGAGTTAGGGATTAGAATAACTCTGTAAGCAATGACACATTTACGGGGATGGGTTTGCGTTCTTTTTATTTTTGTAATATGATGAGCATAATATAAGCTCTAGTGCATGACTTGGCTTTGCATAGTTATATGAGGATCGTTTATGACCTTAGGGGATGTACTATGGATTTTTGAACCTGTCAAAGATGAATATAAGGCTATTTTATAAATCATATATTTGCTCAGAGTTATAATGCTTATGTATTTCCTTTCTGTACGAACCTTATGTTGCTTGTTATTCCTCTTTTCTAGATGCAATAAGATAACTCGTTCTAATCTCTTTGAATGTGGAATGGTTCTTTTATGCTCATTCTCATTTGAATATATATTATAAGATGATGCATTCTCATAAGACTCATATAAAGGAGAAACTCATCACCCGCGCATGCCTTGGGTGAGTGCCCAGCGCCCACTGGGTGATAGGACGACGTGCATGGGATTAGACTATTAGTCTAAAGGCATGAAATATGACTACATCCTTAAAAGGTTTAGAACATTTATATTTAGTTACATTATTAATTTTTCTGGTCAAATTTAAGCTACTTCACATAATTTTTTTATTATTTTAAATCGAATAATGTTTTGTTCACCTTCATGTTGCATTCTGTTAAGTGTTTTTGAGTTGTATTTGATTAAATTCTAAGATTATTTTTTTATTGGAATTTCGTAAAATCGTCTAAGAATGTACTTTATCATTTTTTAATTTTCACTTTTAAGTTGGCTTGGAGATATTTTAGAAATAATTTGAAATGTGTTAGGTTTATGTAAAAAAAATTATTTCATTCCATGGATAGTGTTGTCCACTCAAAATTCCCCGCTCTGATAAAAGTAAAAAAATTTCAAAATTTTGAGTTTAAGTGTCTTTTCTATCGAGCTGGTGGTGTGAAAAAGGCCTTGAAATTGAGAAAATCTGTGTTTTGGGTCATTTTGTAAGTATTTTGGGCCTGTCGGAACTTTTTGTCCCAACTGTCCCAAGTTCAAACGGGTCTTCTGTTCTCCGATCGGTTGAAATCCCCGAAGTTGTCCCATTTTCGGGCCCGTCGGAAGTTTTTGTCCCAAGTGTCCCAAAACTCAAAGTGCACTCTGTTCCCCGATCGGCCGATTCACCCGAACCACACCCTTCGCGCATTTTTGTCCCAAGTGTCCCAAATAGAATTGTGCAAGTTGTTCCATTTTCGGCCGATTCACCCGAATCGCGTCCTTCGCGCAATTTTGTCCCAACTGTCCCAAGTTCCAAATTGCTCTCTGTTCCCCGATCGGCCGAAACCCAAACCGCATACTTCGGAACTTTTTGTCTCAAGTGTCCCAAACTTTCCGTGCGAGCTGTTCCATTTTTGCCCAAACCGGCCGAGTCGCGTACTTTAGAGCTCTTTGTCCCAAATCAAAAAGTGCAAGTCGTTCCATTTTCGGCCGATTCGCCCGAACCGCGTACTTCGCGCGTTTTCGTCCCAGATGTCCCAAAATGCATTTTCTCCCTGTTTCACCCGAATCGGCCAAGCCGCGTGTTTCGTGCATTCATGTCTCACATGTCCCAAGTGAACCAAATGCAATTCATACTTAGTTTTTCCCGCTCTACCCGAATATGCTAAATTTGAATTTAAGTTGCGGCTCTGATACTATCAATCCGAAGATCAAATTCCAAGGACAGCTGGCAGAAAGACGAAGCTTTCAAGACGTTGGTTATATCAGTTTTCAAAGATGTCCATTGTCATCTTCAAGATGAAAATTCTGGTGTGTCCCTCGTGGCAAAGACATAGCTAAGACGTGGAAGAAATTCAAGCAGCGGTTTCTGAAGTTGATGGGTCCCTCTCAGTGACCGACCACCTGTCTTCTTCCCCATACGTTTCTCTTCTTCCCTTTCTTTTTCAGTTTTCTTTGTAATAGGTTGAGGTACTGCGATTTGGCGGTCCTTAACTATTCTTTAGTTAAAAGAAACGGTTACGAAGAGTAACTGAATTGGTAAGCTATATAATGGTATTTTCTACGCCATTCGAGAGGAGGAAGAACTTGGCATATTTTCTGGAAGTGTAAATAGATCAGAGAGAAATCAATACAAAAGGGCTTTCCATTCATTGTCTATCTAATCTTTGTTATCTCTGTGTTTTCATTTAATTTCATGAAGATCATTTGTTTCTAGTTCGTTAGTCTCACTGATTGCATATTTTCAAATATTGTGAGTATAGTGATCTTGTACAACCAAGAAGGAACTTTGTGTCCTTGATTAATGAATCTGAAGAAGATTATTTACAGAACTTTGTGTCTGGTAATCTCATCTTGTTCATCCAATGCAAACGATCTTGTTTTAAATTCACTGCAACTCCGCATACATAAAGGATTATTCTGCTATCTATAATTCTGCATGTTGCTCTTCTGCTCACCCTCATATTCCCTTTCCTCAGTCCTTTTGTAACTGATGATCCTTGTGGAAAACACTTTCGTAATATCCAAGTTCAACCATAAAATCATGTTTTGTATATTTGTAAATAAGTTCGTTTCTGAATAAGGGAACCTCTCCCATTAAAGAGGAGGGACTTCTTGTCCCCTGACTGTTGCTCTTCTTAAAAGTCCTATTTGACGACCAATAGTTTTTGGTGACTCCGCTAGGGAAAATCACATTCCAGTTCTGTAAATTTTTGATCATCCTTTGATCTGGCGACTCTGCGTTTCACTCGAGGGAGAAGGACCCTTGGTATTGAAGACTCTCAGTTTCAGCTTTTAGAGCGACAAGGTTTTCCTTTTCCTCTTCCTTCCACAAGAGATAGAAGGACTCGTTCGACAAGCACTCCACCTGTTCAAGATAGAAGTCCTACGGGTGGTATTCCTTCAGAGCTTGCTAGTCCCAATCTACGAGCTTTGATCCTCGCTGGTGTTACAGTTCCTCTCCAAGCCATATTTCCAAGAATGGCGGCACCATTACCATGGGGGCAACGTGTTGGGCCCCTGGCCCTTACGCAGCCTTTACATGAGTTACCCAGAGGTAACCGGAAGAACTTCCCAAAATTCAAAGGTGATGGAAAAGTACATCCTGATGAACATATTGCAGCCTTCATAGTTGCATGTGGAGTTTTGGGAGTTGAACATGAAGACATCTCTGTGAGGCTATTCGTTGAGACGTTACAAGACAATGCTACTGATTGGTTCTACCACCTTCCGGCTAACGCTATCACTGAATGGAACACGATGAGAACTCAGTTCGAAAACCGTTTCAAGCCGGCAGAAGATGTGCATGCTTTACTTGCCCAAATTTCTCAGATAAAGAAAGATTCACAAGAACCCATGAGAGAGTTTGTGGCCCGATTCAACAGACTAATCAACAAGATTCCTGTAAATACTCACCCTATTGATCAAATTCAAAAGTGTTTCTTCCTAAATGCTCAAACACCCAAAGTTAGTTATGCACTAAGAAGGGCTAATCTCGCAACATTGGTCGAGGATCAAACTCTTGCTGTTAGTATCGAGGATGACTTGATCATGTCAGGGAAGTTGAGAAGAGACCCTCCCAAATCTAAGTCTGCTACCTCTTCCTCTTCCACCCCTGGACTTAATACTGATCCATTAGTTCAGAAACTTGTAAATGATCTTATTGCTATAAAGAAACAATTGGCTCAGCATGCCCCTTATGCAGATGTTCCAAGAAGGAATTTTCAGCCCAGAAATCATTTACCTCCTTCCCAAACAAGACTAACACTTGAAGGAGCTCCCGTTAAAGTTCCTGTGAATGCAACTTGTGAGGTTGAAGAACCAGATGATGATGAAGCTAATGAAGCTTTCGAGGAATTTGTGGAGGAATTTGATGATGAGGCTGAAGAACTTGAGGGATCTCGAGTTAATTTCTTTACCACCGAGGGTATTGATGATAGAGATGATTATGATGAAGTGGTAGCAAACATGAATAGCAAATCATTTGCTGTCATGACTCGAGAACAGACAAAGCAGAGGGAGAAAGTGACACAGCCTATCAAGAAATCCAAGGAGCAGTCGACAACCATTCCCGTGATTGCAAGGAGAGGATCTCCTATCCCTACTTCGTCTACACCAAAGGTGAGTCCTATCAATCCTGCTACCAAAGTTGCTTCTTCTTTTTCTCCTAAAGTTGATAAGCCTAGAATTTCAAATGATGATGGCCCGTCCACTTCTGGGTCTTTTGATATTGTTGATCACCTGAAGAAGACCAAGGTCCAAATCTCAGAAGTTGAGTACTATCAGACCCATCCCAAAGCTTTTTCCAAGATGATTCAATTTGTTAATTCCCATTCCAAGACCACCTCTAAAGGCCTTTTACCTACTCCTCCTTCTACACCACAGTCCAGTCTGGTGGCTGCTGTCACTTCGCCTGGTGACAAAATTAAACCATTTTATGTAACACTTCTCATAGCTGGCCATAGGCTCAGTAATTGTGTCATAGATTCAGGAGCCTCAGACAATGTCATGCCAGCTAAAGTAGCTCATGCCTTGGGCTTGACCCTCACTTGTACTTATGGATCTTGCTACTCTATGGAGAGTAAGGAAGTGCCTCTGGTTGGAAGGATTAAAGATGCACAAGTGGCTTTTGCTGCCTTGCCTGAAAAGAAAGTGTTGGCTACCATCTTAGTAGTAGATATCCCTCCTTCATACGGGATGTTGCTAAGTAGGAACTTTTGTAAAGATGTGGGTGGGGAAATTCAAATGGATTGGTCACATGCCCTTGTACCGGTTAATGGACAAATGAAGAAGCTACTGCTTGAGAAACAATCTGAGTATATTGTGCAGAAGACGGATGATCCTAAAGCACAAATACTCTATGAGGATATGGGTCATGGTAATTACATGATTATGTCCCCTGATGAAATCCCACCCCCCAAAGTGTCTCCTAGAGATCCTAACGGGGTTTGGATTTTAGAATTTGATGGAAGTTGTTCCTCAGCTGGTTCTGGAGCTCGTGTCCTACTAGTGTCACCTAAAGGAAGCCTACACCCCTTTTCATTCAAGTTACAGTTCGAGAATACTAATAACACAGCAGAGTACGAAGCTCTCATTCTTGGATTGCAGGTGGCCAAAGAACAAGGTGTAAAGAACCTCCTGGCTCGTGGTGATGCAGAGCTGATTGTAAAGCAAATCAGAAACCTCTTTCAGGTAAAAAATGGGAGGCTGAAGCATTACCGGAATCAGGTTTGGGATTCCATTGAATTCCTTGACACTTTCTCTATTGAAGCAATACCTAGGGAAAAGAACAGCAGGGCTGATTCACTAGCTGTCTCAGGGTCACTACTGATTCCTCATCCTGATTTCTCTCAGGAAAAATTCACCATTGAAATGGTCCATCGGCCTAGTGTACCTGACAACACCAATAACTGGCAGGTTTTCAATAATGATCAGCATTTGCTTTCCTTCCTGGAACTCAAAGGTAATTTTGAACAATTGTATTTTGAGGGAAGTGACAACCTGCCTCGTGAAAGTGTGTCCTTTGGCCAAGCTGTCACCCAAGGAGAAGAAATAGATCAGGAAGGGTGCATTAAACTCAAAGGAAACAAGATTCCTAAAGGCTTGGTGAGTTTGGAGGAATTATTTGACAAACATGACAGGTATGTGAAATCTAGAGCTTCCTCTGGGCCTCAACAATCAACTGAACATGAAAAAATCAATATTGGAAGTTCTACTGACCCCAAGCTCGTGAATATCAGAAAATGTTGCACAGCAGATGAGAGGAGAAAAGTAATTGATCTTCTAAGGAGGTATAAGGATGTTCTTGCTTACTCTTATGAGGATCTAAAATCCTTCAAGCCAAAAGATATGCAGTACTCTATCCCTCTGAAGCCTGGAATTAAGCCTTTCAAGAAGAAACAGAGGCAGTATAATCCCAAAATAGCTGACACCATCTTTCAGGAGATTCAAAAGTTGTTGAAGGCTAAAATCATCTTTCCCATTCACCATTCAACATGGATTGCAAATATTGTGCCTGTTAGGAAGAAGAATGGCAAGATCCGCATCTGTGTTGATTTCAAGAACCTGAATCAGGCTTCTCTGAAAGATAATTATCCTTTGCCTATGATGGATCAAGTATTGCAAGCAGTAACAGGATCGGAAATGTTATCTATGCTTGATGGATTTTCTGGATATAATCAGGTAGAGGTTGATACTGCAGATCAACACAAGACAGCCTTCACTACTCCTTGGGGCACCTTTGCTTACAAAAGAATGCCTTTTGGGCTCATTAACGCTGGTGCCACTTTTCAGAGAGCCATGGATCTGGTTTTGGAAGCTTGAAAGGGAAGTGTGTTGTCATATATCTTGATGACCTGACAGTGTTTTCCAAGACAAGAGCAGATCATTTTGATTGCCTGGAGACAGTTCTACTAAGATGCAGAGAGCATGGAATCTCTCTGAACCCTAAAAAATATGTCTTTTGTGTCACTGAGGGAAAACTATTAGGGAACATTGTCTCCAAGGATGGTATTAAGATTGATCCTGAACGAGTTCAAGCCATCCAGCAAATTCCTCTCCCAACCAGTAAAAAGGGCGTGCACTCCTTCTTCGGTAAGATCAATTTTTTGAGAAGGTTCATCCCTGATTTTGCAGAGTTAACTTTGAATATTTCTCAAATGATGAAAGGGAAGCAAACATTTGGTTGGTCTTCTGGAGGAAAGGAATCCTTTGAGGGTATCAAGAGAGCTATCGCTAAAACTCCAGTTTTGGCCTGTCCTGATTTCAGCAAAGATTTCATCATCTATTGCTATGCTACAGATAATACCCTGGCTATTGTATTAACTCAAGAAGACTCTAAGGAGCATGAACTCCCAATTACGTTCATGAGCTATATTCTAAAGGATCACGAGTTGAAATAAACCATGATGGAGAAGCATGCTTTTGTAGTGGTCAAAGTTGTGAAGCAGTTTCGTTTTTATATCCTCAACTCTCACTCCATGGTGCTGGTTCCAGATACAACTGTTAAGTCGATTCTCACACAACAAGAATTTGGATCCAAGAGAGGGAACTGGGTTGCTAAGGTCCAAGAGTATGACATTGATATCAAACCGACCAAGCTGGTTCATGGGAAAGGTCTTTGTGAGCTCATTGCTGAAGGAGCTAAACATGAGTTGGTGGAGGAGAAAGCTGATATTCCTACTATTCTGTTCCTTAGCTCAGTCGATGAATGGTATGCTGACATCGCCCATTTTCTCACCTATGGGGAATGCCCCTCTCATTTAACTGCCAAGGAAAAGAGGACTGTTAAATTGAGGTCAGCGCAATATGTATTATGGGAAAATGCTTTGTTCAAGCGTGGCTTAGATGGGAGATTTTTGAAGTGTGTGGACAAGGAACAGCAGAGAAAATTGCTCTCAGCTTTTCATGATTAGGCATGTGGAGGGAACTATTCATCAACAGTCACTGCTCACAAGATACTCCGTGGAGGATACTACTGGCCTTCCTTGTTCAGAGATGCATCCAAGTGGGTGGATAAATGTGAGGCCTGTCAGACTTTTGTGGGAAGACCTAAACTGGCGTCGTTGCCTCTCAAGCCAGTTGTGATTGAGGAACCATTTCAACAGTGGGGTTTGGACTTCATTGGTACGCTTAATCCTACTTCTAGTGCTGGTCACACTCATGTGCTAACTGCCACTGACTACTTCACCAAATGGGTGGAAGCTATTCCAGTCAAGAGCACCACTTCTGAAGTGGTATGCAGCTTCATCAAAGAGAACATCTTGGTAAGGTATGGTGTACCTAACAAGATTGTAACAGATAATGCTTCAAACTTATCCTCAACTGAGATAATGGATTTCTGCTATAGGTATGGCATCTCACTGGCTCATTCTTCAGATTATTACCCCCAGGGTAATGGGCAAGCAGAATCCACCAACAAAAATCTGGTGACAATTATAAGGAAGTTGGTCAATGAGTCTCAACGAAACTGGCACAAGAAGCTCTATGATGCTCTTTGGGCAGACAGGATCACACCTTAAAGAGCCATTGGAATGTCTCCTTTTCAAGTGGTGTATGGAGTAGAAGCTCAATTGCCAGTGACAGTGGAACTACCCGTCTTGCACCTAATGAAGGCCATTGAGGATACTAGTTTCAGCGATGCTCTCGATAAGAGAATTATGTACCTGCACAAACTGAATGAAGACAGATTAGTGGTTGCTGATAGGATATCTATTCACCAGCAAAAGGTAAAGGCCCTGTTTGACAAGAAAGCAAGGTTCAGAGATTTCCAAGTTGGAGACACTATGTTGCTATGGGATAAAAGACATGAACCTCGTGGCAGCCATGGAAAGTTTGATTCCCTTTGGCTCGGGCCTTTCAAGATCAGGCACTTTGCTAGTAAGAATTCTTTCTATCTTGATTACATGGATGGTTCTCCCCTCCCACTTCCTTATAGTGGGCAGTACCTCAAGTTTTTCAAGTCCTAGGTGACTGTGAAGTCCTTTGTATATTTTGTACAGTGTTTTTGCTTCTCTGCTTTTGGTGTGTTTCCCTTCTGTTGTTTTGGTGTGTTGCCCTCTGTATTAGTCTGTTTTTGACTCCGTTGCCCAATGGATAAGGCACTGGTCTGCTTCACTGAGTTTGTCTAAGTTCTTGCCTTGTCTCATTCCTTGAATTTATGCCAAGTCATCCCCAGAAGGAGCCAGCTGTTGTCCACTCAAAATTCCCCGCTCTGATAAAAGTAAAAAAATTTCAAAATTTTGAGTTTAAGTGTCTTTTCTATCGAGCTGGTGGTGTGAAAAAGGCCGTGAAATTGAGAAAATCTGTGTTTTGGGTCATTTTGTAAGTATTTCGGGCCTGTCAGAACTTTTTGTCCCAACTGTCCCAAGTTCAAACGGATCTTCTGTTCTCCGATCGGCCGAAATCCCCGAAGTTGTCCCATTTTCGGGCCCGTCGGAAGTTTTTGTCCTAAGTGTCCCAAAACTCCAAGTGCACTCTGTTCTCCGATCGGTCGATTCACCCGAACCGCACCCTTCGCGCATTTTTGTCCCAAGTGTCCCAAATAGAATTGTGCAAGTTGTTCCATTTTCGGCCGATTCTCCCGAATCGCGTCCTTCGCGCAATTTTGTCCCAACTGTCCCGAGTTCCAAATTGCTCTCTGTTCCCCGATCGGCCGAAACACCCGAACCGCATACTTCGGAACTTTTTGTCCCAAGTGTCCCAAACTTTCCGTGCGAGCTGTTCCATTTTCACCCGAACCGGCCGAGTCGCGTACTTTAGAGCTCTTTGTCCCAAATCAAAAAGTGCAAGTCGTTCCATTTTCGGCCGATTCGCCCGAACCGCGTACTTCGCGCATTTTCGTCCCAGATGTCCCAAAATGCATTTTCTCCCTGTTTCACCCGAATCGACTGAGCCGCGTGTTTCGCGCATTCGTGTCTCACATGTCCCAAGTGAACCTAATGCAATTCATACTTAGTTTTTCCCGCTCTACCTGAATATGCTAAATTTGAATTTAAGTTGCGGCTCTGATACTATCAATCCGAAGATCAAATTCCAAGGACAGCTGGCAGAAAGACGAAGCTTTCAAGACGTTGGTTATATCAGTTTTCAAAGATGTCCATTGTCATCTTCAAGATGAAAATTCTGGTGTGTCCCTCGTGGCAAAGACATAGCTAAGACGTGGAAGAAATTCAAGCAGCGGTTTCTGAAGTTGATGGGTCCCTCTCAGTGACCGGCCACCTGTCTTCTTCCCCATACGTTTCTCTTCTTCCCTTTCTTTTTCAGTTTTCTTTGTAATAGGTTGAGGTACTGTGATTTGGCGGTCCTTAACTATTCGTTAGTTAAAAGAAACGGTTACGAAGAGTAACTGAATTGGTAAGCTATATAATGGTATTTTCTACGCCATTCGAGAGGAGGAAGAACTTGGCATATTTTCTGGAAGTGTAAATAGATCAGAGAGAAATCAATACAAAAGGGCTTTCCATTCATTGTCTATCTAATCTTTGTTATCTCTGTGTTTTCATTTAATTTCGTGAAGATCATTTGTTTCTAGTTCGTTAGTCCTCACTGATTGCATATTTTCAAATATTGCGAGTATAGTGATCTTGTACAACCAAGAAGGAACTTTGTGTCCTTGATTAATGAATCTGAAGAAGATTATTTACAGAACTTTGTGTCTGGTAATCTCATCTTGTTCATCCAATGCAAACGATCTTGTTTTAAATTCACTGCAACTCCGCATACATAAAGGATTATTCTGCTATCTATAATTCTGCATGTTGCTCTTCTACTCACCCTCGTATTCTCTTTCCTCAGTCCTTTTGTAACTGATGATCCTTGTGGAAAACACTTTCGTAATATCCAAGTTCAACCATAAAATCATGTTTTGTATATTTGTAAATAAGTTCGTTTCTGAATAAGGGAACCTCTCCCATTAAAGAGGAGGGACTTCTTGTCCCCTGACTGTTGCTCTTCTTAAAAGTCCTATTTGACGACCAACAAATAGTAATTTGAACTATTGGTGATCAATTATTAGGGTTTTTTTCTTTTTCTAGCCTATAATCATTTACTATTTCCTGAACATGTCACCCATCTTATGCAACTAAAATTGTAAAATTGGTGTACATGGCATCAATTTTTGGGCTAAGTAGAAATGATGGTGTATGATTTTTTACTCAATTCTTAATTAACAAGAAAAAATGCAAATTGGTCACATCGTTGAATTTTTGTATGTGAGAATCAAACAATATTGTACATTTAATTTCCAGAAGTGGCATGAGTTTGGATATCTGCATGTTTCAATTACTAAAAAGGATTTCGATACCAATGCCCATTGTTGTAACACATACTCAAATATTTTACATTACAATAGTGTGCTTCTGCACTTTGCATAAATATCTACTTGATAACACATGAATACATTTTTGAAAACTTCTAACCTGTCTCCATGACACTTTAATATCTGTAAGATATTCACTTCACAAAAAAATCAAAATTCTAACAACATTGTTTTTGCATTTGTTTCAAAATTTTGCATATACTTCTTCTCCACATCCCACAAATCATCATCTTTAGAATATTTTCCATATCATGGCCTTGTTTCTATTATTTCTCAATATATGGCTTTTATTTAGCTAAAACTATCTAGATGACTGGTATCAAGATGAGTTTTATACACCAATATGTCTTTCGACTGATGTTTATTAAACCACATAAGCTTATTTCAAAGCTTCATGTATCTGTAATTATGTTTGAATGTGTTTCTCAAAAGTATTGTATTAAACACTTCACGTGCCTTTACATATATTATTTTGTAACCAATAATTTTCTTGAATTGTGTTAGGGATTTCCTCCTTTGCTTTGTCATGGAATTAATTGACATATCATTTTTGTAGAGAATTAAACAAAATATAACAAATTTCAATGTTCCTAATCAAGTTGTGAGGTGGAACCAACTTGTCCAATTTCCCTATTGCAAATTTTCTGATGGACCAATGTGTGGGAATGAATCACAATCTTGTGTTCTATATTTGATAAGGATCATTTAGTTTTTAATGATTAGATGAATAAAGAAATGGTGTCAGAACCAAAATGATACTATTGAATACAATGTTTAAACATGAGACATGTATACTCAAAACTCATTTATCAACTGATTTTGATATATTGTGATTAAAATAAAAATGTTTTAGAGAATTTGATTTTGCACAACAATAGGATGAAAGGGTGAATAAATTTAAGCTGGAAGTAAATGAGCATCTAAAACCATAGAAGATTTCATCTTTTCAAAAGGGAGGTTGGTTGTTGGTGAAAGAACAATGTTTGGTTAAGTTCTATATTGGGAGATATGAAGATGTTGTAATGTGTGACATCATGCCCATGGACACATGTCACATGCTACGCGAAATGACTTGGAAATTTGAAAAAAAGGTATAACATGATGGTTTTTTAAACACATAATTTTAAGAATATCTTGTTAGTGTTCATGTGTTACTATGTTAGTATATTGTATGTGTTGTGATGGTTGAAATAAAAAATCATATAGATTTTTAGTGGGTTAATAATGTATGAGGTGTGAGAGAGATTTGAGGATATGTTACATTCTATAGTTAGAATGTGATTATGGGTAAGTTGTAACTCGTGATATTATAAGATATGGTTGGTTGATGGAAACAACTAGGAGTCAGAAACTCCTAACTTATAGGATGTCAAATCATTATATATGTAATATTCTCTCTTCATGAATATTAACATCTCAATTTTATTTTGTATTACATTAATTTTTATTGATTATATTGTATATTTATATAGTTGTAAAAGATTTGCAAAATCTACCTTTGGTATTAAAGTAGGTGAAAAATGAGAGATGAAGGAATAAAATAGTATTGGGAAAAATTTAATAATTTTTTATTGTCTTGGTTATGGAATATTTTCTTATAATTTTTTTTTCTAAATATTATATTAGTGAGGTAGGAATATAAAGGAAAGCATGTTTTTTGAAATGATTTCATATAGTTTGTAGAGAAATTAGGTCATTTCCATGTACAATTTGTCTCTCCTAGCCACTAATTTATCAATATTGACAAGGAAGAAATGCAAGTGTTGGTTGTGCATCAACTCGACAAAAAGGTGTTTTGAAATCATGATTTTCCACATAAGATATTAAAATATTAGAAGCATAGATGATTTGATTGAAATTTGGATTCTTCTCTCGTTCTACCATTGTTGGCATTATCATATATTTAAATGATTTTGTGACCTGTACATCGTTCTTCACTATGACTATATGCTCCAGTTGTGTGTAAATTTTATTAAGATATGCTATTGAAAAATAATTAAGGAAGTGAATTACTGGAGGATATATTCGAGGCAATGAGAAATTCAATTCTTATGTCATGTCACAAACTCATAAGCATCATATATATGTTTTATCAATACATGTTAGCCTTCATTGACATTACTCGATTTTTCCTCTCTACATATTGGTATACAAGCTCATACATTTGAAATTTCATTATGTTGTTTCTATTCAACTCTGTAATTTCCATTTGCTTTCTCTCGTTGTTTAAGCATTGTATAATGATACCATTTGTAGGAGCATAATTTTTTATTGAGAAAACATATTTGAAGAAGAATGTAAGGTGGTATAGTGAAGGCCATTAAGCTAGTGTCATTTTCACTTGGGGTTGGTAGAAATTATGGTACCATATCATAATTAAAACAAAATCTTGTGATAGTATTCCTTGTGTTTGGATGGACCTGTGTGTACTTTCTTCTAAAATTTACATTCAAAACATATTTCCATACACTTTGGAAGTGGTGAGAAGGCAAAAGAGGGGAAAATGCAAGAATTCCATTTAGAAGTTTAAATAGAAACAAGTCTATGTCATCATTTGGTATTAAATTAATTTTGTGTCATTGGTATATATATGTTAAGGTGTCCAATTTAGTGTTTTTATAGTTTATTTTATCATTAAATAGATGATCAAGGAAAAAATATTAAGAATTATTCAAGTCAAGTGGTTGTTAAAGATGAGAAATAGTGTCATGTATTATATTATTTAGCATTAAAGTCATCTTTGTTTTAACATTATTTTTTTTAGTATAGTCTATATAGTTTTAAATATCTTTTATATTAGTGTTTCACCATTTTCTTTATGTTTATTGAATGACGAAACAAATAAGGTTATGGGCTAGGAGGAATACCTGTTAAAAGGGTTGGTAGATGGTTGTTGCACGCATTTTGACCTCTCGATCTAATGCCGATTGTGAGAGCTTCCTTTTGGCTAGCAGGAACTACCTGTAATAGAAAACAAGACCACAAAAAAGAAGTTAAATGATATATGATAGTCGACTGCCTAGCATATGCTAGTTCCAGGAAGTGTGATACTTCCTAGAAGGCTGTCAATCCACTGTTTAAAAAAAATTAATGTGATAAATAAGAAACTTCCTACTATAGTTGATATGATTTGGGTATCTCATTCAATCACAATAATAAAATCTAACATAAGAGGCTAGGCTATGGTCAGATCTGAAAAGGTAGGTGGTTGTCAAGGTACTAGGGCTGGTCAGGGTCTGATTCTGGGCTGTTTAGGTCAATGGGTAGACGGTTTTTTGGGCTCTATTATTGGCGAAGGTGGAATTACAAAGACCGATGTCGGTCTTGTGTAACCAACGATGGTTATGGGTAACCGGCGTCAATACAGTATGGTGACAGTAATTCAATGAAAACCTTATTGTAGAGTTTAGGTGAGGTTAGATGGGGCTAAAGGAGGAGATGGTGAGGTCCATGGGAATACAGGAAATAGTTAGAGAGGTGGAAGGGCCAGGATAGGTAATATGATAAACAGGTTGGGTGAGGTTTTTGGGTTTCATCAGAAAGAAGGCTATGGAGGAATGGGTATGTTAATAGAAGAATGGTAGCATATATGATAACAACCCTATGAACAGAATAGGAATGGAAACAATTAATGATAAAACACTTACAATTGTTGTAGGTCCAATGGTTGGGTGGTGGTGGTGATTGGTTGATGGAATTGAGCTTGGTGTAATAGTGATGCTTCCCAGAATGTTACTGTGAGTGCCAACACTTCTAGATCTATCTTCGTCTTAGCTGTTGATGTTTGGGTGCGTGAAAAAAACTTTGGTTTTGCTTGCATGGAGCTCTCTCCTCATCCCTCTTACTCTCATAATCTTTCAACCTTCCAAACAAGATTGCTAAGGTGAATAAATGGTAACCGACGATGGTTTTGTCTTGACCGGCATCTATTTAGGTCTGACCAGAGTTGGTTAAGGCAGGATTCCCTAGGTTTACTAAAATGGGAAGATATTTTTAATTTCTTGGGCCAAGTTGGTTTTTATTCTTGCAAATATAAATGGAAGCTTTCCTTCTAATGAGTGGGAATGTGGTTAGAGAAATCTTAGGAATTAATTTTAGGGTTAGACCAAATCTTGGCTCATTAAGGCAAGTAATACTTAGTTGTTGTTAGTTATGGAAACATGCCAAGAATAGGTCTAGGGTGAGGTGGCCAGATGAGGTGGTGGGGTAGAAATTAAGATAATTAGATAATAAATATTGTGAGGATATATATTAATTTATTTAAATTAATAATGAAATGGGATGGAAGGGGCCATGGTTAGGTGAGTATGTTTGAGCTGTTTATTTGACGAGGGACCAAGGGGAGTATGACCCAATTTTGGTGTCTACATTTTTCCCCTTTTTGTTGTGTCACTTGTATTGGTAAGCGACGTTAGAAAAAATAAGTTGTGGTTGCCCCATTTAAGGGTGAAGGTGATGTTGCCCCAACCATGGGTGAAGGTAACCCCCCTTAAACTAGGAACTGATGAGGTGAGAGAAGGAAGTGACAAGTGGTTTGATAAAATGAGGAGGTGGGTGATTTGAGAAAATGGGGTTAGGTGTGAGGAAGGTCCTAAAAAAAAGGGTGGTTGAGGTCCAGTATCAAGGGTAAAGGATATGGCCGGGGCACTCAACAAGGTAAGATGCAGGAACGTGTAGGTGTGGTTTTAGCACATCCAAAAGATCAAAAGGTCAAGGTTTGTTTGGGTAAGGGTCATGACTATAGGCAAGGTAAGGCTATTAGGCTGAGTAAAACATGTACCATCATCACAAGATGCAATAGGTGAGGACATGGGAATATCCACTTAAGCAACGGTGAGGTAGGTAGGTACAAGTACGGTAGGTGGAGGTAAAAATGGGTAATGGGGTTAAGGTCAAATCAGGCAAACCAAGAAATGGGCCAGGGTCAAAGGTAGTGATAGTCGAATGCATGCACACATATAAACTATGGCACAGTACTAGATTGAAGAGCTTACAAACTCTACATCGTCCAAAGGTAATAGTTCTATCCAAATAGGGTTGAAGTGATTCTAGTATCCAAGGTATAGGATATGGTTTAGAAACACAATAGAGGTCAGGTGCAGGAACGTTTATGTATGTTCCGATACACCAAAGGTTAGGTCAGGATAAAAAATGCGGCAATAGGAAGTGTAAGGTCGGTAGGCTGAACAACACGGGTAACTATGTTGCAAGGTATAACGAGCACAAGGGTTCAAAGGTCACTAACAATGTTACGGGTCTAGGCATATAGGTCATGGCACATGAGGTCAAGTGTGGGTAAAATAAAAAGTCCCCAAACGCAGGTAGGGATAAGTATAAGTATTGTAGATGTAGATGTAATTTTCCATAAGGTTGGGTAAGGTCAAACAATGGTGGGGTTGGTTAATTTGTGGGAAAAATAGGTAAAATGAGCTATAAGTGAAATGATAGGTAACTGACATTGGTTTAGGTTTAACCATCATCATTTTACTAGGGCACGATCTGACCGACGTCATTCAGGTTAGGTTGGATATTTAAAAAGAGAAATCCGTAAAAAAAAGGATTCATTTGTGTATTTTGAATTTTGGGAAAACAATAGAGCACGGAACCATTTGTGCCTTTTTGAGAGGAAAGTACGAGCTATAGTACCCAGCTGAGGTGGAGAGATCAGGTTGGTTAGATGAGACAGGTAGATGGGTCCAGCAGATCAGTGTGTCAGATTTGATTGGAGGTCGGGAGTATTGGTGTTGTTGATTTGGACATGGTTGAGGCAGAAGAAGGTTTGGGTGGGCCACTGGTTCAGTGGTCAGCCATACCACCATGGTGACAACACTGAGACGAGGTAGGATTCTATCCCAATCCTTCCTTTTTAAAGTAGAAAAATGTGATGTGGGTATGGGTTTTCGGGTAGTAAAAGATAATGAAATTGGTGGTGAAAATTGATGCAATGAGGGAGGGGGGATTTTCTATGTGGGGTAGATAGGGATGAGGAGGGGTTTAGGTGAGCTTTGTATAGGGTAGAGTAGGTGTATATGTTGGATTTGATTTTTTTTAGAAAAGCGGGGATGGGTTGAGTGTGTTCATCTTTATGACAGTGACCGATGCTGGTCAAGGGTTGGCCGACGTCGGTGGTATTTAGTCGGCATCGGTAAAGTAATAGGTGATCAATGTCAGTTACACGTGACTGACAATGGTCACGGATGACCGGTGTCATATGGTTTTTTTTTGGGAAAATAGGGCAATAGAGAGAAAAGGTAAGAAGTGAGGATATATTTGGTGATGTAAAGGTATGTTTCATCAAATTAAAGTAGGGTAATAAGTATAAATGGCATGAATAGATTGGTTTAACGAGGGATAATATGGAGGGTGGGTGAAATACGTAATAAGGGTTGGAAACGAGGTTTATTAGGTAAGGATTGTGTTTTGTATGTGGGGGTTTTGAAAATAGTATGTTTTGTTGGATGTAGGTGAGGGATTAGTTATAGATGTGGGATAGGGTACCGCCTTTATTACTATATGTTAAGGGAGATGTGACTGATGAGGAGTGGAGGCACGTGTCTGAGGTGGGTCTGATTGGGATTCGACATTATAGGCACATAGTTTGTGATCTGATTTAGATGGTCACTCTCATCAATAGATGGTATTCTGCAACCAACACTTTCCATTTAACGACAAGGGAGATGACCGTCACCTTGGAGGACGTTTACAAGATTCTGTAGCTGCCGATAGTAGGGGCGTAGGTGTATTCTATTTCATTGGAGGTAGAAAAGGAGTTGATGTTGAAAGTATTTAGGGAGGAGATGGCAGAGATGAGGTTTCATATTGCCAGCTTGAGCTATGGAGAGATGTACACGGTCCATCCTGAGGAGATGAGGCTAGTAGTTTTGATTATGGAGGTAGTGTGTTGTTTTGCATTATCGAATGCAAAGGGTGGGAGATTCCCATGACCATTGATGTGAGTCCTGCATGATATGATGGAGGAGAGGACCTGCTTTTCCTAGGCACCTGCATATTTGGTAAAGCTATACCGGGAGCTATGGGCCTACGGGAGACTACGGAGGTTCAACTTATGTTGTACGTTTCTACTTCAGTATTGGGCATATGAGCACATTGTGTGTGTTTGTTTGATTGGGTTACCCCGGCTAGATGCATTTGAGCTAGGTATGGTCTGGGTTGGGTATAGGCGATGGGTTCCAATTGGTGGGGTATGGCGGGGGACTAGGGCTACACATGATGTAGCTCACTATAGGAAGATACTATAGGGGTTGTTTGGAGTAGACATCATTTGGAGGCCATATGTGGACTTCCCATCATACAAGTAGATGTCTGTAGAGTTAGACAGGCTACAGTTGCTTTGATGAATAAAGGGGCATCGAGGAGAGCACTAGATGATACCCATTGACAAGGTTAAATGGTAGTTTGGGTTGCCGCAGGATGTACCTCCACCATTCTCACTGTACATGAGAGATGATGTGGAGAGGCCTATGCCTCTACCACATCCGACAGTGCCTCAGGGAAGGAGGAGAAGGTGGTCAACTATTGGATTGATGATGTCAGAGTTACAGAGGGGTACAGACTGTGGTGGGTAACAGAGCTATGAGCCGTACAACCAAGGCCAGGGTAGCCAGACTTGGCCACCATCACAGTGTAGAGAGATGCCCTCCAGGGGCAGGTGGTGACCCTTGTTACATAGTTGGGCATAGTGTAGGGATAGTTGACAGGGTCAGAGGCATAGGTTACTACTTTACAAGCACATGTAGCTACTCTACAGGCTCAAATAGCAAGTTTGCAGGGCTAGTTGGCCATTGCACAGGTGTAGGTTGTGGCCCTTCAGGACCAAATATAGGTAGGGGTGGGACAGGGTCCTTCAGGATAGGTAAAGGCATAGGGACAAGGTCCCTGATTACATGTACCAGTGGGACAGGGTCCCAAGATACAGGTATCGGGGGCGAGACTGATGGTGCCACCAAAGATGGTACCTATGCCCCGGTTCAGGGATTCCTTAGGAGAGGCACGATATTATCAGGATCATTTTATGGCTTCATGGATAAACATCCCATCCTACGCAGAGTACAAAGCACAACAGGCCTCAAGTGAGAGGACTAGGTCTCACACGCATAGTGTGGAGAATACAGGGGCCGAAAATCCCTAGGACAGGGTCAAGGTGAGGCTAGCAGTGTACGGAGGCCATCTCCATGTGTGGTACTAGTTGAGGGAAGACCAAGGCCCATGGTGGGTGGTAAGATGCTAGCAAGATGCCACATGGGAGTGGAGGAGGAGGAGACAAGGGAGACAAATATTAGGTGAGGTAATGATTAGTCACAAGAGATGGGCTGTATATAAATTTTTTTGATCCATAGACCAACCTGTGTGTCGAAGAAAGTGAGGATGTATATGAGTGATTTGAGATGTTTGTATTTATTTGTATCTATATACATATGTATGTATACATAGATGTTATGATTTATAGATGATGTTATTTATAGCATGGATGGTGTACTTGTGTTAATTTCCATTATTATTTGTGTACATGATGGAAACTAGGTGAATTAGGTGTGATGGATTCAGGTTGGTTTAGGCATGATTGAGTTAGGTTCATTTAGGCATGATGGAGTTAGGTTGGTTTAGGCATGGTTGGGTCAGGTTGGTTTAGGCATGGTTGAGTTAGGTTGGTTTAGGCATGGTTGAGTCAGGGCATGATTGAATGCCCAAGTTATTAGTAACATGGGGGACAAATGGTGATGTATATGTAGGGTATGGTTTAAATTTCCACATATGTGTTATAATGTAGATGTGAAAATGATAAATGAATGAATTGATGATGCGATAATTTTTTTTGTATAAATTGATGCTTGTTTCGTTTAATTTCTAGTTATTGATATAAAATGGAAACTAAGGTAGAATGTGAATAGGAAAGTAAAAAGGGATAATTGGTTAAGGGTAGATAGTGGCCAAGATAACCTCCAAGGGCCACATGCCCTCAGAGTGCTTCCTACATAGTCCCGGTGAAAAGGGACCTCAGGCCGATGTAGTTCTCCCATAAGCTAGGGAAGATTATGATGAAGAAGAAGAATGGATTGATAGGAATTTAGGCATGGGAGAATGTAGGTCATAGGCAGGATTGAGTGGTTGTTAAATATAGGTGTTGATGAGCTAGTCTTGTATAGGATAAGAAATAAGAAATGAGGAAGGTGAATGGTAAGAGGTGGTAAAAGAGCCACGTAATTGAGAAGAACCCTAATGAGTTGATCATACCTAAGAGGTGCTCATGAACAAAAGACCCTAAAGATGTTGCATAATGGACTATTCCAAAGGTGAAGAAAGTCACATTATCACGAAATATCACATTTATGGCAAGTCCCTTGAGTAAAGAGGAAATTAGGAAAAAAGGTAAGGAGAGGAGAATGGGAAATTGAGTGTAACTTAGTGTATGACAATGTGTCTTTTGGAACAGGAGACCCAGGATCAAGAATAGGCAACTCCATGATGAAAACATTTTTTTGTTTTTTTATAGACTGGTCGATGTGGGAAGTCTATGTGGGATGAATAGAATATCTCCTTGAGGTCTTTGTGAAGCTGATCAATGCGGGAAGCTTCAGAATAATATTTTATTTTTGCAGGCATAGTATTCTTTTGTGATAGACTATGTATAGTATGACAATCTTTGTATAGTTGTCCTTCGAGGGAGTAGTTTATTTATAGCAGAAAGATAGAAGAGATTAGATATTCCCCTTTCTTTATTTTCTTTTTTTTGAGGGAGTCATCTGTTTTCTAGAAGTTTGACTCAAGGAGTTGTATCCCTTTTTGTTTTTGGATGTCTAAGTCATGGACAAGACTATAGAGGAAGAGTAAGCCCTTATTCAGACAACAAAACTATAGTACACAAGAGTTAACTGTGAAAGAGGTGGTTTTGAGTGATGAACGACCATGGGATTCCATCTTCAAGAAGACAAAAAGTATCCATGAGAATCATGCTACGAGTAGAGCCATGGTACTCATATTGAAGATAGGGCTAAAAGGTGAAGGTTAATCACATGATTCTTGTTTAGTTGTGGATCCTTAAAATGGGTCAGATGGAAGATGAACAATTCTCAAGGGACGAGAGAGAAAGATACAAAAGGTGATATAGGACTTAAAGTCAACAATAAAATGGTCGAAGATGCAAGGCATTGAGGGGTTCAAATTCAGGTTTACCTTTGAGAGAATACAAATGATAAGCACATGATCCATAGGTATGGGTGACAATATAGGGTCCAAGATAATTAGGAGCAAATTTTCCTCGCTTACTCTTATCCTCTTTGGTTACATGTTGATTTTATTTAAGGACGAGGTCACCAACATGAAAGGTTCATTTGTGAACACATTTTTCATAAGCACATTTGATACGTTTTTGGTAGATTTGGAGATGGTCAAGAGCATTGAGATGACGTTCATCTAATAACTCAAGTTTCACTAAATGATCTTGGCAAAAGTCATCGTCGTTGACCATGTCTTGCAATGAGATGTGGAGAGATGGAATTTGGACTTTAAGAGGTAAGATAGCCTTGGTACCGTAGACTAGAGAAAAGGGGGTGGCAGTAGTCAAAGTGTGAATACTAGTGCGACAAGCCCACAAGGCGAAAGGGATGTGAGTATGCCAATATTTCCCCGGTATCATTGACTACCTTCATAATAATTTTGTTCAAGGTTTTATTGGTTGATTCGTCTTGACCATTGGTTTGTGGGTAATAAGGTGATGAGAAAATGAGTTGGATGCCAAAACGTCACATAGTTTGTGTAGGGTTTTATTTCTGAATTGATTTTTATTATCAGTGATGAGGTGGTGAGGAACACCAAAGTGAAAAATGATGTGATGGTGATGAATTCACATATCTTCTCAACGTTTGTAGAAATTAGGGGAATGGGGCCTCTACCCATTTAGTGTAATATTCGGTAGTGGTTATGATCCCATTGATGTCGTTGGGAAGAATAGGAATTGATCTCTTTGAAAAAATCCAAGCCCCATTAAGAAAAGGGCTAGAGTTCACAGTGAAAACTATAAGGCGTGACTGGGTATATGATGAAGGTTAGGCATGTTGTTAGACATTTCTTACAACGCTTGACCTAGTCACAAAAATCATGGTTAAGGGTCGGCTGGTAATAGCCTAGGCAAAGAATACGCTTAGCCATAGCTAAGGCCACTGATGTGACCTCCACATATGCCATCGTGAAATTTGTTAACGGTATAAGGAATTTCAAAACTTGTAAGGCATCGTAAGAGAATGCCCATTGAATCCACGCTTGTAAAGAATACCACCCATGATGACGTAATGGAAGATACCCTTTTAAGGAAGGCTTGCATTGTCCATTACGGGTAACACCGAGTGGGTAAGATGGGAGAGAGAGAGATAGTCCAGAGTATTGTTTATACCCAAGGTCGCTTGAGTCCGGGGAGATGGTTACAATGAAGTAAATTTTGTGAGGTAAATAACAGGGTGACTGGATTCATTTGTATGGTGACAAATATTTTAGAATTAGATAGGCAAAGCAGGTATTTAAGAAGCCAAGGAAGGCCACGTTATCAATATTTTTTTTGGTTGAATGGTGGGATGGTTTGAAGGGTGTAATGGTCGAAGGTGGTCAAAATCATGTCTACGTGATGTTTGTACTTTTGAATTATCTCATTACGAAACTGGTATATACCATTGAATTAGTTATATGACCAACTGAAAATCACCAAAGATATTGATTGATTTGACATCTAGGGAATAGGCAGCTTAGAGACCCCTAACATGAGTGCTTCATATTTGGCATTATTGTTGGTACAATCAAAATCAGAGTTTGAAAGACAAAGGCATGGGTTTGTTATCAAGGGGAATGAGGATAAATCTTGCCCCCACCCCCATGCTGACACTTGGAACCATCAAAGAAGAGTTTGATTTGGTAAGTGGGTTCTTCCAGGAAAAGGGTATCAACTAGACTCACTCTGGAAAGTCAAAATTAGAGGGTTGATTCTTGGAAATAGGTGCATCTGGCCAGATGGTTGGTGATAGCTTAGGCCTTTGAATGGAATTTTGATGAAAGAATTCGAGTTCAAGGCCAGCCAAAAGCATAAGCCAACGTGTGCGGCGCATTAATTTTTATAAGGTTTGGCATACATGATAGTGTAAGGGGTTGGTGTTGGTCACATGACATAAGTTTTTGTCGTTGAGTAGGTAATGGACGGAATTTGGGTGGGTGATGAAAACTAAGGCTAAGAAAGATTTTTTTGAGCATGGTTACATCTAGGTTCCCTACTCCAGAAGGAGTATGAATTATGTAATAAACCACATGCTCCCTATGTTGGTCATCGCGATGAGTGAGAATGACCCCTAGAGAGTGATTGGTAGTTGAGATGTATAGGTAGAAAGGTCTGATCGTCTTTAGGTGGAATGAGTACGGGGGGTTGAAGAAGGTATTGTTTCCAAGGCCTCAAAAGCTTTACGACATAGTCATCATCCCACTTAAAGGAGACATCCTTCTTGATAAAATGATGAAACGGTTGACACCGATTCGACAATTGCTGCGAGATGAAATGGCAAATAGACTGCAACTTACCTTGCAGGCTGTGACGGAGTTGCCTAAGGTTAGTGGGTTGATGAATTTCTAGATTGGCCTTGACTTTAGCAGGATCAAATTCTATACCACGTAGGGAAATAATGAAATCCTAAAAGTTTTCCTTAGAAAGAACCACGAAGACACACTTCTTGGGCTGAAGAGGCGACATGCAATATTTAATAAGACGGTCAAAGATGGTTTTTAGGATGGTGAGTTAGTTCGGCTCAATTTGGTGTTTAGATTTGGCCAGAGGATTTCGTCGACGTAATCTTCCAGTATGTGTTGCATGATGTCATGGAAGATGTAAGTCATAGCCCGATGATATGTAACACCAACCATTTTTAAGGCCGGAAGGCATGACTCGATAGCAGAAGGTCCCCCAAGGGGTGAAGAATGTGGTTTTGTGTTGATCTATCTGGGGCTAAGCAAGATTTGGTTGTAGCCACCTGAGAAGCCATCCCATGAGTAAATAACATCTCGTGACTAGCGGTGAGATCAACTAGTTGGTTGATGTCGGGTAGAGGAAAGTTGTCTTTTGCGACAAGCTGAGATTGAGGTCACAGGAAGTCCATGAAAATGTAGAGTCCCCCCTGTCACCTTAGTGACAGGGACTGTGTTAGAAATCCAAAGAGTATAGTCAATGGGAAGAAGGAAAGAAACAGAAAGAATGCGCTGAAGTTATTCTTTGAAGAGAAGGGAAATGTGAGGGTGAATTTACCTCAACTTTTGTTCAACGGGCTTGACATTGGGAATGGTTACAATATTGTGGACCACTGATGGTGGGGTCGATATCGGGAATGTCTGCATAAGACCAGGAAAAATTGTGGCCATGGTCTCTTTGAGAAAAGAAGTGATGGATTCCTATTCAGAAACATATAAAGATTGACCTAATGTTTAGGATGTGTGGGTCATCCTGAGTATGATTTTTTCATTTTGATAGTCAATTCAGTTCAACATGGTTTACATCTCAGAGACTAATGACCGATGAATATAAGAGTCTTCTGAACCAAGGTAGGTGAGTATAGATTCATCATCATGATATTTAACAACGCTGATCGAAGGTGTATCATCATCGATCATGACAGGATACAGGAATGGGAAGAAAAGGAGGATATCCTTGTCCATCGTGTTGATATGTCACTAGGCCCTAAGGAGATGGTGTTTATGAAAAAAGAATTTTTTTTTTTTTTTTTTGGGAGGAATGGATTATGGGTCTATTGACTCTGTCGATGAAGGTGGTGATGGTGGGTGAATGAGAATTGGAGAAGATTTGATGTCCTTGATGAGCTCGATGTGAAATTTCTTAGTAGGATGAATCATAAAAAGCCAACACCACTACGGTCGTTATGTTTGTGGGTAGGTACATGGAAAATAACATTATGACGAACTTGTCTCATAAAATTCCAAAACCAAAACCCTTGCCACACACATTGGTGCAGGAATGTGTGAGCGAAGTGATGGTTAGTGAGGGAGTGTAGGCCAAATGAAAATGGTTGGGTTTGGGATGGAGTTTTGGAGTTTATAGGTCGCCATATCATGGTCCCCCATACATTAGATTAGTGCGAAGGTGGTGGAGGGCCGTAAGTGAAAAACATCATAGTATACGGAAGTCTTAGCTGGGGTGTTGACGCAGATTCCCATACTCTTACGTATGTAAGGAAGGTGTTCAGGACCATTGTATAGGTAGTATTCTCTCCATAGTGAGGCATTGAAAAACACCTTCATAAAGGATCAGTAGTCGGTATGTGGGTACGGGTGATAGACTTACATACTGCTAGATGATGGAGAAACAAGTGCATCATGTGTTGTATACACTATAACTGCAGTGGGGATACTCAAGGTCAGATGCAACAGAGGTAGTGATAGATTTGGTTGAAATATGGCCTTGTAGGAGAAGGTGATCGTATGGATGGTGGTTGATGCCTTGACTGGTACCAGTACATAGATTAGGTTGGTATAGCATGTTGCAGGTATTGAAAAGGTGATGGGTTGGCAGGGATGGTGTAGTTATGTCCTTCGTGAGCTGAATTTGAGGCAGCGGTATAAAGTCGAATGGACAATTGGCCATGGAGTAGATCAAAGTTCGACCAGAGCAACAAGTTATATTGGAACTCCCCCATGTAGGACATATGAGGTTTAGCTGGGACAGTGTGGGAACCCACATAGACATGGAGAACAACGGTGTACCCTGGGGTATAGGTGGTAGTGGCATCATTGAAGGAGCGTAGACACCTTAACTGGGTATAAGCATGCATGCAATTGGGTTGGCATTCATCATGTTGTATGTTTTACATGTAGTGGGTGGATCATGCTGTTAATAGCTATAGGTGTGTCCACTCATCGCTCATAATGCGTTGTATGCACATATTATCGATAAAGCATGTGAGATGAAAAGGGTGGGGTTGGGGTCATCGGACTGGAAGGGAGTGATCTCTTCATTTGAAAAGCTGAGGGCGGCCACTTGGCGAGTAAGGTAGAGGTGTAGAGGAAAGCGATGACCTAGTGAGAGAGGCTATATGGTGAGGGGTAATGATGGAGGCCATGGGATGTAAAATCAACTGCTAGAACCTCAATAGTGATTGGAGGGCCTCACATGAGGGCTGGAGGATGACAACTGCCTAGTGTATAGGTGATGAGCGTCATATGAATGACATTTTGAGGGTAACATTAGTGTAGGATGTTTATAACATTGTGCAATGCGTGACCCCATCAGAAATAGGATATGCAAGAACCTCAAATGGTGAGCTTTGAATGCATGGGTGCGAAATGGTATGTAATGCTAGTGCCCCCATCAATGGTTGATGGGCACAGTTGCTTTTTCGTATATCTTTCGATCTTTCTGGAGCATCGAGAGTGACAATGTGTGAGTGATGTTGGTGGTTAGTGAGGGAGTGTAGATCAGATTAATATGGTTGGGTGTGTCATGGAAGGTATCGGGTTAGCATGAGGTGCAAATACCCTAGTGGGGGGATATGATCCTTTTGAAATGAGTAGGGTGCATTGGCAGGTGGGGATGGTCCATTTGGAAAAACATCTCTGTTTTACGAACCATGTCATAATCTGGAATGTTCACGGGTGGATCAAAGGAATCTTATGGGGTGGAGGAATTTTGGTTGCTGAGTAGGTGTATAGGAAGGTAGATCCCCCTGACTGAAATTGTGTTGAAGGAGAACATGGGGTCCTCATCTAAGAATATCATCATCATCAAAATTTTCCTCGCGGAGAACATAATTGGACAAGAGTAGTTTTCAAATGGGGAAACAAATGCATACAGTCGTGTCCTGAGGCTATACGGCTGGTAGGTAGGGATATCAATGTTCGATGTAAAAGACCCTAGTGGTAGTTTTAGTGGTTTGAGATTTATAGGTGAAGGTCTAAGTAGGTGATAGTGGCAAATGCCTTGATTGGTACAAGCACAGTCATTCGAGGTTGATATTGCATGTTACATATTTTTGCGTAGGATGATGCTAGTCAGATCATAATGGGATGGTGTAATTGTGTCCCTCATGGGTCAAATTTGAGGCAGTGGCTGATTATGAATTTGAAGAGGCTTTTCAACCCATGGCATGAATGGGATGGTCAGCTAAGCAGTAAGGTTAATGTGTGGGGTGGTCCCCTTCTAGGACATAGAAAAGTTTGCATGGATAGTGCGGTAACCCACAAAAACATGGATAAAAATGGAACCCATGGTAGAGGTCATGGTATCATTGTTGGTTCAACATCGTTATTGGCGGGTATCATGGATATAATTAGTGTTAGGTATGTATCTTCTTGGGAAAAGGTGCATACGAGAGTATGAGATGTAGAAGGTCAAGAAGATGCAAGAAGATCAATCAGGTTACGCACGGGGGTAACTGTGTATGCTGTCAAGGTAAATATGGTAGAGGTTGCATAGAAGAGTGTGAGTGGAAGAGTCGACTGACTGTTATGGGTAGTGAAGGAGTTCATCTGAAAAGTTAAGGGTGGCCACTAGGCGAGTAGGTAGAAGGTGTACGAGGAAGGTGTTGGACTTTGTGAGAGAGGTCATTATGTGTATATTAGGGGTTTGTGATGAGGAAGCTACAGCTGCTGATGGGTGTCATTATTCCCTTCATTTAATCAACTTAAATAGATTGATGTCATATTCAAACCAGGGGTGTGTCTAAAGCTATGATGTAACTCCGAAGAATATTAGCGATCTAGGTAATTGATTGTAGGTATTTTGTATTTTAGGGGGGATATGGTTTAGTTATTCTTAAAGGACTTCTTGTGATTTGTTGGACCCCATCAGAACTATGAAATGCAGAACCTTGAATGGTAAACACACTTGGGTATGGGTGCAAATGAATATGTTGGAACTAAACACACTTGGTTGATCGGCCATTAAACTTTTTCACTTTGCAGAAAGGAATTGTCTGGGAAATAAATGGGTACAGTAATGTGAACACATGTTAATTTGAGGGAATGCCTGGATGAAGAAGGTGATTGCATGGAAGGTATAGTAAGAACTTAAGGTATAAAAACTTAGTGGTGGACACGACCCTTGTGAACATGAGTAAGGCAACATTAAGGCATTTGGAAAGTGGATGTAGAATTAAAAGATCTAAACTATTTGGTACGGAAAATATAAATACCAAAAAAAACAAGGGTAGATCCTAGACTCTTGGAGGAGTGAAGATTTTGCTCCCGCCTTGAAACAGGTAATCGGACAACTTAATTTTATCTCAAAACAGAAATTGGCTGATTTTTATTGGCAAAATGGGGTCCTGCATTACAAAAATGTGTTGGATCTGTGTATCGTCAATCTATATCTGTCTCTTCGAGATATATCTATAATCCTATATCTATATATCTGCAGGTTTGTATATAGCCTATACAATTCTTCTAGGGGTGCATTCGTGGCTTAGCACACTGTTCCACTGATACGATGCAAATTTTGAATCATGCCTAAACCCTTATATGGTTTGAATTGGAACATGGCTGGTTGTACAACTGTCTGATAGAGGTGGTATCCTGGATGACTAGAATTATCAAGAGTCAGAAGTCTGGTCTAATCTGCTCTTGATTGCGTAGGATCATGCTAGTGGATCACAATGGGAGGTGATCATGTGGGTTCGTGGGTGTAGGTACATACTGATTGTGGAGGAAGAGGCTTTACATGAAGGGGGGTGGGTTGGTTTACTAGTTAGAAGTGTTCCAGAACTAAAGGAAATCATTCCAGGTATAATCGAGAGAGTTCCAAACTATCTGTAGGAGTTACGGAACTATGGTACTAGAGCTAACGGAACTAAGTCCGAAAGATTTTGGAACTTGGTGACAGAAATACGTAACTGAGAGTGGTGGAGTTGGATGGACTCAGCTATAGGTTACACATTTTGTGGACTAAACCATGACACGGTTGTTTGATGATGTCCAAAGGAAACATGTAGATCCGCTTCATATTTGTTTCTTCCGCCTGATTGTGAGCTATTTTACCCATAGGGATAACTAAATTTCTAAAACAGGTTGTTAGTGAATTACAGATCTGGGTAAAATGTTGTGAATCATAATCAACAAAAGATGAATGATGTACATGGGTAACTTATATCAGATCATGGACAAAAGTCACAGTTATGGGTTGTCAAGAAGGTTACGGGTAAAAATGAGAGTAAGTGTGAGATCAATTAATTATACATTTAGATGGACATATGTGATGAGCCTCATCGGGTTGTTGCTGCATTCATAGTTTAGTGGTGGACGGGGATAATTTGGCCAAGGTTGAGGGGTGAGTTCCTAGGATAGACGGAAGGGGCGAAAGGTGATGATGGTGTGGTAGGTGATTTTAGAGTGTATGAGGCCTAGTATGCTGGATCTTATTTTTAGGGGCCAGGGTAAGTTTAGTGTTATTTTTAAAAGATGTGGCTAAATCTAATTTGATGGGTGGGTGAGTAAGGCTAGCTATCGGTATGACCCCCAAGGCAGTGATAGCTTTAGGCAAGGGAGATGATATAGGTGATGGATAGGTGCTTGGATGTAGATGTATATTGGGTTAAGGGCAAAAGGTGTGAGTTGGGCCATGGTTGGTGACGTATAAGGTTTTGTAATAGTCGTGGTTATGTTTAGTTTGGTTTCTCGAAACACTTTTGGATGGATAGTGGAGGGTGTTCAACGAGTGATAACTACATTTGTGTTGAAACAAGAAGTAGAAGATGCGTCCCCAAAGTAAGGTTCTATCCGACATAGTCTAGGTGTTCGAACAAGCATAAAAAAGGTGCTTTTGTAATGGGCAGGGCCAATGTGGAATTGAGTATGGAAATGCCCATAAATTATGTTTGAGATACATGGGGAAACGGCTTAGCTTCAAACTCTATGGGAAAGAGAGGCTGAAGGTAGATTCAGTAGGATCTTAGAAGGTCTGGTGGAGAAGGGTCAACAAAAGGAACTGGTGTATCTACAGGCTCCTCTATGGGTGGAGGAGAAGATGGGCTCAGATGAAGTGGAATGCCTCTTGTGCTTGTGTAGGAGGTGGACATGCATATCTTCTATGAGTAGGAGAGGTGCAACTGACAACTTGCTTAGAAATTTGAGGGGTCAAAAGTAGTGTGCTAATTGCATAGGATCTTCCCACGGACGAAAAAGAAAATGAAGGAGATCTCTTTCTGTGGGTGGAGGAGTAGATAAAATGGGTTCTTGTGCAGGTAGGGGAGCTTGGGCTAATATTTCATCTATGGAAGGAATATGAGGAAATTAGGAAGCTAACTGTTAGGTCATTGAAAATAGCGTGGACCTTGCGGATGTTTCTATCATTGTTTGAAATGTCACCTTGGCTGGGTTGTAAGACGGGGAATGATTATGAAATGAATTCTTAAAGATGTGTTAGGTTCTAGTTAACGGGTACTTTCGTGCTATCCAATACTAGATCTTTATTATCTAACATTTCTTAGATGATATTTCTTGAAGGTGATAGTAATTATTGTCACTATGACCTTTGACACAATGATAGTTGAAAAAGTCGTGTTCCTTATACCATGCAGGCATGGAGTCGCTCGGGGTAAAATCCAATAAGTGGTTTTATAGGTGAAAGGGTAATGACACCAGCATTAACAAGATTTTCCAAAATAGAAAAATGATATTTTCTTATCGAAGTGTACTTTCACTATTCTCATCTCAACTAGAAATCTTGGACGGGAGAGAGATTAGAAAGATGTTTGGTTGGGTTTGATTGTTGAGTGGGGCCTGCTTTGAGAACTATGGTGTTGGCCAATCTTTTGGGTTTTGAATAGCTATTCTGGGGTTTTGAATATGAAGAAGCATCATTTGGTTTTAGAACGCGATGTTCTTGTTATGAAGTTGAGTTTTCTTCTCTTTGATAGCATGAATTTCCAATTTCCATGCCATGGTGAATGCCTCGTCAAAATTGCAAAATTTCTGCACATCTGTAGGGTTGGTGAGATGTGTCTCGCACAAGCATCAAGTAAAAAAATCTATGAGTTTCAGCTCGAGGTAATTGAAATGTGGGTCGGTTAATTAGGCAGTGCCAGCAAGTGACAAAGTCAACGATAAACTCATCGTCAAACTATTGTGTGGAATAAAGATCAGTCATGGTAAGCTTCTTAACAATGTTGATGGAGAAATGATCTAAGAAGGGCTTGGGCTACTTGATTAAACAAGTAAATCGAGTGTCTTGGTATCCCACTGTACTAGTCCAAGGTTTTTCCTATCAGGGACATCGAGAATTTTTTTAGGAGTAAAGCATCGTAATGGGATGATCAGGTAACACCCATGTTTGAAAGACCAAAAATGCTGTTGCGGGTCTTCTTTATTATTGAAACGGTTGAATTTTGGAATTTCCTAATGTATAGGGTATAGGTGAATAAGTATGGACAGATGAATGGGATCATTATAGATTTCATCGTAGGTGAGAGAATTGCACAAGCCCGAAAACCGATGCTTCTAGCATTTCTACAATCCTTTCCATCATTGATTTGATGAGGTCATTGGCAGGTTGTGGTTGAAGGGTTCCTCCTATGGCACAAGGAGGGCTGGTATTGAACCTATGACGTGGGCGGCATTCCATTGTATTGTGATGCCTGAATAGGGAGGTTGAGATTAGGGGACTGATAGAGTGGGTATGTATCCAAAAATTGGAGACATATGAGATTAGGGGGCTGTTGATAATATGTATATATAGGTGGGACAATAGTATTGACTCTAGTAGCAATTGTGGGTTGTCTTTGTGGGATGGAGATGACAAGATTTTGGAATGGAGTAGGGGTCCACTGACACCATGGGAGGTTGTGTTACAATGGGTATTTGAGAGACAATGGGCGTGGATGGGCTTATGGTCTGGGTGGTCAACTGAGGGGACTATAAATACTATAGGTTGCGAAGTGATATTGTAGGACACAACATTCATGACGGGTATGGGTCCTAGCTATGAAACCACTAGGGGTGAATCAAGTGAAGGTAACACCACATTTTTAGGGGCTGATGTAGAAGCGAGAATAAGGGCAGGAGAGATGGATACATGCATGCCATATATCAACTACCTTGAGGAGTCCCAGGTGGAAGAGTGGGAAAGGTAGAACTATAAGGCCATGGGATTCTGATCAAGGATTCATGAAAATTCCCCGTCACTTGTGGAAATGGTGGTAGGTAGGGTTGGATCCATGGGTGACAGGATAGAGGGTGGTGAAGGACTATGCTGGAGTGGTTGATGACTTGTGTGAAATGTAAGAGCATTAGCTTGATTGCGATTCAACACCATGTGAATGAATGTATATTAGGTAATGTTGTAACCTGAAGATAACACATGGAGCCGTAAGGATGAAGAAAACATGTGTCTATAGGTAGATTTGGGTAATATATCAGTTGATGTTCAATACAGGGCAACCAACGCCAGTTAATGGTGACCGATACCGGTTTAGGGGTAACCGACGCCGGTTACTGTAAAATAGGAACAGTTTCACCAAATGAAGTAAAGACTGTTGATAGTTTAGATGAACAAGTTAGATGATGACTGTCTATCAGAGGAGAGACAGTGCAGAGACTCACAAGAACTTTGATAGCAAAGAAAATGAAATAAGGGTTCTCTTAGGTAATTTATCCCAAAAGAATAGTAAACTGATGTCGGTTAAGACAAAACTGATGTCGGTCAGGGGTAACCGATGCTGGTTACTGTGAAAATTGGAAAGATTTAGAAAAATGGATTGTTAATAATTTTAAAGAGATAAACAACCAACCCAAAGGTCTGGAGATGATGCAATGAAGTCCTTACACACTCAAAATAAGTACAAATACTCCAACTGTGATTATGGAGTGTGTAAGGTAACAAAATGGAAAAATGGAGAAGTGTATCCTCACACCTCAAAATACACGTCAATCAAACACTAAAAACACATACCTAACAAGTGATTTTTAATTTGTTGAGCTTGTGCTATTTAGAGGAATGACTCATGAATTTTAGAATAGAGCTTTTGGTGAGGAAGGTTTCCTATGAAGAATGATATCTAAAAGGAGAGGTTTCAGGTATGTTATGGCAAAGGTAGGCCATCCTCTAAGATAATGACTCGACAAAGGTAATGAGCTAGGGAGTACCTGCCAATATGATTGTGTGATTGCGGACAAGTGTTCCCAGGTAAGATGTTGTTTAAGAAAGATGTGTATATTTCAATTTTGTGCAAGTTTGGTAAGACAAGAGAGAGGAAGAATGTGCTTTCTACGATTCTTTATGTCAACCATCAACTGGGCATGAATTCCAACATATAGGTTTCCCTCATTTCAATGTGATCTAAATGCAACAAATCAGAATGTAATGCAACCAATTTTAAGCCCAAATCAAAAATATTATTTTCGATGAAGCAAATGATGAATAGGAGAGGGTATGCTCTTTCACTACTTATGCGAATGCAAGAGAGAAGAAATGGTTTGTTTTAAGCACCATATTATAGATGTTGTTTTTAGACAATTAGAAGAAGAGAGTGTTACCAGGGAAAGATATTTAGTGTGAGTATGTTTAGAAAGTAAATAAACACACCATCTTTACCTAGGAATGAAGAAAAAAAATGCAAGAAACCCTAGATGGGTCCCACCGGGCGTGCCAAAATGTTTCACTGTTTTCTTTACATTTATTAAATGATGAAACAGATAGAGTTATGGGATGGGAGGAACACTTCTTAAATGGGTTGGTGGATAGTTTTTGTGTGCGTTCTGACCTCTCGATCCAATGCAGATGGTGAGAGCTTCCTTTTTTCTAGGAGGAACTACCTGTAATAGAAAACAAGACCACAAAAGATAAGTTAAAATGATATATAACAATGGACAACCTAGCGTATGCTAGTTCCGGGAAGTGTGATACTTCCTAGAAGGCTGTCAATCCACTATTTAAAATAAATTAATGCGAGAAATAAGCAATGTCCTACTGTATTTGATATGATTTGGGTATCTCATTTAATCACAATAAGAAAATCTAACATAACAGGCTATGATATGTTCAGATCTGAAAAGGTAGGTGGTTGTCAAGGTACTAGGGCTGGTCAGGGTCTAATTCTGGGTTGTTTAGGTCAATGGATAGGAGGTTTTTTGGGCTCTATTATTGGCAAATGTGGAAGTACAGAGACCTATGTCGGTCTTGTGTAATTAACAATGGTTAAGGGAGACCTACGATGGTGCGGTAGGGTGACAGTAATTCAATGAAAATCTTATTATAGAGTTTAGGTGAGGTTAGATGGGGCTAAAGGAGGAGATGGTGAGGTCCATGGGAATACTAGAAGCACTCAAAGAGGTGTAAGGGCCAGGATTGGTAATCTGATAAATGGATGGGTGAGGTTTTTGGGTTTTGTCAGAAAGAAGGCTATGGAGGAATGGTAATGTTAATAGAAGAATGGTAACATAAATGATAACAACCCTAAGAACAAAATAGGAATGGAAATGATTAATGATAAAACACTTACCAACTTTGTAGGTATAATGGTTGGGTGGTGGTGATGATTGGTTGATGGAATGGAGCTTGGTGTAATAGTGACGCTTCTCATAATGTTACTGTGAGTGCCAACACTTCTAGATATGTCTTGGTTTTAGCTATGGATGTCTAGGTGTGTGAAAAAAACTCTGGTTCTACTTTCATGTAGATCTCTCCTCATCCCTCTTGCTCTCAAAATATTTCAACCTTCCAAACAAGATTTCTAAGGTGAATAAATGGTATCTAACGACGGTTTCGTCTTGACCGGCATCGGTTTAGGTCTGACCGGTATCAGTTAAGGTGGGATTCCCTAGGTTTACTTAAATGGGCAGATCTTTTTAATTTCTTGGGCCAAGTTGTTTTTTATTCTCATGGATCAGAACGGAAGCTTTCCTTCTAATGATCAGGAATGTGGTTAGAGAAATCTTAGGCATTAATTGTAGTGTTAGACCAAATCTTGGCTCATTAAGGCAAGTAAGACTCAGTTATTGTTAGTTATGGAAACATACCAATAATAGGTCTAGGGTGAGGTGGCTGGATGAGGTGGTGGGGTAGAAATTAAGATAATTAGATAATAAATATTGTGAGGATATATATACTAATTTAATTAAATTAATAATTATGTGGGGTGGAAGGGGCCATGGTTAGGTGAGTATGTTTGAGTTGGTTATTTGATGAGGGACCAAGGGGAGTATGACCCAATTTTGGTTTCTATAATTAGAGTCATAAGTGTGTCTATGTATGTTGTAAAAAATAAAGTTCAAGGCATTGAAAGTCATTTTGTACATAAAGTGGTCTATAATTAGTTGTATTCCTTTCATGTTAGTCTCATTCCAATAGTATCTAAAAAATAAAAACTAATATTTTTACCTCACATGTGCTTTTTTGGTGGTACCCAATGTTGTAAAAGCTACGTTCAATTAGGAAGGGGGGGAGACATCATACACATGAGCTATAAGATCATTTCCACTGAGTAAGTAGCCAAAAACATTAGGGGATGGAGGTAACAAATTTTTGAGGAAAATTAATGTCCTCCCAACATTTTCTAGAGATTGGACATATAGTGGAATGTTTTTTAGTTTTTCCATGTTTTGGTAGTGTGAAGAATAAACCCCTACTAAAAATATATGAATAAGAGAGATAATGACTACAATTTTTTTTTTGTTGTGTACTTCTACAGTGATTGGATAGTCAGAAGCTTAGCACTTACTAGAAGTGAAAGTGGTAACCGTTTTGTTCTCATGTGTAGGTGATACATGAAATTACATGATTTTTTTGTGAAAACCCAACATTCAATGGAAGTGAAAGCATGATAAGTTTTACTTGCATATGCAGGTGATCGTGTGTACTAAATATCTTGAGTAGCAAAGTATAGGCCTAAGTCATTAACATACATGCAATTTTGTTTCTAGATCTCGTGGTGTGGTTACTCATCACATGTTCACACTAGGGGGAGTGTTAGTAATATCTTGTTTATGTGTTAGCATATTATATGTGGTTTGATGAGTTGTAATAAAAATTCATAGATATTTGTTAGTCAGTTACTAATATATGAGGTGTTAGAGAGATTCTAGGATACGTTGCATTCTGAAGTTAGAATGTGATTATGAGTGATTTGTAATCCATGATAGTATAAGATATGCATGGTTGAATAATATAAGTATGGATCTTATCTTATATGAAATGAAATCACCATATATAATCTTCTCTCTTCATGAATATTAACATTTATTTTATTTCACACTAACTTTTATTGACCATATTGTAAGTTTTTATCTATGTAAAATATTTTTCAAATCTACAAGTACACTGTTAAAAAATATGGAGTGACGTATAATCTAAATTCAATGTGGGATAAGAGTGAAGTAGTTCTTAAGTGAAGTGAAGCAAGGTAGTGCAGTTTTTTCTATCATAGTACAAACCGTACAAAAAGAAGGCATTGTAGAAGTAACTAAAGGAGACTAAATAATGCCACTTGAGGTGAGGAGACTAAATAATGCCACTTGAGGTGAAACTAATGTAGAAAAAGTTTTTGGAAGTTGTGTCTAGTGAGTTACTTGAAGGGTTACCACTTATGAGAGACATTAGTCTCCTCATGGATTTAATTCTAGGATCGAGTTTATCGAACAAGGAGGCTCACAAAATGACACCACAAGATGATGTAAAGATACAATGGTAAGTGTAAATATTATATGATAGATGATTCATCAGATAAATTTTGAGCATATGAATAGTGCTGACAAAATTAACATTGAATAATGATGATGAGTGGCATATGTGTACCAAATCGAGAGCCATAAACAAGATCACCATCAAGTACAATTTTTCATGTTTTTTGAATAAATGACATCATGGATTGCTTAAGTGGAGCAAAATATTTCAACAAGGTTGAACTAAAGAGTGGATACCATTAAAATTTTACTTAAAGGAAAGGTATGAATGGAATAATACATTTAAGACTCAAGAAATATTATATGAGTAGCTTATGGTTTCATTTAGATTGAGCAACATGATAAGTAATTTCATGAGGCTGATGAATCAATTATTTTAACCATTTTAGGAAAGTTTTTTTATCGTGTACCTAGATGATTTTCCTATTTTTTAGAAAATTACATGAGGAACATCTACTAAATATCAAGAAATTGTTGTAGATATTGCGGGAAGATAAGTTGTTGATTAATCTAAATAAGAATAATTGCATGTGGGAGCTGGTGTATCTCATATTTGTAATTTTTGGAGAGGGGTTGAATATAGAACTGTACGCACCCAAAATTGTGCATGCTACATTGTCAGAAAATGGTTTAAAATGCCTCCAATGATGATTCATGTATTTTCCAAAGGTGTTCGAGCTCCTAACACCTCCTTGCATCTTATATTTATAGCCTAGTTTTCCTTACTTAGCCATTTCTTGCTTTTCTGTAGCTCCCCGCTAATTTTTTCCTTAGTTTTGGCCTTTAGTTACAAAACCACTGCCCTATGCAGGGCGGATGTCCTATGCAAAATTTCCATAACCTTCCAACGTAATTTAAGATGCATTTTGCTCCACTCCAGTTCAATTTGAGCGCATGTTTGTTAACTATTTTAGCTGATTTCAAGATTGACTACCTTGTGGCAATCTCCTCTTTCACTTCTATTTGTAATTGAATGTTCAAACTACCCCTTCATTGTTGATGTGGCACCCCATGCTTGTCAAGTTTGATGGTGCAATGCCCAACCAAATTTATATAAATTCATCACTTGTTCTCAAGAATATGGCCAGAGATCATTTTGTGTATTCTTACATTGTTGAGCTACAACATTCTTACTGGAAATTACATAGCCAAGCTCTATTCACTTGTGTTATCCCTCTTCCACCTGCATTGTTACCAGACTGCTATTCAAGCTATCATTACTCCAATGCATTCTCACTACTTCTTATATTGCATTCACAATCCCTTGGACTCACATGAACATAGGAAATTGAAAATACAAGCTAAGGGGACAAAGCATAATACAACTAGATTTTCCATTACTCTATATTTCCAAGTTGGGGTTAGTGTTACTTATCTTCATTTCTTCACATTTTATTCTTAAATTGCATAAACTTATATATCAAATAGAGTAGAAAAGAAGCATTTCCATCATTACAATCATTCAATAGTTATAGCAGGTCAATTCATATAGAATATACTCCATAGAAATATTCTTTACTCTTGTTGGGGAAGTTGCAGAGAAGAAAATCTTATGAGAAGCTTTGATTTATTCCCGTGCTTCTGAGGCAAGAATAGAGGGTTAGATTTGCATCCATAGTTTAGTGAAGCTTTCATTATTTAAAATAGAATAGATTTCTTCTGCACAGATAAACAACTACATCTGGTTGTTTATTTTTTTAGGATTTATTAATTAGAGTAGAAGCTTTTGTTTTTGAGTAAGTAGATAAATCAAGCAAGTGATAGGGAATTTACACTACCCGTACTTATCCTCTAATTTCTATTTGATCGATTCAACTACTAGGAATTCACACTACCAGATCTTAGTCCTTGATTCTCCTATCGTTTCCCATCAACATCCCTATAATATTCCACATTGGTTGTCCCAGCACGACGTCGGGAGTCGAGTGCAGTTAAAGGTTATGTGTCCATTTTCATACGTAAAAATTGGTGAACCCAACATGGAGGATTAGTTCCTTCTTATTTCCTTTCTTTCATTGTTATTACCTCACCTTTCCATTTCTTTCCCTATTTTGGTAGGTATTTTATACCTTCTAAAATATGTCTGGAAGAGAGCTTGGTGGGTCATTTGGCTTTGGAAGATATTACACCAACATTCAACCAAAAAAATCCCCTTTCCTTCTTGAATGGCCTGATAATTACACAAGTAACCTACAAACCTCTCCTAGTTATGCTCAAACCCCATTAGCTATGTAAGAATGGAGGAGATAGATTAACCCTTAAACATGTGGTACATCCAACCCAATACAAACCACCTCATCACTATCACAAATAGAACAAGTCCTTACCCTAGAGTCTTGTAAAGACCTCACATTACCATCAATCAACACAAGATATTTTTATAGAAATATCTAATCCTCTTCATAAAATAGACAAGTATTTGGTTAGAATGAAAGTTACAACCTCTGATATGTTTAACAACAATCTTTCATATAGCTATCTTAAGATTCCTATTTCTAAAGAAGACAAGAATTACAACACCGAACAATTCATAACATGGTATCATTTTCCTTCTCAACCAAACCCTACACCACAAGCACCCTAACAAGGGACTCAATCCTTTCCCAGCGATGTCATTTCTAATTTAGTAGGGAGGATTAGAGAAATAGAGAGTGCCTAACCATCGCAACCGGCTCATGCAGTAGGGTAGAACATGGATATCTAGTTAACAAAAAGGGATACATTCCTACCAATGAACAACCAATACAACATCATGTACAACAAGGTTAGTTGGTTCATTTGAATCCAGGTGATATTTTTACAAGATCTAACACACTAAGGATGGGTCCTCATCCTTCTCAATATTATCCTACACAAGGGCTAGCCAGAAGTGCATTCTCAAATGTTGCTCCTTCAGGAAATGTAACATTCCCTATTTTTACACCCGTTAGTCCATATCCTGATATCATCCAATCTTACATGCATATGTATTATAATTACCCCTAGATGGACCCATATGTCATTCCTTCTCCTTATGCACCATATCAAGGAACTCCATACATCTCGGTCAATGCTTACAATGAAGCTTATTTGACTCCTCCTCCACCTCCTCATCAAGGAGCCTCAATGGTGGAATTTTATGTAATGGTCACTTACGTCGATTATTTAAAAGAACCCCTTGAATTTACCATATGTGGTGTCATGCTTTTGCACCCATTGCCTTATCTTCCCAAATTTAAAGGGGAGTGAGGTCCAAATACTCACATAAAGGCCTACACTACTATTATTAGGGAATTGCTTCCTTGGGATGTTGTATTAGTTAAAATATTTCTAAAGATTCTTGAGGGAATTGCACTAAATTTCTACTATCGTATTCTTGAGGCTTAAATACATTCCTTTAAACAACTTGTTTCAAAATTCATTAGATAATTTGACATGAACAAGGTACTTTAGATAGGAGTTAAAGAATTTCTTCATATTAGGCAGGAGCAAAATGAGTCTTCAACCCATTTCATTTAGAGGTGGCATCAATTTCTTTACTCTTCTACAAGTGCACCAAATATGGATCAAATGGAAGTTTGTGATCTCTTCCTTCATTGGCTCAATCGAGAGACTAGGGAAGAATTCCAAAATTTTCCTTTCCATAGTTACGAAGAAGTATTGGAAAGTGCACTCCGAATCAACCAGGTAGCAACTGAAAATGGTCAAAAGACTTATGGCTCGAATGGGAGACTAGTACTCCTTCATAGGATAATTATAATTACCCCAGTGGTTCTAACAAGAATAAAGGGCCTAAGGTATTTAATAAGAACCATGGTGTTACAACTGATGGTGTTACTGATCAAGATAGGAAACCAAACATTGTTAACACTAAAAATGAAAATAACGGTAATGCCAACGATAACTCAAGAAATAAAAAAATCCCTGACTCTATCAACACTATTGATGTAAGCCACCCCCCTCATCAACAATCTCAAACCCAAGGCCTGAACCAACATCAAAACTCTGGCCAAGGGGTAATGAATCATGGTTATAACAATCAATTTCAAGACTACAATCAGGGTTATAATCAACATGAAAACCCATATCAAAGACCACACAATTACGACCCTAACCTCTACTGTGGTTTTCATAAGGTTTGAGTTCATGACACAAGGACTTATAGATACTACAAAAAATTCTTACAAAGGCTCCCTAAGAATCAAAGGAATCTCTTTGTGGATATGTTTTTAGCAGACCCTGGAAAAATTTTACAGCCAAACTATAGAGGACCCATAGCTTCTAAGAATGTTAACATGAGTATCTTTTGGGATACATTCCCTACACATCCTAAAAAATGTCAAGGTGAATCCTCAAAACATAAACAAGGGAATTCCTATTGTGAACAATAACCATGAAGCTTCAGCTTTTGACAACTCTTGAGTTTCTCCCAACTTTGGCTTGAATGATGATGAAAATATCATGGGATTGGTTGAGCTGGAGGTTGATCCAGAGGTTAAAGAAACAACCCAAACAAGGGAGTATATTCCATAATCTCTTCTCTCTCATTCTATTTCACATGATGACACTCATATAGTTTCAAATCCTATATGATCTTATGATCTAATTTCATATTTGAACAAGAACTTTTCACTCATATCATTTCTAGATTTACTAAAGAATTCTCCTTCACATCGCACTACGTTATTATATGCTTTAGGTCTTGGCCATTTGGTCCATGTCAAGCCTCCTCTGGGATCTCAAATAAATCATATTGATTTTGATGTTCATTCTCTAGGATAAGGTTGTAGAGATGTTGGGTTTGTCTTCAATATACGAAAGATACCTACTGACACCGAAGTAGCTTGAAGGGGGGATCGTGCCTTATATCTACAATTTTAGGTTTATAACAACTACATCATGAGAGGTATGATTGATGACGGGGCTACAGTGAATGTGGTTCCTTTCTCTTTCTTACCGAATTTGGGGTATGGGGACACTAATTGATCCTCTACAAGAAACACTTTGCAATGGTATGATAGTTTAAAAGAAACTTCAATCAAAACCATAGTTGTTCATGTCACCCTTGTACTGAAAATGATCTTAACAAAGTTCTAAATCATTGACAGGTAAATAAATTATAACATTATCCTCGGTAGGCCTTGGATTCACTGAATGAAAGTAATTCCCTCAACTTTGTTTCAAGAAGTTAGATTCCTCCACTTGGGGAAGGTCTTCGTTGCTCAAGGGGATCCTAAAACTTTTGATGTTCACCTGGAAAATCTTAAAAAGCAACCAGGATTTCATTCGGAATATGAGCTACCTACAAACCAATTAAAAAAACCACCTACATCAAACCAATTGATCACGACCATCCCGAACATTCCAAAAGTCAAGGTTGATGACTCAAAGACATTTGAGGTGGCCAAAAATGATAAGGGAAAATAAATATCTATAGAAACCATGTCCACCAAAACAACAATGGGGATCATGAAACTCTTAGAGAGTGATGAGCCGATCTTTCTCTCATTTGAACTGCAAGGAATGGGTAGCTTTATTGGTATAACCTCTCATTCAGAATATGATCTACCTGCAAACCAATTGATCACGACCATCCCAAACATTCCAAAAGTCAGGGTTGATGACTCAAAGATGTTTGAGGTTTCCAAAAACAATAAGGGAAAATAAATATATGTGGAAACTGTGTCCACCAAAACAACGACGGGGATCATGAAACTCTTAGAGAGTGATGAGCTGATCTTTCTCTCATTTGAACTGCAAGGAATGGGTAGCTTTATTGGTATAACCTCTCTTCCCACCGATGGTCTTGGCTTAGGTATAAACATGATAGAATTAACAAAGGAAGGAGAGAGTGATGAAATCAATATGGTTCCCATAAAATCCATTCCTATGGTTTTTTCTATTCTAAACCTTGGTTTAAATACGAATGTGTAAAAAATCAAGTATTCCATCTCCATGGGATGTTATCCCATAGCCCAACAAAGGAAACAAAAAAATTTATGCTTCAGTGAAAAGAAAAATTTGAGAAACGCAGTCATGCTCACATAAACGCGATATATCAAGAATGTGACATAGAGGTTCTCGAATACCTCCTTCAAACAATAAAATTGGAAAAACATACATACATAATAATGGGTAGGGGTTATAAGTTTAAGCCCCAGATAACAAGTCCTTGTCAAGAGAATGAAAATTTCAAAGATCATGTTTATTTACTATGTACTGTTGGGGGTGAGGAGTTTTACATCCTTCAACTCTCTTCACCTTAGACATTTCAGCATAAAGTCATTTACATTTCCACATGTACACTATTGCATCCACATTACATTTCATTTGTAAATTTGTAATCAATGAACTTATCTTTCAAGAAACTTTCAAAAGCTTCTGAAAATATTGGAAAAACATTTAATCATACTTCTTCAAATATCCACAATATTATCATCGACATTTCTAATAATTTCATTAGTTCAACAAGATAAGACAAAGTTTTGACATTAATCCAACCAAGGCCTGAATACTTGGTTCTACTCATATTTTTCTTCCAGCGTAGGTGTTTTTTCCCATAGTCTATTCTAGAAGCTTCCTGATGTCATATATCTCCCTGAAAAACTCCTTTGGTAGGAAAAGCATTCTAAAAATTATTTTTTACCTGGATCACTTTTTCACCTACCTCATCCTTCGGTGTTGAGCCCTTGCATCTTACTAGTTGCATGTGGTTGAGGATAGGGGAAATCTCTCCCTCCCAAAATCACAACTCAAAGTTTAAAAAAACTTTTTAATAAAGTATATAAATGCCAAGTCAAAATCAATACAATATTTTATTCACACATTTACTTGCCCCACCAGTCTTTATTGATGAGCCCATGTTTCTTACTGGTAGCATGAGATTGGGAAAGGGGGGAAGTGCCCTTACTCTCCTATGTCTTACCTTCAGTGATGATCCCATGGTTTTTACTAGTAGCATAGGGAAAGGTATTGGGGTCTCTTCAAATAAATTAATAAGTACAAGAAAATCATTTAATAAAAAGTTCTTTGAAAATCATAAATCCCAAGGAAGTGAAGTATATGTGCATGTTCCAATACGGTGAAAATATTAAAGCCATATTTTTTCTATCAGGAAGCCATCTACAGGTCTAAGTCTAGATAAACTTGTAAGAAAATCACATTCTAGGTTATGTAGTAAACTATGTGCAGAGTTAGGTTGTAGTCTCCTAACTAGATTTATGTCAAAATATTTTATTTCTCTCACCATTTCCATCTCTATCAAAACCATATAATTTGCATCCCCTTTGGCTCTCGATGTTGAGCTCTCACATCCTACTAGTTATGTGGGGTTAGGAGTGGAGTGAGTTCATTTTATTACCATATCATTATTCTTCACGTATTACAAAAATAAAAAGAAGTATCAAACATTTCTTGAAAAACTAAAGTTTGACATTGCATCAGCATCATATATCGGCATTACAAAACACAAAATTAAATCATTTTGTTTAGCATATCATTATCCACTACATAAATTCTAAAAAGCATATAAAATCATAAATTCTAAACATCTATGAGTACACATACAAAGCAAACCATAAAATAAGTCAACTTAGATGCAAATAATAGTCGAACCAAAAAGAGATATTTGTATATATTGTGGTAAATCATGGTTTGTGTATAAAGCCATCACACCCTAAGTGTGGTCAAATCACTCTCAATGAGCACGAAAATACAAAAACATCATATATGCCTCACAAAATGGTATCGAAGCAATAGAGGATCAATGAGTTATCCCTCTCTCTGTGAACTTGAAGATGGTCTGCGGAAGCAGTTGGGACTCCTGTTGTGGCTATGGTGGCATGAATGCACTGAGTGATGAGAGTGACTGTGAGTACAACCGTAAGTAGTAGCCTCACTACGTGAGTGAGTCTGCCTCGCCAATCTCTCTGTCATCTCGTATGCAATGATATTTTTTTCTGAGTATTCAAGATCTTTGTGGCCTTTTAGAGAGGCGCAAACACATTAGTATGCCATCCATCCTGCAATGGTTGTCCTAGATCCTCCAGTAACTCTGCACGAGTCCTCCCCATAGGGATTATTAGGGTGTCAACATAGACCCGATGAATAAGATCTCACTAGCCATCAGCAGTGGTTGCAAAATAGAGAAAACAACGAAGATTTAGAAACCCATTAAAAACCCAAAAACAAAAGCACAATGCGTAGTTATTAACATTTCTAGCTAGTAAGGTCGAGAAAAGAGTGTCCACATACTCAGATCTCTAGGCATCCATGTAGGATTGGCTAGTGCAGTTGGTGATGGTATTACTATTGCGGGCACCTGGTGTGCCTCCCCCACTCCAAAAGAAACATAATTCCCCATGACAGACTCCTCGTCCCCGCCTCTCTTGGCTCTTCAGAAACCAGAGTCACCTTCTCTGCCTCCATCTCCTCTCTCTTTCTCCGCCATGAAGATATCCTTAGAGACCCTCTACTTTGGGTCACTCTCCTTGTATGTGTGAGTTTCCTCACAAGTATTCTCCCTCATCTTCACCTCTGTCTAGGTATCCACATCAATGGGTATCTCCTGTTCCTCCTCCCCATTGTGAGTGGGTGTGGTCTCAATCTAGAGAAGGGACCTGTGTGAACTGTGTGCCCTAGGAACTCGTACCTTCTCCATAGATATAGGTACCCCCAGTGTAAATAATGTACATCCATGCTCACCATTAGGGCCATCTCGTACCTCCCTAACCCTCCTGTAAAAAATGGGCATGGCAAGAAGAGCATCATCATAGGCCAACCCAAATTGTTGGGGTACTCTGATGGTAGGTTGGGCCTCCACCCTCGTAGATCAGTCCACTAATTTTGAAGTGGTGGCATAAGAAATAAAGATAGTCATCTCCTAACCCCATAATCCAACCATATGTTGGTAGGGTCTCGTAACAAATTCATATGTAGTCAGTGTATATATGGGCTGATGTGACCCCCTTAGAACTAAAAAACTTTTCCATCTAGTGGCCCTGACAGCCTATGGATCCTGTATGCTAACTCCCCTCTTATAAAGGATGATTCGCTCATATAACTAGATCATCACTAATGTAGGATGGCTCAAGGATTTTCCCTAGAGCCTCACCACTCGGTACAAGTCATGGTATGTAGACCCCAAGATATCCACACCCCAGGAAAATATCCTCCCATGTTGCTCAATCTACATAATGATAGGAGCCCAACAATATAAGATTTTTTCCCTACCCTTGTCTCCCACCAAATGCGAAGCTATAATGCTAATGATGGCCTTGCGTAAGGTGAGGATAGGTGTGGTGGACAAAAATAAAATCCTCATACCCTGCTTGGTGCCCTCTCATGCCTCATCATCTCCCATATAGGAAGCCCACTTTCTAGATCTCGATGTTGTCCCTGCAGTATTTAGGGTGAACCATCTCCCAGTCACAGGTACACCAAGATTCCTATAAACATTGTCTAGAGTGATATTCTACTATCCCTCACTCTTGGAAACTGGAAAGTGTTCTAGTCTGCATCCCAATAAGACAATAGATCACGTAGTATCTGGCTAGCTGGGGTTATGTGCAGCACCCGTGCAATCCTCCATATCCCATCCTGGTGCAATAGATCTATCTCATCCTGAGTTAACTGATCAAGGATTCCTTGAAGCTAACCACACACTCTCTCTCTCGGCTCCAGCAGATGTATAACTCCTTCTGCATCCATAAAAACAACCAAAAAGAGTAAGTTAGTAACATGTATCAATATAAAAACTCAACAAAAACAATATAAAATAACTTTGAAACCAAAAAAATTAGTCTACATGGGTCAAATTTACTCTCTGCCCCAAAAATAAAAAAATCACCGCCCTATGTAGAGTAGTGGTTTTTTAACCACCACCTTATTAGGGTAGTGGTTTTGTAACCACCACCCTAGCATGGTGGCGGTCTTGTAACCGTTTCCCTGATTAGGGTGGCAGTCATGTCTAGAATGGATGCGATACCCCTTTGACCCTAAAAACTTGGAAAAATATAAAAATATATACCATTTTTGATGAAACAAAAACTAAACCCACATAGGACGTACCCTAGAGATCATTTCAAAACAAGAAATTTCGAAAACCTCCCCCCTAGGCTTAGATTTTCAACATTTTACTTTTTAGGTTTCAAAATAAACAGCTGAGAAATTATAACCTTTGTCTTTTCAGCGGGGTCTCTAACTCACAAATCCATGATCACATCATTGCCCACATCATTTTGACTATACTCTCACTCAAAACGGTCAGCATGGTTCCAGAGCTCCAAAATTACTAAGGGGGATGTGTGCAAATGAATTGAAAATGAATGGTTTTAGTTATATATATCTTTTATTTTAACTTCATTTTGAGTGCATGTACTTTACATGAATTGAGAGTTAGTGTAGGTATACTTTTATCCCCGTGTAGATGGAAAGTCCTCTTTTCACTTTTTTTAATGTTTATTTGTCGGTATCATATCTATTTGCACTTGAGTCTTGTTTTCATTTTACAAGTAATATGAGGTTGGACAGCGATGATTCAGCACACGCGCATGTCAGGTATATCTTTGAACTCCCCATTTTAGGAACATCATAATTGGACTCTACATTTTACATATTTTCATGGCTAAAGTGCTTCTCCGAGGGGGAAATATGTACGCTCCCAAAATTACACATTCTATATTGTCAGAAAATGGTATAAAAGGTCCCCAATGATGATTCATGTCTTTTCCAAAGGTTTTCGAGCTCCTAAAACATCCTTATAGCTTATATTTGTAGCCTAGTTTACCTTACTTAGCCATTTCTTTTTTTTCTACAACTTTCCGCTATGTTTTGCCTTAGTTTTTTCCTTTAGTTACAAAACCGTTGCCCTTCCTGGGTGGCGGTCTTGTAACCGTTTCCCAGACAAGGTAGTAATTTTGTAACTGCTTCCCTACACATGGCGGTGGTCCTATGTGAAATTTCCAGAAACTTCCAATGTAATTTAAGACACGTGTTACTCCACTCTAGTTCATGTTGAGTACATGTTTATGAATCGTTTTATCTTATTTCAAGCTTGATTTCCTTGTGGCAATCTCCTCTTTCACTTCTATTTATAATTAACTTTTCAAACTACCCCTTCATTGTCGATGTGGATTCCCATGGCTTCCATGTTTGATGGTGCACAACCCATCAAACCTTCTATAAATTCATCTCTTGTTTTCAAGAAAATTTCTAGAGATCATTTTGTGTATTCTTGCATTATTGAGCTACCACATTATTTCTATAAATTAATATAGCCAAGATTTGTTCACTTGTGTTATCTCTCTTCCACCTGCATTACTACCAAACTATTATTCATTTTAACATTGCTCCAATGCCTTCTCACTACTTCTTCTACTGTATTCATAATCCCTTGGACTCACGTGAACACTGGATATTGAAAAGACAAGCTGAGGGGATAAAGCATAACACAACTAGATTTGCCATCACTCTATATTTCTAGGTTGGGGTTGATGTTAGTTTTCTTAATTTATTCACATTCTATTCTTAAATTACACATATATATATATATATCAAATAGAGTAGAAAATAATCATTTCCATCATTTCAATAATTCAATAGTTACATTAGATCAATTCATATAAGATATCCTCCATAGAAATATCCTTTACTCTTGTCGGGGAAGTTGCATGGAAGAAAAGATTATGAGAAACTATGATTTCTTCTCATGCGTCTAAGGAAAGAATAAAGGGTTAGATTTGCATCCATAGTTTAGTGAAGATTTCATTATTTAAAATTAAATAGATTTCTTCTGCACAGATAAATAACTACATCTAGTTGTTCATTTGTTTTAGGATTTATTAATTAGAGTAGAATCTTGTATTTCCTTGTTTCCTCTTTAAATTCCAAAAAAGAACAAAAACATTTATTTTATTAGAGTAGTTTCTTTATTGTTTTATTTTCCATTTTATGTAATTATTTTATTTTCGAGTAAGTAGATAAATCAAGTGAGTGATAGGGAATTTACGCTACCCGTGCTTAGCCTCTAATTTCTCTTTGACCGATTCAACTACTAGGAATTCACACTACTAGATATTAGTCCCTGATTCTCCTATAGTTGCCCATCAACATCCCTACAATATTCCACATTGGCTATCTTGGCACAACCTTAGGAGTTCGAGTGTGGTTGAAGGTCGCATGTCGATTTTCATCCATACAGGAACCTAAAAAGGTTAATGTTGAAAGAAATGATAAGAAGATCTCCCCAAGCCTTGAAGATCTCAGATGATCATAGCATGCCACATTTGATAAGCTGAAAGAAATTCACTAGAATAAATTTACAAAAGAATTTGCAAACAAATAGTAATGTCATATATTATTATAGAAGTCTCGTATATTACAATGAGAATGGACCTTGCTTATATAGGCAAATAAGATCAATCTAAGAACCATTAAAGGTCATAGATCAAGCCATAGATCAAGGAAAGAACTAGTCATCAAAGATCTAAAATAACCATAGATCAAGGAAATAACTATACCTAACAACTAGATAACATCTTCCTAATATCTAAATAAGATAAAAGAAATATCCACACATATAATTAGGTGAGGATAAATACAATAAAGGTAAATAAAGTACCTAGGTGAACATGAGCTAAGGTAAATACCTACTCTAACACCTCCCCCCCTTGAGTGAAGCTAGGGGTCCAAAATAAAAGTGGCATATCCACAGTATGAGTCTTGGAAACTAGGCCTAATGAGGTACTTATGTACAATAACTAGGAAAAAGGGAAACCGCAAGGTACCTAAAACTAGTAACAACAAAGTAGAGAGATCAATAACCCGCTGCAAGGCATCCCAAGAAACTCAGCTCAAAAAACTCATACAATGTTGAATAATTTTTATGTGAAATGTGGTTTGAATCCACTGCTCAATCACAAAACTCAAAAACAGATGACTCTAGCTTCACCAGAATAGCTCCATACAAGGAGATTATCAACGGAGTGATGTCGAAAGTTCAAAAAAACACCAAACATTATTTGATCAATTGCTACAAATAGGTGAGACACGATTCAAGAACAACAACTAAAACAATAATGCAAGGAAACAAAATCCAAAGAAATAGGAGTGCCACGATCTAAGAAAAGCCAAGGTAACAAGGTAAGGACACAAAACCTGAAGAAGAAGGATCAACACCACACCCTCCCATACTACTGAATGGGTGGAGTGACGCTACAAATTTTTATGAGTTGTCAAAACAACTACTTGAACACTAAAAAACTAACACTGGGCTTTACCAGAATAGCTCCCCCATAAGAGAGACTATCAACATGCCAAAAATATTGAAAATAGAGATATAAAATCTCTCAACAAACAAGAGAGATACACTACACCTACTAAAGAAAAATTCTCAAAACAAAGAGCATTAAAATGCATACGGTATATAAAGTGAAGTAAGAGGCTGAATTATGGAGGAGCCACACCTGTAGAGTCCTCGTGATGAATTCCTATGTCACCTCCACAAGTGATCAGATATCCACCCCAAATTAACACAGATAGATGAAGAAGATGCCTTCATATGACTTGGTGTAAAATATGTAATGGATTCATGAATAGGAACATCAGAAAGTGTGTCAAGTTGATCATGTCTGATGGTTGAAATCTCAGGTTTCTCAAGTCTAAGTGAAGGTGCAAAACTCATGTGTAGCTCATGATCCTTGAAAAGAGTCGAGCGAACAAAAGTAGGAGCTTTTTCAATGTGTAATCCCAATAAATTATCTACTCAAAAACCAATGCCATGGCGAGAATTCCACTTAACATGTGGAATAGGGGAAACAATACCCTGTGAATGTCTTCTCATACCTCTACCAATAAAACCCAAAGAACGGAGCATGTGAGAACCGAATGTAGTGATATGCTTCTCAAAAGAGCCATGTATGTGAGTATAAGGAGCTGATGTGGGATACTCAGAGTGTGTAACTATAATAGGCACAGATACAAAAGAACATGAAGTAACACGCCGAATAGGCTTAGGAGCATCAGGAGCAGGTGCAGGCTCAGAATCTGGTAGATCAAGGCCAATGGGTACAGGATAAATAGTTGCAAGTGGACTAGGAGCATGGATATGACTGTCCAAAATATGAGGGCGATGTTGTAAGTGAGAAAGTTTCTGTTATAGGGAGTGTATTAGTGTATCCTTAGTGTGAATGAGTACTTGTAGAAGAGAATTTTGTTTCTTGAGTGATCTATTTTCTTCCACAAATTTTACAATATCCTTATGAAGTTTACACACTTCAGAGAAAATTATATCGTTCACATAATCCATTATAGATACAAAAATTCAACCCCTAAAATTTTAGGACGTCGAGCTCAACTGAAATTGTGTCCACAAGTGATTACAACACCCTCCCTTATTTGGAACTTTATAATTGAGTGCATGTAAATATTACAATGAGTAAAACTACCTTTTACATTTTATATATGTGTATAAAAATGTCACTAATGTTCAGATCTCAAAAAAATAGCCAATTTAAAAAAAATATCACCTTAATCTAATCTATGGATCAAAAGTTATGAGCTCTAGAAGGTTTTTCTATTAAAAAATAATATTTTAACGCTGATTTTTTTTTTTTTAAAAGGTACACGTAACACCCAAATTTCCAAAAGGTAAAAGATTGCATCCACATGATATAGGCTTGTAACCAAACGATTAAATCTTGCACCCAAAACCTAATTATTCATAGGGTAAATCATTGCATTCAGAGGGTACACGTTTATATCCATTTGATAAAAGAATGCACCCAAAGGGTACAGATCTGCATCCAGTGGATAAAAGACTGCATCTAAAACTAAAATATTCAAAGAGTAAAAGAATGCATCTAGAAGGTATATGGTTATATTTAATAGATAAAAGGATGCACTTAGAGGGTACAAATTTGTGTTTGGTGGATAAAATACTGCATCCAAAACAAAAATATCTAGAGGGTAAAAGAAAGTATCTAGAAGGTACATGTCTATATCCAATGGATAAAAGGATGCACCCAAAGGGTACATATTATATCAAGTAAATAAAAAATGCACCGAAAAAGTAAAATTTTCAATACAAACTTAGACGAAAAAATTCTCTTTTCTGGCACCTGTATCAAAAACAGAGAGAAACCCAAAAAGTTTCTTGAAAAACCCTGAAAGCTGATATAATTTTTGTGTCAAAAAACATTATCTATACATAATTTGATGGATTTTTTCAAGAAATATTCCAAAAACTCCTTTAAAATGTCTATATTTTACTATCTCTAAAACATGGTCGAGTTTACGTTCGATTCTAGGGTGTTGGCACCTTCCAAATACAATGGTGCACTCCATTTTGCATAAAAATGTATTCTGTAGAAAAGTGCTAACAAATTCTAAATACATGAAAACAATAAACCCTTGCTTGCAAAGAAAAACTTACAGATGGATGTCTACATCATCTTTCGCTCTAATACCATGAAAGGAATGACAAGAAGATTGTTCCAAGCCTTGAAGATCTCAGACGATCATAACACACCACATTTGATAAGATGAAAGAAATTCACCAGAATAACTTTAAAAAAGAATTTGTAAACAAAGAGTAGTAATATCATATATTATTATGGAACTCTCATATATTACAATGAGAATGGGCCTTGCTTATATAGGTAAATAAGATCAATCTGAGAACTAGTAAAGGCCATAAATCAAGCCATACATCAAGGAAAGAACTAGTCATCAAAGAACTATTCAAGACCATAGACTTAGGAAAGAACTAGTCATCAAAGATCTATTCAATACCATAGATCAAGGAAATAATTGTACCTAACAACTAGATAATATATCTCTAATATTAAGTAAGATAAAAGAAATATCCACACACACAAGTGGGTGAGGATAAATACAATAAAGGTAAATAAAGTACCTAGGTGAACATGAGCTAAGGTAAATACCTACTCTAACAAATGTGATTATGGATTAGCCATCACTGAGGAGTGCTTATGAGGCACATATTTTTTATGGTTCATCTAGGTTTTACTAGAAGTTCATCAAGAACTTTAGTGGTGTATGTACATCAATTATAGAGGCCATTAGGGAGATATGAAGAGTTTTTTTTTCTGGAGTACAAGTGTAGAAAATATATTTTTGGAGTTAAAGAAAAGAATAACAGGTAAGCCAATGTTGACATTACCAAATTTTGTAAAAACTTTTAAGGTCTATTGCAATGCTAGTGGCATAGCCATTGACACAATATTAAGTTAAAAGGATAGATATGTTGTATATTTTTAGTGAAAAAATGAATAATGTAAAGAGGAATTATAGTGTTTATGACACAAAATTCTTCAAAATTGAGCAAACAATGAAGAAGTGGAGACACTTCCTATTGCCTAAATATTTTTGTTTATATGTAGACCATCAGACATTGTAGTATATTAACCAGGGAAATTTAAATTAGAGACACATGAATTGGGCGGAGTACCTAAAATGATACACATTTGTGTAGAACCATAGAAGTGGGAAATCTAACAAGGTGGTTGACGCGCTCAATAGGTGTAGTTGTTTGTTGATTGAGATGAGAATGGAAGTTGTGGATTATTAATTGATGCAAGAACTATGTGTGGAAAATGAAGATTTCAAAAAAACATGGAAAACATGTGTAGTACTTGTAAGTGTTTACAAAATTATTTAGTTGGAATATATTTTGCAATAAGTATTTTTGTTCAAAGGAGGAAAATTATGCATACTAAAGGGATTAATGCAAAAGAACATAGTGAAAGAGAGAAATTTTGAAGGATTGGCAGGGCACTTTGTCTTGGACAAAAGCTTAGTGAAACTATGAGAGAGTTGCATTTGGACATGAATGAGTGTGGATGTGTGTAAATTTGTACATGAATCTTATATTTGTCGGTTGGCTAAAGGAAAATATTTTAGTACAATGTTGTATCAATATTTCCCTTACTAGAGATGCCTTGGGGAGACATATGTATCAATTTTGTTTTGGGTTTACCCATAACACAAAGGGTCATTCATTTAATTTTTTATTAGTGGGTAGGTTTTTCAAGATAACACGTTTCATTGCTTGCATAAAGACCATTGCAATGTATATGAAAAATCTATTCTTCAAGGAGATTGTGAGATTGCATGAATTACCACATAGTGTAGTTTTTGAAAGAGATACAAAATTTGATGGTCATTTCTGCCAAACATTACAAAGGAATTTGGATACAAATTTATAATTAAATTCATCATATCATCCATAAATTGATGAACAAACAAAATTTGTGAATGGAAGCCTTGGATATTTTCTTAGTTGTTTGGTTAGAGATAGGCCAGGAACTTGTGATTTGTCTTCAATTGGCATCCTAAATGTGATAGAGGTTAGTTAATCAACAAAGCGTTGTTAATTAACCAAAATAGAGGGAAACATTAGTTAATTGGTGGAAATCACTAATTATAATGGAAATGGTAAGAATGAGGGTAATTAGTGTGCTTTTAGCAACAAAATTGTGTAAGCAAAATTTAGGTGTCTACATTTCCCCCTGCTTGAGGTGAAGTAAGTGATGTGACTTCAAACATAGTAGACAAACATAAACAAGTAACTTTTTGAAGAAAAATTATTAGAATGAAGGATACCCCCTCAAGTTTCGATGGGGTGATAGAAGAAGTCAATCAAAGATTGAAAATATGATCAAAACAGATAGAAGAAATATGATAGGGATAAAAAGGATTTTTACTGCCCCAGGTGTTGTTGGAAGAAAAATGAATAGTGATAAGACATGATAGTGAAGAATATAGGAATAGATTTTGCATCCAATAGTTCAATAAAAAATATTATTTCATCATGTTGCTCTCAATCTACATCATTGGCCCTTATTAAAATAAATGCATACAACAAAAGTGTAAGATAACATGAAAAACTATATTACTAACATTTCTTCATTGCTAAAAATGCATAACTCCATGCAACATACATAATGCAATGTAATACAAAAAAGTAAACCAGCTAACCTAATAGAGAAACAAGTACAATTACACATATAAGAACAAACAATATTCAAGACAGTTACACCAATATTTTTGTTATCAAGCTTTAGTTCCCAAATGTTGGTGTTTTATCGACAAGGGTTAAAAATGGTGCCCCAAGCAAGGATACATGCAAGGGGAATAAAAGAGGACACAAGTAGTTCCATGAAAATCATTTGTGCACTATGACAGATTCTCTAGAAACTCATTGTTACATGAGAGTTCCAAGATAGTAAGCAATACAGCTTTGTTAATGGAGTTAGATCGAAATGATCAGCGAGTCGTTGTGATAAGAACAAGCAAAAAGGAAAGAAAGATATTTTGTAAGACAAATTTATATGTTCAAGGAAAATGTATTTGATATAGGCTTCAGTCGCGTGTATTATGTTTACCAATTTTTGAAAAATTTTGAATTTTAAATTTTTTTGGATTTTTGTGAATTTTTACAATTTTTTTGGATTTTTAGATGATTTTACCAAATTTTTTGATAAATTTTGAATTGTTGATTTTTTTTGGTTTTTTCAATTTTATAGAATAAAATGACGTAGGAAAATTAGTGAAGTCATACGACATCGTCAGAAATCATCGTAAGGAAAAGATATGCCCCATGTAGTAGCAAGGGTCACTAGGAAACAAAAATATGCCCCAACGTAGCAAAAAGGGGCAAAAATTGATTATTTATCAAAAATAACAATCACGGTGAGTGCTAAAAGACTCTAGAAGAACCGCGGTGATCACATCACCATCTACGACCATCATGGTAAGTGAAAATACCATGGGAGGGAGAAAAGCTATAAATACCTAGCTTGGGGAGGGGAAATCATCACAGCCTTTTAATTTGCACTCCTTTGTTGAAATTTTTACAGAGATAGCTTTGACGTTGAGAGTTATGGTGTGGATTTAGATATGTGTACATCATGCAAATAGATTCTAAGAGTTCAGGAGGCCTACCCACGACCCTACTTCGGTATATAGGTTTAAAATTTTGTCTTTTAAGTGCATTTAATGCACTTTATAGGTACTAGAAACTGTTGAAATTGTGCATACATGAGGGTCTGAATATAAGTAAAATGGGGCATGTGGTCACAACAAAGACAAATTGATCTTGGAGGGGGTGCACATGCACAAAAATAGGTTTCTGTATGCAAAATGGGATGTGCACGTGAAAAACTAGGGTTAGGGTGCACATGCATGAAGATAAACGTGCATACGTAGTCAGGGTGCGCATGCGCAAAAAATGGAAATGGGATTCCATGGGGCATGTGCATGTGTAAAATAGGATGCGCAAGCATGAAAAAGGGCACATGGGCACAAAATGGAGCATGCAGGTTCCAATTTTTAACCCTGTGATAGCTTAGAAGAAATTTTTTGAAGTTTTTAACCTTAGTGAAAAACTTAAGAAGAAAATAGAAGAATATAGAAGAAAACATAACACCTTAGGAAGATTTTTTTTGAAGAAAGTACTCTAATGAATTATTTTTAAAATATTGTAGGAAATATTGCACAAGCTAGATACATGGGAGCAGTTTGGGTGTCCCAGAGACTTTGAGGTGACATTCAGATGTTGAGAGCAGTGTGAGTTGATTTCCGTCTCGCAAGTGACAGGCCTAGACTATGTTGGGGTTAGTACACTGGTTGTACAGGCAATATATCAGATCTAATAATATATGTAAATAAAATTGGATATTTTAAAAGAAGAAACATACAAAACAAGAAACATAAATTAACACCAGATTTAACGTGGTTCACCCAATGTGGGCTACGTCCACCAAGAAATAATCCAATATATTATCCAAAGCTTTGAAAAGATACACAATGAAGATTTAAAACCTTCCACACCTCTCAGATGTACAATACTTTCTCTCTCAATATTTTACTTCATCACGAAGAATTCTCACTCTCACTAACTTTTGCAAGTTATTTCTAATTCTTGTTAATTCTCTTACTTCTAAACCCTAGCTTTTATGCTTATATAGTTATTTATAGACTTAGGGCACTTAGCCATGAAATTACAATCAATAGATATAATTTAATGCTAAAAATAGATCTGATTCCTGAGAGTTAATTAAAACATCCTCGCACAGGTAACTGATGCCGGTTATCCTTAACTGCTACCAGTTCCTCCTTGTCAAACTGATTTCAGTCCAGGGTGACCGATCCCGGTTGCCCCCTAGCTGATGGTAGTTACTGTATTTTCCAGAAAGTTTCCATTGCATGCTAAACTGAAGTAATTGAGCTCTATAACTCAACAATCTCCCACTTGGATATTAATTACTACACCATACCTGTACAACGTCATTCTTGGATCCTTCCTTAGCTTTGTTTGTTCCTCTTCAAGTCTCAAACTCAAAGACCAATAGAAGTGGAGTGTAGGTCCAACTTCTCCTTTGCTAATATAGCTTTGTTAGCATCTCTGCAAGGTTCTTACTCATATAAATCTTTTCTAGATTCAAATTTCCATCCTCCAATACCTGTCGTATGAAGTGATACCTCAATTGAATGTGTTTTGTTATTGAATGAAATGTTGAGTTCTTTGCCAAATGAATTGCACTCTGAATGTCACTGAATAGTTGACAATCACCTTGCTCATTTCCCAACTCTTCCATGATCCTACTCATCCATATAATTTCCTTGCTAGTCTCTGTAGCTGTAACATACTCTACCTCTGTAGTAGACAAAGCCACAACCTTCTGCAATCTTGAAATCCAGCTAACCATCATCCCACCTACTATGAAAATATATCCAGTAGTGCTCCTCCTACCATCCAGATCCCCAGCAGGGATAATTTTAGCGGCGAATATTCGTAATATGGTGAAAATTTCATTTTAGGAAAATTTGAAAAGGTGAATTATTCGGAGTGGGTCGGTGTCCTGTTCGCCTAAAATATATAGTATATTTTTTTTTTTGGGGGGGGGGGGTCGGCATCGCCTTCATTTGAAAACATCTCCTATAAAAACCTAGGTGATTCGCCGCGTAGTATACCTCAAGTAGGTTACCAAATTGCCAATACTGTGAAATTTGAACTTACATACCCTTGAGCACCAGAGATTCATATTACTATTAGCCTGTGATTGTTGACGCACGAGAAATGCAGTGTTGACGCGCGACAAGGGCATTGTTGACGCATGACAAGAGCTGTATTGACGCGTGACAAGAGCTTTACTGACGCGTGATAAGAGCTGTACTGACGCGTGCAAGAGTTGTATTGACGCATGAAAAAGGTGTTCTGACACGTGACCAAGGAAGTGTTAACGCGCGACTTGGGCAAAGAAGTGATGTGCGACAGAGGAAGTGTTAACATGTGACTTGGGTAGTGTTGACACACGACAGTTTATTAAGACAGTGGATGCGCGACAAGACCTCAGACTGGACAAAGTCGCTACTTGGTTCTTTTGCTGACACAGGACTCTTTTTAGAATAATGGAAGGTGCCAGCTCAAAGAATACGAATAACCTAAAAGTAAGTAAGAAATCTCAAAAATCACTCTTCAAGTATTTTGGAAACTCTGCGGATACAGATATTGTAAACACCAATCATATAGATGCCACCACAGAGAATCAGAATACTGACTGTGTGGAAGGAATTATTGAGGTGGACATGCATTCTACACAGTATCAAATTCAAACAAATGAAACCTACGATAATATGCCAGATCTTGAAGATATTGTTCCTGTTGGGGTGCAACCAGAAGTGCAGCTAGATATCACAGATACAAACACTCAACAAAATGGAAGACAGAAATCAAAATCAAACTCCGGTCCAAGAAAGAGGAAACCAGGTGATTGTGATATTGATCAAAATTCTACTCAAAAAAGTAAAGCATTAAAAATGAACAAGAATATGTGGACCATTGGCAGGACATACAAGTTTGATTGGGCAACTAAATTTCCGTTTATTGAACTTGTACAATCATCTAATTCTGAAGAAATCCCATCTGAATGTACATGTAAAATATGTACGTGGAAATTGGGAAAGAAACAAAAAATGCAACTAAAGCTAGACACTATAGAAAAACATTGTGGAAAACATTATTTAACTGTAACAGGGGCGGATGGCCAGAAAATCAAAACACATAGGTGGAAAACTAAAAAAGAATGCATGCATGTTAGATACGTAGCGGAATATGAGGCAGAGCAGAAAAAACACAGACATCTATTGGAAAAGGGAGGAACGATCACATCGCATATTAGTAAGATGAAAGAAACAAATCTACATGCAAAATTCATACAATTCTCTACTCTTTTTCAAATACTAAAAAAAGGAAGAGTGATTTCGGATTTCCTCGATTTCAAAGTTTTGTATCAATTTAACGGAATGCTGAATGTACCTCAGTCTCATTGGTCTGAGAGTAGTGGATGGGAAATGGCAAAATGCCTCTCGATGATAGAGAAGGAAGATTTGAAAGAGAATGTAAAAAAATCAAACTTTATCTCTCTTTCAATTGATGAAGCGACAGCAGTCAACAACACCGCATGGGTATGTATCCACATCTATACTTTAGAAAATCATATAAGGACACCTCATCTGTTGGGTGTTATGAAAATGGTTGAAAACTGCAATGCCGAAAACCTATATAAAATAGTTGTTTCTCATTTGAAAGATGTTGTTGGTATGACTGATTATGAAATTGCTACGAAGTTGGTATGCGTTGGAGCAGATGGTGCATCTGTCATGCAGGGTCACCGAACCGGGCTCTGTGTTAGATTACAAACAACATGGCCCCATATATGGTACCAATTCACTGTATGGCTCACAGAATGAATTTAGTGTATAAAATGGTAAGCAACCACGAAAATGTTGCTAAATTAGAAGACCTTATAAGAGAACTTCATGCCTATATGTCAAGCAGCCCAAAGCATTTTCTCGAGTTCCAAAAATTTGCAATTGGAATTACAGATGGCAAAAAACTTCTGAAGGATGTGGAGACTAGATGGATCTCTTTGTATGAACCTGCATGCAGAGTTCGTGAGGAGTATCCTTCATTGGTTGGTTTCATGCACAAATACCGTCATGAAGTTGATAGGGCAAGGGACTTTTGTTCCGTTTAACTGATTTGGAGACATTGCTTACATTGGTTGGTATTCTTCCAATGTTAAAGGAGATCAATACACTGATGAAGCATGCACATGGCAGATTAATCTATATTGTGGATTTTATACGGATGAGGAAAATGGTATGTCAAAGTCTTGATATATTATACTGTTCCAATGATAGTTTTGATGCACCTATTTTTGAAAATTAGAGAGATTTATTAGATCTTAAAAATCCTAACACCTTTTTGAGATTTAATATCCACGATCACCTCTGCATCACTGTTAATGGGAGGGAAATACCTGTGCACATTTTGCAAAAACGTCAAGCTATTATAGGATCGGAATGAGAAGATGTTCCCGTGACACATAATTTTTTTGAGTCTGTTATAGTTGAAACAAGAATAAAGCTTAAAAAAAATTCAGAAACCTTGTCATTAGAAATTAGGGAACGTTTCTGTAAAGATAAAATTCTGGAAGCCATGGGTGTGATGAATCCTAATTTTTGGAATACTGAAGGTGGCCGTGCAGACTTTGTCAGTAAGCATTTCCATAAATCAATGGGTACAATAATGGAACAATTTACAAAGACGTCAGAGCTCAAGGGTGTGGAAATCAAAGGTATACTGAATGCCGATTTATTAAAGTTTCAGTCAACAAATTTTGCAACAACAATGAGGAACCAATATAAGAATTTAGATCAACCTTCTGAAAGTGGTGCTATTACAAGGCTGTGGTGAGGAATCTATCAAAGTTCTATTTTACAAGAAGATATCAGTGAATATTTCAGATTATATGAGTTATGCCAAACAATGATTTTGGGGTCTGTGGAGGATGAAAGGGTTTTCATTGCATTGTCATTTATAAAATCAAAACTGAGAAACAGGTTGGATAAAAATCTGGAAAGTTGCATGAGGTGTTATGTTTCTCGATACTCCATCAAAACCTTTCCGTTCGACAAAGAAATTGCGCACTGGAATTCCCTTTGCGAAAGAAGAGGTGTGAATAATACAGCTACAAGTACAAATATTCCCAACCTTGAGAGTGTAATTGGCTCTTTGTCACATTCTACAAAAGACAACATCGACTTTGATGAAGCTATTGATAATGGATTGTTTCAACTTTAAATAGGTATCTTCTTTATCTATCTTTTATCTTTATCATTAAAGATGTTACAGGTCTATATACTAAAAATGTCAGGCAATTCACCCATCTATCTACTAATACATTTCTCGTGTTGGGTTTTTTTAAAACACAGATCTATCTCATTACCAGTGGCAATGATGATTTCAACTTTAAGGAGGTATCTTTTTCCCCTTAATCTTATTGTTTGTTACTATTCATTTTTTCAGCTCTGGTTATCATTAAAGATGTTACAGGTGTATGTATTTACATTTAGTTAAATACAATATTTTTACTTTTTGAAAATGTGGGTTGACATCCATCCGAGGAAGCTGTTACTTCTCGGGACTAACAATGTCAGGCAACTCACCCATCTATCTACTAATCCATTTTTTTTGTTGAATTTTTTTTAAGACAAAGATCTAGCACATTACTGGTGATGATTTCAATTTTAAATAGGTATCTTCTTCAACATACTCTTATTGTTTGTTACTATTCATTTTTTCAGCTCTGGTTATCATTAAAGATGTTACAGGTGTATGTATTTACATTTAGTTAAATACAACATTTTTACTTTTTGGAAACGTGGGTTGACATCCGTCTGAGGAAGCTGGTACTTCTCGGGACTGACAATGTCAGGAAACTCACCCATCTATCTACTAATCCATTTTTTGTGTTGAATTTTTTTAAAGACAAAGATCTAGCACATTACCGGTGATGATATCAATTTTAAATAGGTATCTTCTTCAACATAATCTTATTGATTGTTACTTTACATTTTTTCAGCTCTTGTTATCATTAAAGATGTTACAAGTCTAATTCTATATATTTACATTTTTTAAAGATATTGTTGGTCTATATATTTAAAGATGTTGCTGGCACTTCTCAGGAGTCAGGACTGACAATGTCAGGCAACTCACCCCTATATCTACAATGTCATGTAAAACAAAGATCTAGCACATTACCCTTGATGATTTCACAGCAATCTAATACGCAAGAGGTAAGCTAAACCCTAGCATATTTTCAATTATGTTTAATTTCTTACAAGTGATGATTCTTTCTTGATTTCTCAGAATTATATTTAATTTATTTTTAAATATAAGTACACATTATCTTAAAACAAGTTAAAAAGTCTAGAGAAGAAGAATTACTGTGCTTGATGATAAATCTACGTCCACATTAAATTGATCATCGTCTTTCATCATCATCTATCATTAATTATCAATTATCATCATTCATCATCTACGTCCACATACAATTCATGACAACTCAAGTAAACAAGAAACATACATATAATTCATGATAATCACCATCTAATGCAATTAAAATTAAAGATTGTATATAAATCCATATAATTAAATTCAAAAACCATAGTACATACTCAATAGTAGAAGTTTTCAAATTCAATATTTAAAGTTTCCTCAATAATAAAAGTTTCTAGTTTTCAAAACCCTCTCTTTCTTTATCCAATTCTACTCTGCACTCTTCCCCAACGGCTTCTTCCACTGTGGCTGTACCTCTTTCCCCAAAACCAGAAATCTCCATGCGACAGCAAATTTGGATCAGCTGCAGCGTATAAACTATCCCGTTGCCAATAATTTTCATAACGAATAATAATCTCATTGATAAGAACCTTAGCCCTTCTCTCCCATTCTATAAGCTGATTCATATGAGGAAGCATCTCCATCTTTCTCATCAACCCACACAAAATCTTTTTTGTGCTTGTCCAGCTGTATGAAATACTCCTTGCCCTCTTTAGAAGTACTTGTGCCAAAACCCTGTATGGTCCAAGCAACAAGTGATACCTAATCAGCAAGTGAACAAAACCAGAACTTGAAAACATATAAAGAGAAAAAAAACTAGCATTACTTTGTAGTACTATATGGTCCAACCAGTTATCGATCCACTCAATGATTCTCTCCAAGCTTCATACTCAGGAATTGTGTAAAAAGATAACACATTTCCATTTTTGTGAGTTGCCTACATCAACATGCGCCAAAATTAGACATGGAGATAAATAACATCTGGAGGCTTAAAAACAAATATAAAGAGTCTCAATATACTCAACCAAATATACAGGGGGAACAGTTACCCTGATAATAGGAGTGATAAATTCCACAACAAATGAAGGAATTTTAAGCAGTGATGGCCAGGTATGGTATATGAAATTGATTAGCAATCCTTTGATGTGGGAACCATCATGGTCCTTTAAGAGACAAAGGACAAGTCAAAAAGGATCTCACTAGAAAGGATGTGTCAGAATTAAGCAGAACTAAACAGCGCTATACAAAGATCATGTACATGGTCTGTCATTATCATCAGATGGCCATATCTTAAAGATTTAATGCTGTCATATATTTTATCTTCCTGTAGACCAAGGATTTTATCTTTATTCTCCATTTGTTGGTGAGTGGTAGCTTCCCTGACATTGAGCAGCTTACCTCTGAGAGGAAACACGCCATAATAATATTGACCAACAATAGATATTCCTGCCACCTGATAGAATAAAGATAACTAAAATAACAAAAAAATAAATTGGAAAGTGATGTCGAAACATGTCACAATACTACCAAATTCAGTATTCACATTTCCCTGATTCAAGGCATAAACACTTACAGCAAGAGCCTTGGCTGAGTCACCCTCTGTTAATATTAAAGTACATTGATCAGAATTCTTCCCCCTTGATTGATTTGCATCATCAAGTTCAGGAACATCAATTAATTTCCCCTTCTTGGTTCCATCAGTTTTCTTAAGATATTTTTTTTGTTTAAACTTTTCCACTACACTCATCAGGTCAATCAAAGTTACAAAGCTCATCTTAGACACTAGCATTGCAAAAATTACATGTACTCAAAAATGCTACATATTATACACCACACCTTTATTTATTGACATGGGCTGCAAATGCGAAACAATGAAAATTACTATAAATTTATAACAGCAAACTGTTTCAGAATAAAAAAATGAATTAAAACGAATTATACTTACAATCAACATGGAAACCGAACGTTGATTCGAGAAAATTATTTTCTTCCATGAGTGTTGCCTTGTGTAGACACCAAATTTGTGTCTTACGACCCCCTGTGACCCGCATCTCATTTCGCAACCTAACCTCATCACCAAAACCTTACACAATTATTTATTAATTACCTTATAATTAATAAATCCACATCGCCATACTTGCCACCTCATTTTGCCACCTCATCATGACTTTTTCCTAACCCTAAACTAACCTAATTAAGACCTATAACTTGGTCTACATCCACACCCATGACTAATGACTCCTCACCCGCACCTAAAACCAACCTCATAATGCCTTGACCAAGCCCGCAACTAATCCCTCGGGAGAAAAGGAGGGAAAGTTGGCTATTTTACTAAAAATAGCCTGCTTTGACCTGACCGATACCGGTTCCTACTCGACCGCCGTCGGTTACGTAACCGCCATCGGTTCCCTGTAAATGACCACTCCCAACCAAAAACAAAAGGTTGGATTTTCGTGGATCCGAATCAGAAGTCATTAGAAGGATCCGTAATTTACTTGGCTGAACAGAGACAAGTGAAAGAAACAAGAAGAGTTTTGCAGAGAAGGACATCAAGCCAAAAACTGCAACTGAGTAACCAGAGCCTTGTGACACTCATCTGTTCGTCGGGAGGGAAGATAGCTCATCTCCTCATTGTCGAGTCATCCTACCTGAGTTCTGTCGTCGTCATCACAGTTCTTGGACCTGCATCCTTATCAATAATCAGTAAGTAGTATCTTGTATGTCCTTTTAATAACATTTCTTAAACTTCTGAATCACAGCCATCATAAGTCTATTCCTAGATCTACTACCCAGCAACACACTACATCTAACTGTCATTCCTCTACCCTTATGTTACCCCAAGAACACCCCCCCCCGTACTCTCTAAGTCCTTCTCATCACCCCATTACCTAACCTCACCCATTTATCAACCTTATAAAACAACATAACCACCTTACAACCAACCTTCACCAAAAGACCCTAAAACATTGCCCCTACCGATATCGGTTACCAACAACCGATACCGGTTACAGTGATCAGCATCGGTCACCATGATTCTAAACCAAGACCAGCCCTTTCTCTATTGTTCTAACAAGGTAAATAAATTGTAATTGGACAATAGCTTATTTGTTAGAATTTGTGTTAATTCATATTAGCAGGGGAACTGACCACCTTCGAAAGGAAGTTTTATATTTCCTGGGCCCAAGGCAGTTCCCTCATTTATTGTCTAATTAAAATCTGGTGGTCTTGTATTCTTACTTGCAGGTAGTCCTTCCAAGACAAAAAGGAGTTCTTCGCAGTCGACCTGATCTCTCTCTCTATGGTACGCACACACCCTCTCGACATTCAACAGGTATTCCTCCTAGCCCTAACCCTTATCTGTTTCTCAAAGGAATGAAAGGATAGAAGCCACTCTATTCCCAAAATCTGAAACATTCTGTGTGAAACATTTTAGCACGCCTGGTGGGACCCATTTCGGGTTTTTGTTTCTCTTGCTTGCTTTCATATAGGGAGCATACTTGATGTTTTCTTCTTCTAAAAATTTCACACGATATTTTCTTATATTTGGTAAAATAATTTGTCTTGCTTTTCCCAGTTTTGCATTAGTAAAAGTCATCTTCCTTGCTTCATCGAATAAAATTTTCAATTTGGGTTTAAAACACGTGCATTACATTCTTGCTTGCTGTTTTCAATTCTAGTGAACGTAGATTAAGTAACAGGTCATACACATGGGGGTGATTTCCACGGTATTGACAGGAAATTAATCTTACTTTCACTACACAACACATACCGAATCACTTCACAATTAACACAACAGCTCAAAACATCCCCCCTTTTCCGCAGTATTCCTCCGCCCGATTGAGGTAACCTTATAAGCCAAAACAAACTTGACATTTCCCCTAAGTCTTTTGTTTAGGATTGACATCATTCTGTGTCTAAAGGAAGAAGCCCAAATTGATTAAAATTAACCCTAGGGTTAGTCTGCTAATTTGTTTGTGCATTCTTGCTTGTTTTCAGTTTTGTTTCTCTGTCATACACTGTTTTCTGTAATCACTACAGAACAGTTTGGTAGGCATACTAAGCACTGTTAAACACCAAATCAACAAATTCCTACTGCTTCTTACACCAATTCTATTCTACTGACATCGGTTAGCTTACCAGCGGTGGCTATAGCCTAACTGACATCGGTTACCTGACTGATATCGGTTACTGTCTTTTACAGTTTCCGAAACCAGCAACCTACCAATTTCACCATTCTGAGTCTGTTTCTGTTCCTGATAGATTAAAACCCTACTGTGTACTCTTTTCCATGGTTGTTATCACTCGAAAGCAAGCCGCCTCCATGGTTTCACATGCTTGCTCTGTGCCTTTTCCTGAATCACACCCTTCACATTCTATGGGGAACCCTACGGACACCAGTGAGGTTCCTAAAATCCCTGTAGGAGATAAGGAATTTGCAAAATTTCTGGACGCCAATCCTAGCGCTGTACAATACTATTTGTCTCATGCCCCTGACCGTACGCCCGATGGTCAACTCCTTGTTAGCATGCCTATCAGTATAGCTACTCATTTAGCTCCTTCTCTACCTGATAACTCCGCTTTGCCTTCTGCATCCTTAGCCCCGTCTCCCAATCCAACGGCTTTAGGGGTTCATATGACATAGATTGACTTTCCTTTGGTTAATCTTGGGCCCCACATGTCATTACTGCCGACTGCTCCTACCTCGTCTCTCTTGCAGACTGTTCCGTTCATGACTTGCTCTCTGCCACCTATCCACATGAGCTTTCCTTCTCAAGCTCTGCCCACATTTTCATTCCCACACACGTATCCGGTGACTTCAACGTCTTATATAGGACATCCCTATTCGATTGCCTCAACACATTCATCCTCCATACCTTATCAACATTTAACACCACCATTGTCTAGTGGAGGCCCTTGGCCCAATTTGCCTTCATTTGCCGCAACCGCACCATCAGCTCATCCAACCATAGATTTCATCAAACAAATGATGGAAAAAATGCAAAATCTGGAGGCTTCTGTTTCAGGAAGTCGTAGCACCTTGACATACGAGAAAGTTTGTCGAGAGCCTATCCACCCTTCTGTCCCCCTTCATTCATATCCTCCTCAATGGGAATTACCAAAATTTACTCGTTTTAATAGTAAGGAGGATCCTCAACAACACTTGCGCTCATTTAGACATGCCTGCTATCTAATTGCTCACGACGATGCCTTACTACTCCGCACCTTTCCCATGTCCTTATCAGGACCCGCCTTAGAGTGGTACAATGCTTTAACCCAGCACTCAATTTTCTCTTTTAACCAACTAGCCCAATCTTTCTTGGATCATTTCTCCATTAACATTGCCAAGAAAGTATCTATCACCAACCTCTATGCCATCCGACAATTTGAAGACGAATCTATCACAAATTTCATTAGACGATGGCGGGGCCTTATCAACCAACTTATGTATGCCTTGCCTCAAGCCGAACTTATCGAACTTTTTACGTGGGCCTGCGCTAAACACATCTCCCCTACCCTCCAAATTCAAACTTTCCACACATTTGCTAAAGCCTTTACTATGGCTCGAAAACTAGAGATTCGAGCCTTAGAGGAAGAGAAATTGCGGTTGCTCAACAAAAACCCAATTTCTGAACCCAAGATTCCACCAACAAACCTAACACCACCAATCCTCACCCATCGACTACTTTGAAATCAAAAGGAGCTGTGCACGTGGTGATGGTCAAATCCCAACCACCGTCTAATACCCCGCCAAAAACCACCTATAAGTATAAAGCTGAGCCCATCAATTACACCCCCTTGGGAGAAACTTATGGTGTGATATTCGAAAAATTGCTTAAAGCAGGAGCCATTACCTTACCTCCTGTTAAACCTCACTCCGGGTTTGATTCCACTCGCGCCATACCTTCTTGGTACAAAGAAAATGACTTCTGTAACTTCCACCATGTGAAGGGACACAGTCATGAAAACTGCAAGATGTTGAAAAACATAGTGCAGGAAATGGTTGATGTAGGAGATATAGCCCTCAATAATCCTAACGCCCCTGCTAACCAAAATTTGAAAATTTTCAACAAACCATTCCCGAATCACTCTCCTAACAGTAACATAAACCAAGATATCTTAGCTAAAGAGAGTGTTCATGAGATCCATGCAGTCTTCAACTCCCAGCCAAAAGCCTCTATCGAAACAATTCTGAATCAAGCCTCTTCACTAACGCAGGAACCTGAACCCCCTTCATCACCATCAAGACAAGACGAAATCCTTTCCGTTCCTTTACCCATCAAAGAATTAACTGCCCAGAGTTCCCTTCTCACAAACAATCCTTCTTACACCACATCCTTGCAAGACTGTGAGCGGATGTTATCTAACTTATCTACTTCCCAAATGTCTCCTTCTACCATACTTGCTGTACAAGAGGAAGGCTCACCACTTCTTTTGTCATCCTTAGACGAGAAACCTCTTGCACCGACATCACCACATTCTTTAAACATGATGGATTCTCTCAAACACGCCCTCCTACCTATTAGTTCTTCATTGCCTAAATCTTTTCAGCAACTGGTTGACCTCTTAACACCCATTGATACAGTGCCTCATCTTCCCCCTGTATCACACCCACAGTGGACCGGAATCACAACCCACCTTTCTTCCATACAAAAGTTCCTATTCACAAGTGAGGATTGTCATCCCTCAAAAGATAGACGAGTCCTATGGGAACGTTTGCATACGCCATATTCTACTCAAATGCAGATGACCGATCCAGACGCCTCTACCATATACCCGAAGTGTTTACAAAATCTTAAAATGCCTATGTCCTCATCTTCACCCCCCTCATCTCTACCAAATACCTCATCCACCTCTATTAGCCTAACCAAATCTTCCCCTACGCTTGGGACCTCACCAATACCTAGTCTAACACACCCACCTAAGCGGCTTGATTTATCTAAAAATAAAGCCGTCCATCCACTTAGGAGACAGACTCAATCTCCTCAACCTATGTCTCTATCACAACTAAAACCATCGTCGTCACACCTACCTTCCATACTGGGACCTCATCCCTCCACCTTGCATCAATATATCATACCTCCTACGTTTTATTTAAAATGACCTATGCCTTTTGCACCCATACAGAGATCTAAGGGTATATCAACACCGTCACCCTACGTATCCTATCCACCTATCAACCCTAAACAAATCCCATCATCAAAAGATTTGTTTGTTGTCACTCCTATTTCTCCATGGTTGTTTTCTGATACCACATCATATGTGGCCTCATCACCTAACCAGCTAAACATAGCTTCTGCGCCAAAGAAACCATGTTTAGTTAAAACCCATTATCAAAACCCCTTGGATAAACCACCACCCATACAAATCAACCATACCTTTTCATTACCAGAAACTACCAAGTCAATAGCCTCATCTTCCTCTGAATTTGATCCACTCAAAGGGTCTTACGCCAAAATCCTTGCTATGTTGGTGGAGAATGCGACCATTTCCCTACCCCCACTTAGACCTTATGACCCATCTAAACCTCTACCAATAGGTTATGATGAGTCTAAAATCTGCACTTACCACCGCACACCATGACATGATGTAGAGGAATGCAAAGCGTTGAAAGCCATACTTCGTCAGTCACCTCTCTCAGATAGAAAAGTTAAGAAAGACAACTTACGAAGGGAGAGACCTTTAGCTTCAATTCCCTCTCCTATACCACCTGTCCCCGCCTCACCAAGATCTATCATTATTAAAACTCCACCTCTCGAAGACCATGACTTATCCATACCGTCTTCCTCCTCTCGTATTCACGAGATCAATATGATTAGTGTTGCTACTCGAGGGCAGAAAAACAATGGGAAAGCGAAAGAAAGCACACCTGCGGCCTCCCTTTCTCCATCCACCATCCCGATCGCACCACCACCTAAAGTGGTTATTCGTGGACCCACCTACCCTATCTCTAATGGAGTTGCCCACCGAACCATGATCAAACAGCTTCACCAATCACCTGTAAAAATGACACTATATGATCTCATTCAGACTTTTGAGTCTCATCGACAAGCACTCGTTGAAATTCTTCAAGGGATAGAGGTCTTACCTAATGAAACCTTACCTGTTACCTCCATTCTCACACCCAAACACATTGCTTCGCTCACCAAACAAACTATCTCCCCAACCACTTCTGTCTCTATACAGCAAGCCGCTGCTGTCAGTTTCTCCGAAAACAAAATTGTCGACTTTGGTGCAGAAGATCCTGACCCTGCTCTTTTCATCTCAGCTTATGTCTGGGACATTCGGGTGCATCGTGTTATGATTGATGGGGGCGCTAGTCTAAACATCATCTCTTCAAAAGCCTTCCAACAAATGAATATCCCTTCTAGTTGCATGTGTGCCAACCCCATCATGTTGTGGTCATTCAATGATGCTATTACTTCTACCTTAGGTACCATGATCCTTAACATTCGTGTAGGGCCACGCACTTTACCCGAACTCTTCTATGTCCTTGAGGGAGAGTTCCAATACAATATGTTGTTAGGCCGCCCTTGGATCCAGGCTATGGGATGCATTCCCTCCACCTTACATAGATGCATAAAATTTGAGTACGAGGGGAAGTCCTACACCATAAAAGCTGATCCTCCCCCCTTCAAAACCTATAATATGTTATATCACCCTAATGATGTGCTTGTACCAGTCAAGACACCCATTCATCCAACCCAACCATCCACTTCAACCACACCTCTACCATTCACTTCAACCGCACCTACACCTTCAACTAATGAAACCGCCGTCGCAAATACCACTTCCTTTCCCGCAGATAACATCCCAACCTCCGACCCCTTAGTAGATGTTTTTCAATGCCGTACGCTGGGGGAGTACCGCCTATATAACGTTAGTTCTTTCCATACCCCACAGGAGTACGGATAGTTACATGCACATCCTACCTACAACCGTCGCGTGGGGGAGGTAATCTCTTACAAACCACCTAATTTCCGCACCAACCTAACGTATGGGGGTTTCGACGCATCCTCCATTACCCCTGAACCTCCTCTTGGGGTGGTTCCCTTCCAATCCAATTTTCAATACCTGACAAATCGTCGTTTCTCCCTCACCTTCTTGACTCACTGTGCTTGGAAAGGCTTTGGTTTTGGTCTTTATGAACAAGGCTGACATACAATCATTCCTGTGACTACACGCAAACACAATGATCGTAGTGGTCTCAGATTTCCTGAAACACTTATACCAGAGAACCCTCATGTCAGTTGTACCCGGGAAGATGACGGCGTCACCCCTACCAAACCATCATCACCCATTTTTCCATCGTCACCCACATAGTCGATAGACCCTGAATCTATCCCTCCTAACTACTTTTTTTCATAAATGTTATCTTCCTAGGTCCTCTCACTTATCAACGCGATAATGAGGACCCATCTTCTCTTCCCCTGCTATATCCAGACATGATCGAAGAGGATTCACCTTCAATTAATATTGTTGAGTGCCAGGATGACAACTCCATCCTCACTTACCTTGGTGCGGACGACTCCTATATTCAACGCGCCTTACCATCTGAAACTCAAACCATGCTGAATGAGTCAACTATAGAAATCAACATCCACACAGAGGAGGATCCTCACATTGTGAAGATCGGACAATCCCTTAACACATCAGAACAAGCCGCCTTTACTACCTTTCTCCGTACCCACAACCAAGCCTTCGCTTGGTCCTACGCTGACATGCCAGGAATTGATCCTGACATTGCTGTCCATAACATTACCCTAAAACCCGATTCCAAACCAGTCAAATAGAAACTGAGAAAAATGCATCCACGCATTGCCCTCTTGGTCAAAGAAGAGCTTCAACGACTCCTTTCTGTTTCCTTCATCTTGCCTATTGACTATCCTCAATGGATTTCTAACATCGTACCTGTCACTAAAGCGACGGGGGGACTTCGGATATGCACAGATTTCTGAGACCTTAACCTCACTTGCCCCAAGGATGACTTCCCCCTCCCAAGTATTGATCAACTTTTTGATCTCACTGCGGGCCATGAAATGCTTTCTCTCATGGATGGATTTTCAGGATACAATCAAATTTTGGTAGCCTCGGCCGATCAACATAAAATTGCCTTCATCACTCCTTGGGGAACCTTTTGTTATCGTGTCGTGCCGTTTTGCCTTAAAAATGTTGGTGCGACCTATCAGCGGGCTATGACTTACATTTTTCATGACATTATGCACACTATTCTTGAAGATTATGTCGATGATCTTCTTGGCAAATCTAAACATCGCAGTGAACATCTCGATGTTTTAACCATTATTTTCGATCACCTGTTACAATATTCTGTCCATCTTCAACCAAAGAAATGTGTCTTTGGTGTCCTTTCGGGAAAACTTATTGGCTTCATCATCTCTTTGCGTGGCATTGAGGTCGATCCATCTTAAGTCAAAGCTATCCTAGAAATGCCCCCACCCAAAAACCTCAAACAATTGCGTAGTTTGCAAGGTAAACTTCAATCTATCCGGCGTTTCATTTCCCAACTTTCGGATCGATGTCAACCTTTCCATCACCTTCTTAAAAAGGATATTGCCTTTCAATAGAGCGAAGAGTGTCACCAAGCCTTTGAAGCTCTCAAAGCATATCTCTTGCAGCCACCCGTGCTTATCCCACCTCAGGATGATTGCCCTTTCTACCTTTACCTTTCCACCACTGACCACGTTGTAGGGGCCATGCTCGCACATCATGACTCCGAGTATCAAGAACAAGCCATTTATTATATCAGTCGTACTCTGGTAGATTATGAGACTAGATATACACATGTAGAGAATTTGTGCCTAGCCCTATCATTTGTGGCCACCAAACTCTGACACTACCTCCTGAATCACAAAACTTTCGTCATCACCAACACGGACCCCATCCATTATATGTATGCCAAACCTCATCTAAACCAACGCATCGCCCGATGGCTTATGCTCCTTGCTGACCTCGACCTTGAATTTATACACCAGAAGTCAATCAAAGGACAAACCATTGCCGACCAACTCGCAGAAGCCCCTTTACCTAGGGCGCAATTTACCAATTTTAATTTCCCCGACGAACTCATCACCACTCTTTCACTCAGGGAGGAGTCATATCCAATGACCCTCTTCTTCGATGGATCCAAATTCCAGTGCGCGGAGGAGCCGGCGTTGTTCTCATTCCTCTTGACGCTGAGCCTATGCCTCTTTCATTCCGGCTCGATTTCCCCTGCACTAATAATACAGCGGAATACGAGGCCCTAGTTTTGGGTCTCCATGTTGCATTACACTTAGGTGTCAAATCTATCAATATTTTCGGCGACTATCAATTGGTAGTCAATCAAGTCATGGGCATCTACCAATGTAAAAATGAGGAACTTCAAAAGTACAAACACTACGTGGATTCACTTCTAACCTTATTTACTCATTACTCTATCCAAACCATTCCCCGCTCCACTAACAAATTTGTAGATACTATGGCTTGCTTAGCCTCGCAAATTCTTGCTTCACCTCGCAAATTCTTGCTTCATCAACTGACTCTGACATTTTCGTCTTGGTCCAACAACTCTTTACCCCATCTTACTTAGCCCCGGTTGTTTGTATGATAAATAATGTGTCTGTTAATTCGCAGGATACCTGGTATCACCAATTTCACGACTACCTTACAACCTCCGTTCTCCCACCTGACCTTACTAGTACCGGAAAACGTGTTTTTCTTAAACGTGTTTCTCGTTATGTCGTCATGGGGGGACTCCTTTATAAACGTGGCTTTGATGGCATCCTTCTTCGATGTCTAACCGGCGTGGAGGTCACCTATACCATCCAACAGGTTCATGACGGTATTTGTGGTGGACATTTTAGTGGCCTTGCTGTGGCCAAACGAATCATTCTCCTAGGCTATTATTGGTCTACTCTTAATACCAACTACTACGAATATGTTAAGGGTTGTGTTATGTGTCAACAACATGCCAACCTTCAACATACTCCTAGCCATCCGCTACAGGTTGCACGAGATCTTTGGCCTTTCTCACAATGGGGTTTAGACCTTATTGGTGAGATTCATCCACCCTCTTCACAATGTCACCGATGGATAATCACAGCAACTGAATATTACACAAAATGGGTGGAGGCTATTCCACTCATTTCAACCAAAAAAGAAAAAATTGTAGAGTTCATTAACCACCACATTATCTGTCGTTTTGGTGTTCCTCATCGCCTGATAACAGAAAATGGAAAATCTTTCAAAAATAAGTTGTTACAAGACCTTTGTAACAACTTCGGTATCAAACTTAGCTTCTCGTCACCGTACTATCCATAGGCCAATGGTCAGGCTGAATCTTCTAATAAAACCCTAACCAAAATTCTCATGAAAGTTGTTAATGAGTCCGAAAGAAATTGGCATGATCACATCCCCTTTGCCCTTTGGGCTTATCGTACTAGCATTCGTACCTCCACTAATGCCACACCTTTTTCTTTGGTATATGGTACCGAGGCTGTCTTGCCTCTCGAACTACAAATACCCTCCCTAAGAATATCTCTTCAGGATATTCTCACCAATGACGATTTCCGCTAAGAGCGGTTAGCCCAATTAGAGCTTCTTGACGAGCGTCGTCTTACAGCTCTTGACCACCTTCAAATCTATCAAAAACACATCAAGCGTGCTTATGATAAGCGACTTCATGAGCGTACCTTTAAGATTGGTGATCTTGTCCTCAAAGAGAATCAACATGTAACCAAGCTAGAAAAGAGCAAACGTGGCAAATTTGTTCCCAATTGGATTGGGCCTTACATTATCACTCACACTTATGGAACATGCACTTATCGTTTAGCTTCACTTAATGGTAAACCTGAGCCTGAGCCCCTTAATATCTTGCATCTTCGATCATTCTACTGTTGAATTTAGTGTTATATCACTTATTATCTACCTTGCGCTCATCCCTTGAGTTCATTTACCACCTCATACACTTTGTTTCATGCATCTCAAAATAGAATCAAGCTCACGTGGTTTGGTCATCACCTCTTCTTACAGATGCCTTCCCTTTTTAGTCTGGTCCATGACTTAAAAGTATTCAAATGACTCATTCTTAATTAAACACTTATGGGATTTTCTTGAGTCAAACTTCCTCCAAAACTAGATGCTTTATGCCAAACGGACATCTAGATCTCTAAATTATACATATACTACTCCCTCGAAGGACAGCTATATGCCAAACTATTGCTGCTATTATATATATAGACTGCTCCCCCGAAGGACAGCTATACACAAACGCCGCATCTGCTACTATAAATAGACTGCTCCCTTGAAGGACAGCTATACACAGTCAGCCTTTATCAGAAGCTTCTCACCTTGATCAGCTTCGTGAAGACCTCAAGAGTAATAAAATACATACATATCCCTTGTAGACTTCTCGCATCGATCAGTCTATAATCAACAAAATAAAAGCCGCATTCAAAAGAACTTTTGAGTCATGGACTTGTCTATTTTAGTTAGGTTCTCTTTCGTCAGAATACTCACTTTATAACGAGTTCTCCATGCCTCAGCTACACCATCCACCTCACCTCACCATTTGTTTACACAACAAAACTCAAGGGACGTGACGTATACCCGATATATTGTGATTATACAACTCTTTTCACCTATCGACTTCTCGTCTATGCACGGTACCTAGGGGTTCAAGCTCATTCTACGTTATTATGTGGTTTTTTTAGCTCTTTTCACCTACGGAGAACTTTTTCCTCTTTGACTTGAATCTAGGATTATGTGTTGATCGTAATCAGGACATGGTTCCCTACCACTTGGGTAGGCTAACTTTCACTTCACCTATACCTATACCAACATCGCCAATTCCTTACCAACACCAACAACATTACCCTACCAATATCAATATTTTTACCAACCCAAAAATTGCCTAAACATACCTAAAATTTCCTGAATTCATCTCTCCCTGGCCCTAAGGGAGAACTACATCGGTCTGAGGCCCCTCCTTGCTTTGTGCAATGGGCTATGTAGGCAGCACTTAGGAGATATGATGTCTCCTAAGGTTAGCTCGACCATCCCCTCCCATAACTCAGCATGTGTTGTAAATATACATATTTTTATGTATTTCATTTCGCCAACATTCATCTTTATCATTTTTCAAAACAAACATTCAAAACATGACCCTTCTCATTATTATAACTCAAATCAACATACATATTCAGTTTTATTTAGATGTTCAACAAATGCATCTTCTCTATTGACTCGCAGGTCAGCATCCTTATTTATTCTTATATTCCTACGAAATTCACATAGACCCTTGTGCCTCCTCCCGAATCAGGTGGTGATCATGATTTTGTCGACGCCCTTCACTTGGCTTCTCCATCCTCAAAGGTGCCACTGCTATTGGTTCCTCCCACTGATCCGCCAACATCTCCTATAACATACGAATACGTCTTCTCACGTGGAGGAATCTTGCCTCTAGTCTCTCCACTCGTAACTGTGAAACCTCTAACAATCCCGTTGTCTCATTCACCTGTGATTGAAGCTGGTGAACCAAATCCTGTAGAAGATCTCTCTCCACTATAATCACAGCTATGTCAGGGCGCTCACGTGCGCCTCGCAGCTCTGCTACCCACCATACTATATAGGCCTCTGTCGTTCCCGCATCCATTACCCTACGATCGGCTGCTATCTCTTCTGGCCCTTTTGGAGGTGTCGACCGGGGAGGTGAGAATGCTGCCTCGGTGTCGATCCTCATGTATGGTCTATATGTCATAGGTATATCCTGAACGAACCCAAATTGTCGCCGCACGCGATCTAGAGGAATCCTCTCGTACTCGCCCGGCCTGTGCCCTGCGATCCACCTCAATCACTCCACACCCCTTAACTCCTCAGCTTTGTTCTCTGTCACCATATAGTTCCCGTAAGGCCTCCAACAAATATCCACAATCGTTGCCATCTCCCATACTTGTCTATAATACTCGATGTCATCTATCACGGCCTGGGATCTCGCTTCTTGTTCTGTCTGGACCCATCGTCTGAATCCCAACCTCTGCACTCATGCCTCTCCCAACTCAATGGGTCGGCCTATTGGACGCACACAAATAATGTGCTCATAGGCCCAACAATGTAATAAGTATGAACAATCCAGTGTCGTCCTGTGTTTTCGCTTGTAGGCCCATAAACCTCTATATAACTCTGCCAGATATACGGGTGCCCATGCGAAAGTCACACTCATTTCTATCATTTCCCAAATAACACTCATCAATGCTTTTAGAAATCTTCCACCCTCCACCCTCGGTAATGCATAATACCCTACCACTATCATTAATACCACTGCCAACCTTGTTTCCTCAAGGTGTGTTGCATACATTGTACCATAAGTGAATGTCAAACCTCGCTGTGTCAAATCTCGTGCAGCTGAACCAAATACTGCTATTATCGCTGCCTGCCCCGCACTAGGCAACGCCTGATACACTATTTTTCCTATCATTAGGAGTCTCAAAATATGGAACACATCTTCCAACGCCACTGTCATCTCCCCTGTTGGCAGATAGAAGGTATTCTTTTCTAGATTCCATCTCTCAATAAATGCCTGCAACATAGCATGGTTACGCGCGATTCGTGAATAATAGCGGATTCCACTTAACCCCAAACAATTTATCAATGCCCATTCAGCTGGTGTTACATCTGCTCGGATTCATGACAACAACGCTGGCACAGTATCATTCATCCTTAAACCTGCTTCTGCCTGCATACATCAAAACGACACATAATTATTCAATAAAACAAATCTCCACGGGTTTTTTCTCAAATTCTGGAAACTCCTACAGTAACCGATATCGGTTATAGATAATCGATACTGGTTTGATAACTGATACCGGTCATCTCTAAACGATACCGGTCACTGTCAAAAATATACACCATGCTTAAAAACATACACCTACGATAATTATTTTACCCGTTTACTCCTATCTATACCTAAAAACACACAAGAACACCCTGCTTACCTACCCCATAGCACTCACCCCATCCCAAACCCTTACCTATCACCTTTTCTTTCTCATCTATACCCACTTACTCTCTCTCTCATCCTATTCACACAAAACATGCAAGAATCAAATTACAACCAAATAGTTTACCTCTCGGGATGCAGCAGCTTAGGGTGGAACTTGTCTTCCCCCTCGTCCCTGCCTACTGGATGCTTCTCCTCGTTCGGCCATGTTCACCACCCTCTTCAAATATAACTTGTCTTTCTGCCTTCTGAATCTCTGCCCACACTCACTTCACCTGTCTCTGTTCTCCTTATCACTCAAATTCTTTCATGCAATTACTTGTATCAGTCGTCAAACAGTGTCGCATTTGCGTATTTAACTTGTTGCATGACTCTAAAAATAAGAATGCTAAAAATAAGAACTTAAGTTGCCAACCAAGCAATTCTATTTTTAGAAAATATAATTTTGAAATAACCAATATCGGTTACATAACCGTTATCGGTCATATAGATACCGACATCGGTTACATAACCGATATCGGTCATGTGCCCCCTTTTTTGCTTAAACCTAAGTCGGTTCTTTGTTTTAGCAACTTTTTGTGGCGTCCGCCTCTTTTTCCTGCATAACAACACCATTTACCAATATTTGTCATCAAAATCACATCAATATATTATCGCTATTTCATCAACATCATCTATCTACAATAAGACAAACCATCGACAACATACACATGACATCATATATATATACATCAAAATCAGCATACACAACATGTGAATTAAACTCATCATCTATATATACATACATTCCATTTCAAAAAGCCATCAACAACAGACATCAACACCATCAATATATAAACCATGTGGATCAAACTCATCATACATTAAATTTCACAAACCATCAAAAAAATACTTAAAACATTTTAAACACAGCATATGGATCAAAATCATCATATATATCTATATATCAAAGGTTTCAAATATACAACTTACCCTACATAGGGGCCTCTGTGATCTCATAATAATACAAAGCTGGCACACAGGCTGCAATAACTGTCAACATCTCGACTCGGCTCGCAGGCCGGTCTCTCATATCAAAAATATACTAGGCTCGCAGGCCGGTATCAACTATACAACCCATACTTGGCTCGCAGGCCATATACAATAAATGAATAAATGAATGAATACATCATTTGGGGGCACACAGGCCTCTATAAACATAACTGGTTCACAGATCAGTGCCTATATCCAATGTACAAACAAAAACATCTATCTCTGACCCAGGGATGTCTCAACTCTCCCCACCGCCCTCAGCACCTCTCCCTGCGGGTCCTAGCCCTGGCTCCTACCTCCTCCCTATCACCGACCCACCGGCTGTAGCTGCACCACCCTAAGATCTGTGACTCTGTGAGGTCTCCGCTCTGTGCGCCGCATACGACTGATAGTCAACCCCGGTACCATTAAGGACATCCTGATAGTACCAGGCCTCTGCTCTCGCCTCCATATAACGGGTCCGTGCCACCATCGCTACTGGGGTTGGTCCCCTGAATCCTAATAATAATGGCCCCTGTGCCGATGGCGGTAGCTGTGCATGTGGCTACGCTGGTGGCGGTACCTATACCTGTGGCTGTGCCGGTGCCGCTGGTGGTGCCTGTGGTGGTGCTTGTGCCTGTGCCTGTACCTACGCCTGGGCTAACTGCCCCTGTAGGACACCTATCTGTGCCTGTGCAGCAGCCAGCTACCTCTGTAACAACTGTACCTGTCCCCTGAGCTAGTCCTTCTCTACTCTAACAGCCACCAAGTCTGGCTGTGCGGGCTGTGCTCTCCTTGCGACTCTCTCCCCTGCCCACCATACCAAAAATGATCCTGTGCAGCCGGCGTCGTCTACGATATCATCTGCTGGCCTCTCTACTACCCAATCTGGGTCCACGGGCTGTGGTGAAGGTAGTGGGGCCTTTACATCATCCCTCCGGTACTGAGGGAAGGGCAGTGGCTCATCCTGTCGTAACCCCAACTGCTGTCGTACCCTCTCCAGGGGTATCTGCTCATGCTCTCCCAGCCTCCGTCCCGCTATCCAGAATGTATACTGGATCCAACACAACTGTGATCGGGCTCCTCCGCGGGGATGATGACCTCTGTAAGGCCTCCATATAATATCCAAGGTAGTCACGCCCTCTAATACATGATGGTAATACGCTACATCCCGTCTGGCGAGAACTGCTCGTGGCTGGCCCACAACCCCCAACCACCTCTGAAAGCCATATCTATAAATCACTTGTGGCCCTGGCTACTGGGGAAACCCTACTGGCCGAATGCATATGATATGCTCATATGCCCAGCAACGTAACAAGAATGTAGAACAAATCCCGAATCACCTCATCCGGCGGTAGCCCCATAGCTCTCTGTATAACTGCACCAGGTATACCGGTGCCCAAGTATAACATGTATGCTCCTCCACCATCTCATGTAGTACCCCCATCAGCACCCGTGGAAAGCGGCCTCCCTCTGAGTCCGGGAGGGCGAAGCATGTGATGCTGATCATCATCAACATGGCAACTTGTGTCTCATGTCTATGGGCACGATACATGTCCCCATAGGCAATACTCGCGCTATGATAAGTCAATAGCATGGCTGCATCCCCGAACACCTGTAGAATGCTGTCCATGGCTGTCTCTACATCTACCTAGAATACTACCTCTCCATCGATCGACAGTCTAAGGATGCGATACACATCCTCCAGTGTAATCATCATCTCTCCAGTCGAGAGATGGAACACATTGGTCACCAGATCCCATCTCTCGATGAGGGCAACCATAAGACTATGATCCCTATCTATAGCCCGATAATGCTGGACTCCGCCAGTCCCACCTCGCGCATGATGGCCCACTGCGCTGCGGACACGTGTGGCCACATCTGTCTCAACAACGGGGGCATCCTATCCCACATCGTCAGCTGTTGACGTGCATGCAAAACCAACCCACTGCATTAGCCCTACTCTTTACAACAACTACTACTTTAACCTTCTATACCCCCTTTTACCCGCCCGACCACACAACCACCCCTTTTTAGGGCCGTGGGTCGGGAGATGGAACACATTGGTCACCTAACCGATACCGGTCATATCTAGCTGATATTGGTTTAATACCTACCTTCACCAAATTTCTGCCGTTATTTACTAATCACCCTTTCTCACAACATCGCCTATATCCACCTTCGCTGAAAACCCTTTGTTCACTTCATTGGCCCGACCCAAGGCCGCAACCAACCAATTTGGCCCAACCCAAGGCTGTAACCAACCATTTGGCCCGACCCACGGCCCCAACCAACCCATTTGTCCCGACCCAGGGCCACAACCAACTATCTGGCCCGACCTAAGGCCGTAACCAACTATCTGGCCCGACCTAAGGCCACAACCAACCATTTGGCCCAACCCAAGGCCGCAACCAACCATTTGGCCTGACCCAAGGCCGCCCCTCCCCAATTGGCCCGACCAAGGCTGCAACCAACTAATTTGGCCTGACCCAAGGCCGCAACCAACCATTTGGCCCAACCCAAGGCCGCAACCAACCATTTGGCCTGACCCATGGCTGCAACCAACTATCTAGCCCGACCCAAGGTTGTAACCAACTATCTGGCCCGACCCAAGGCCGCAACCAATCATTTGGCCCGACGCAAGGTCACCACCAACAAATCAGGCTCCCCCCAAGGCCACAACCAATCATTTGGCCCGACCTAAGGCCACACCCAACCATTTGGCCCGACCCAAGGCTGCCACCAACAAATCAGGCCCAACCTAAGGCCGTACCACTCAAATACCTCACCCAACACCAACAAATTACAATTTTACCCACCCATACTGTGGTTTTTTGTTCAATCGAGCTCACTTGTTCGTGTTTTAGCATGATTAGGGTACTTGACTTGATCATTCGACCAACTTTGCCTAGACCTAGACCGTGACATTTATCTCAACCAAACCAACAATTTGGTATTGCCAAACATGCCTAAACGTTCCTGTACCTTACCCGTTGTATCCCCTGGAGCTACTTCCTATGCCTTGGATACCAGGATTATATCACCCTTGTTTGGATAAATTATCGACCTTTGCCTATGAATTGCTGGTTTGCTCTTCAAATCATGTACCCTAGTCGCACTACTGCATTTCAACGTGCGTCGGCTTCTTTGGACCTACCCCACCATCTCACCATCATCTCAACACCATTTACCCTTTATCAACCCTATCCCTGATTTCACGCTATCTCAATCTGTGATAGCTTTGAGGGGGATTACCTATGCCCTTAACAGGGGAAACCACTTCATATTATTGTCTGTGCAGCTTTACAAAACAAGCTACACGACAATAAGGGGCAAATGTAGACACCAAATTTGTGTCTTAAGACCCCCTGTGACCCGCATCTCATTTCGCAACCTAACCTCATCACCAAAACCTTACACAATTATTTATTAATTACCTTATAATTAATAAATCCACATCACCATACCTGCCACCTCATCATAACTTAGTCCTAACCCTAAACTAACCTAATTAAGACCTATAACTTGGTCTACATCCACACCCATGACTAATGACTCCTCACCCGCACCTAAAACCAACCTCATAATGACTTGACCAAGCCCGCAACTAATCCCTCGGAAGAAAAGAGGGAAAGCTGGCTATTTTACTAAAAATAGCCCGCTTTGACCTGATCGATACCGGTTCCTACTCGACTGCCATCGGTTACGTAACCACCATCGGTTCCCTGTAAATGACCACTCCCAACCAAAAAAAAAAGGTTGGATTTTCGTGGATCCGAATCAGAAGTCATTGGAAGGATCTGGAATTTACTTGGCTGAACAGAGACAAGTGAAAGAAACAAGAATAGTTTTGTAGAGAAGGACATCAAGCCAAAAATTACAACTGAGTAACCAGAGCCTTGTGACACTCATCTGTTCATTGGGAGGGAAGATAGCTCATCTCCTGATTGTCGAGTCATCCTACCTGAGTTATGTCGTCATCATCATAGTTCTTGGACCTGCATCCTTATCAATAATCAGTAAGTAGTATCTTGTATGTCCTTTTAATAACATTTCTTGAACTTCTGAATCACAGCCATCATAAGTCTATTCCTAGATCTACTACCCAGCAACACACTACATCTAACTGTCATTCCTCTACCCTTACGTTACCCCAAGAACACCCCCCCTCATACTCTCTGAGTCCTTCTCATCACCCCATTACCTAACCTCACCCATTTATCAGCCTTATAAAACAACACAACCACCTTACAACCAACCTTCACCAAAAGACCCTAAAACATTGCCCCTACCGATATCGGTTACCAACAACTGGTACCGGTTACAGTGACCGGCATCGGTCACCATGATTCTAAACCAAGACCAGCCCTTTCTCTATTGTTCTAACAAGGTAAACAAATTGTAATTGGATAATAGCTTATTTGTTAGAATTTGTGTTAATTCATATTAGCAGGGGAACTGACCAGCTTCGAAAGAAAGTTTTATATTTCCTGGGCCCAAGGCAGTTCCCTCATTTATTGTCTAATTAAAATCTGGTGGTCTTGTATTCTTACTTGTAGGTAGTCCTTCCAAGACAAAAAGGAGTTCTTCGCAGTCGACCTGATCTCTCTCTCTACGGTACGCGCACACCCTCTCGACATTCAACAGGTATTCCTCCTAGCCCTAACCCTTATCTGTTTCTCAAAGGAATGAAAGGATAGAAGCAACTCTATTCCCAAAAGCTGAAACATTCCATGTGAAACACCTTGGTTGTAACAATTGGTAAATTTTTGAACGAAAGGGTCGTAAACCGATGGATGTCATTTGCTTCGATACTGAATTGAAAAATTCAGCCATCGTTCAGAGTCACATAAAAAATGACGTCCTCTGAATTGTAGGATGACAGAAAGTAATTCAAAATATCCGGATCTGTTTCGAAATGGGGCATATTAACGAGCCCTGTAAATTCACACGCATTCATTAAATCTTTATGTTTTGAAGACATCTTTAAAACAGTATGGATGTGAGGGCATAAGATACAACGATTGAATTGGATTCTCTTGATTTTTATTACTAAACTTGCAGTTGGGAAGCATCGAGACCTGTAAAAAATCAAGAGCTGGAAGCTGAAAATGAGAAAATTACCGGTTGAAAGGTATTTATAGGCTAAATTGGGCGTGAGCGACGCGACGATAGTCCTAGTGACGTGCGACAATAGGAGTGAGTGATGCGCGTCAATAGGAGAAAGTGACGCGTGTCAATAGAATCCAGTGACGCGCGTCAATAGGAGTCAGCAACGCTCGTCAAAAAGAGCCAGTGACGCGCGTCAAAAAGAGACAGTGACACGCGTCAAAAGGAGCCAGCGATGCGCATCACTAGGAGCCAGCGATGCGCATCACTAGGAGCCAGTGATGCACGTCAAAAAGAGCCAGTGACGCGTGTCATTAGGTTCCAGTGACGCGCGTCATTAGGTTCCAGTGACACGCGTCATTAGGTGCCAGTGACACGTGTCTTTATACACAGAGAAAGCCTGAGACTACCAAATAATTGATTTCTTATCCAAAATTTAATGGAATTCGAAGTTTTCACCTCTTTTTCTCTAGAGGAAATTCCCTTCATGTTTGCAATGCAGCCAATTGAGATGAAGCCTTCAAAATTATCCCCAGACCAAAGAAACAGTGTTTGGTGTGTACTTGATGATGATATAGGGTCTTGTTTGATAAGTTCAAAACGAAACTTCATGATATATGCTAAGACTGAGTTTGAGATGAGGTACCAGTAAGGCACTCTTGACAAAATTTACACAATGTTACCTTTTTAAGATGATCCAACCTTGCACAGAGAACTTTATGTTGAGCTGTAAAAAAAATTTCAATATTTGAGACACTTGATTTTATCAATTTTACTTCAAGAAGATCATGATTAATCAATTCAAGGCATAGAAATGGGGGAGCTTCAAGAAAATTTTCTTCAAACATACACTTGAACATTGTATCTTCGGCAAAGGAAAACAAAATAAGGTGGTAGCAGGAAGTTTATACTTTGATACTCATTGCAATGGTCAACCAAGTATTTCATCAGCTCAACAATGATAATTAGAAAGTAAAAACAACTTTCCGTTACACAACAATTTTGATCACTTTACCCTTATTGTATCTTTCAAACCTCATTCTTGTAACTAATATGATATGTAAACAACCTTATTGAGCTATGATCATATGCACCACCTTACAAATTTGAAAAAAAAAGAGACATATTTTAATTCAACCACTCCAAGAAGCAGTCCTAAAGAGAGAATCTCAAGATGTGAATCCTATACAACATATTTTGATACTGATCCATTTTCCCCAAAACATTTTACAATATCTCAAGATGTGAATCCTATACAAAATTAAATTTTATGATTTATCTGAATAAGGCACTGTATTTTTTCTTGGATGCTAAGAATACAAGTTGTTTAGTCTGTATTTCAGGCAATTCACCCATCTATCTACTAATCCATTTCTAATGTTGGGTTTTTTTAAAACACAGATCTAGCTCATTACCAGTGGAAGTGATGATTTCAACTTTAAGCAGATATCTTTTCCCCTTAATCTTATTATTTATTACTATTCATTTTTTCAGCTCTGGTTTTCATTAAAGATGTTACATTTCTATATACTAAAAATGTCAGCCAATTCACCTATCTATCTACTAATCCATTTCTCGTGTTGGGTTTTTTTGAAACACAAATATAACTCATTACCAGTGGCAGTGATGATTTCCACTTTGAGGAGGTATCTTTTTCCCCTTAATCTTATTGTTTGTTACTATTCATTTTTTTCAGTTCTGGTTATCATTAAAGATGTCAGGCTATGATCTAGTTTACAACCTTCAATATTTTCTTACACACTCAAAATTATTCCAGCTTATAGCCTCCCAGTTCTAATCCACAATTATTCTTCACCCTTATCAAATATTAAAAAATGATAGGATTCTTCAACCTATGAACTTGATCTATACATACTAATCTTCATGATAAGAACCTTATATGTTTTACATTAAACTTCAAAGTTCTATATCGAGCTTGACCTATCTTTTAATCACATGGTTATTCCAACTTTGGTTAATCTAGCCTCCATAACCTTGACTATTTACAGCAACTTGTCAATCTACTCTACACAAAACAATATCCATGATAACAAAACCATATCTTTTAAACAATGGTCTTGATTGTTTCCAGCAAAACGTTATTTTCTGACAAATGGTCTTGACTATTTTAGATGTCAAACAACCTCTCTAATGAGAGATTATGCACTTATATAGAGGTGAATCTCTTTAAAATAGAATTTTCCTACACCATAAGTCTATTAAGGAGAAATCCTAAAGATCTGCTTCAAATCTTAGTTGCTATTTTTTCCCAAAAACATAATTTTCAAGATAATTAAAGTCCCACAAGATATTTAGGCACTACATTTTACATTATACACATTAATTTGATCATCGTCTTTCATCATCATCTATCATTAATTATCAGTTATCATCATTCATCATCTACATCCACATATAATTCATGACAATGCAAGTAAACAAGAAACATACATATAATTCATGATAATCACCATCTAATTTAATTAAAATTAAAGACTATATAAATCCATATAATTAAAGGGTAAGTGCAGGAAGTTGATGGACAAATATAGGGTCATCCGTGGACATCATATTGCAAATAACAACATAATATCAACTTGTAGGGATTATTAGCAATACATACACTCAAAATTAGACAAAATTGTATTAATATGAATCGTAGCATCTGGAATCTAGTTTCTAAAATACTAATTTTTGTAAAAAATGGACAAGATTAGCTATATTAAACACTCAAAATTCATTGACTTGGTATTTTTTTTAAAAAACGCCGATAAGATTATAGTCCGTTTGCCCACAATTTGGATGACCAAAAATTGATATATATTTTTTTCTTTTGGTGAGAAGTTATATGCCACTATATGTCTTGGGATGGATTTTATTTCGTATTTTTTTGAGTAATATTTTATTTTTTATGATTTTTTCCGTGAAAGTGGTATGAAAACATAAAGAAAACAGAGCACTTTCCGTTTACCCGCCATAACTTCATCAAAAAATATTGAAATCAAATAATTTTTTTTTAACATGTATATAATTTCACCATGGTTGGGATGGTATAAGTTTTATCACATTCTGATAAGTGAAACAAATTTTGCAATCTTAAATGTAGACATAAACATTCACAGGAAAAAGTGTCTTAAAGACCTACTATTAGTAAAAAATTATAAAATGATATTTATCCTCTTCTATTCACTTTAAAATTAGTATTTCTACAAAGATAATAGTCTCCCCTACACAATGGTACCATTTTTATGACATAGTTTTTACTTTTCGGCATGGTTCAAGTCCGCAAAAGACTAAATTTGATGTTTTGTTGTTTTTAATGTAAAATTCAGGATTTGATGTCCACTTAATTGTCCCCCAACTTGGTGCACTTACCCTAAATTCAAATACCATAGTACATAATCAATAGTAGAAGTTTTCAAATTCAATATATAAAGTTTCCTCAATAATAAAAGTTTCTAATTTTCAAAACAATCTTTTTCTTTGGTAATACTGCTTCCATGCTAAACACCAATTAGAAAGGTATGGCCTTATTCAATATTTTATAAGTGGTCCTATAAGCCCAAATTACAATGGATACTTTATGATCCCAGATCTTTCCTTCCAGCACTGTCATAGATGTTTTCTAATTCTTGTCTTCAAAATCTTGTTGAAAGCCTCTGCAATGCGACATTAGCCAACATGTGGATCATGGGGTTATTTTATGGCTGTGCTACCATAAATTTTTCCAGGGTCGAAATTCTAATCGTCTCATTAAGGAAAATGAGTTCCGCTTTAGTGTACTTGTCAAGATTAATGGACATCCATACCTACTAATAATGTTTTCCCACATGAATCTTTTTGCTGCAGACCATTGCTGTAATCCTTTGTTAGGTGTTGCTTCAAGCCCACCTTGTCAGAACCTTCGCCTGACAAGTGATAATGTAGTGCACTCCAATTCTACTGCACAAAAAGAGTAACGGCAAAATGGGTCAAAATATTAAAGTCAATGGCAAAATTTCAAATTAACAAAAAGGATCGTTAGACTTGCAATAGGTACTTACAATGGAATCTCATCTTTATGTCTAGGCATTCCCAAGGTGTTGATACCAATAGTCGCTTGTCCTTTGAACATTATGTTAAAATATGCCTAGGCCTCGCCATTAGATATTTTCCAATTGTGTGTTAGTAGCATCACCTGCATAATGCCATCTTTCTAGTCGCTATTCCACGTGACGAGTCCTCACATCCATACTTGGGTAAGTAAGGACTCCATGTTCGCAGGTTGATTCTGGACAATGCATGCGTATAACCTCATCGAGGCCCAACTTGCCAATAAATCTCATCCAATCAACTGATAGTCTCATGTGTATATAGCAAGTTAGCCCTTTTCCTCCAATGTCTTCATAAGCTGTTAAGCACCAATCCAGTGAATGCAATAAACTCACTGGCTATGGGATCCTCCACATATCATGGGTACCAATTAAGTTCTAACCTAAAAAAAAAGGTGTACATCTCTTCATTATCTTCCTCTGATGCTTTTCACGATCCTTACTGGACATTTAATGGGGGCTTGATCACCATGAACAATGATCAACTGCTCCTAAATTTCTATCTTTGGGTGGGCTTGATAACTGTTTGTGAAGTCAAACTCTTGAAATAGAAGTATCTATCTAACATAAATTTGAAGACTGAAGATCTTAGATTTAGATAAATCAGGATTGTTCACTAATTACTTGTAGCGTCATATGATCAATATAGAAAATTTGAAGACTGGAGTATGCCAACAAATGGCAATATGAATCATCTCGCGGTAACGACATAGACCATAGATATGCCTCATTGCTACTCAATGGTCATGTAATCTCTACTATGCGGGTGTCAAATTTATATTGCTTGCAAAGTAAATTAGATGATGCCACAATGCGCTTCCCCAAGTTGCACCAAGACTTCACCTATGAGTTTTACCAGAGGCATCAACGATGCCCATGAAAAGGTTTAGTGTCCCACTAAAGGCCGGTGTACAATACTCATGCAATAGTAAACCAATCTCCTTCAAATTCTCAACTGTTCCTGCTGGTTGCACATTTTAAACCCTAATGGTTGGGGTGGGTGTCGATGCGGTAGCCTTCAATAATTCCTCCAACATGTGCGGAAATATTTACATATCCTTTTATGAAAAATCCTATAATAACCTATATGTCCATAAAGTCCATGCACTTCACTTTGGTTGGTAGGTTATTCTATAGCCCAAGATGACTAGTATCTTGGTTAGGTCAAGGGGTTGATCCTTTTCGGTACAAATTATGTGCCCTAAAAGAGTTGTACTCAAAGTGGCTATTCAGCAGATATCAATACATGCGACTGTATTTAATGAGTTGGAGAAGAAGATCCTCATATTCTTGCACCTCTCAAACATCAATCCTTAAATGTATCACAATGATCATTTTGCTAAGCCATATACAGTCCAATCATCCAAATCTGCACCTGCAAGAATTTATAATTAAATATCGTGATAATCCTTCACAACAATGTGCAAGAGCACTGTTGGCACGATTTTTCAAACTGTTGAGGGTCTGGCTATAGGAGTGAAAAACTTCCCCATTTCAGAATGGTGAAATTTGTCTTATCTTAGTCCTCTTTCATGTAGTTGCGCCTAGTGATAACTCTCGACAAATCCATCTATAAAGGAATATGGCTCACACCCCTGCAACTATTTCAAGAATTTCCTCTGTGCAATGGGGTGGGTAAAGGATCAATTACACACACCACATTGATTTCTCTATAATACAACACTAAATAGTTTACCCTAACCATCATGTTCTGCAATACTTATAACTATGGGGATAACCCATTCATAAGACTCAATTAGCTCAAGTAGGAATTTTCCAAGCTTGTGCATTTAATCAAGTTCTCCCCTAGTAGAAGCCTTCATGCACATAGTTAGGATTGAATCCTATGAAAGGCCTCTTTTCTGACATTGGCATCGCACCTTCTGATCAAGGTCAGCTCTTCATCTTTCCTGGACAAGAAATGTGCACTTCCTTCGAATTCTCGTGATATTTGTGAATAGTGGAACAAATGTATGGAAATGGCACGCAATAGTTCAATAATCTTATCTACTTCTTGCTCTTACCCAGTAATCACCAATAATTTCTGGCTTGAAAGCACGTAATAAGTGTACCAATGTTAACTGGTGTGCAATTGAGTCTGTCATCTACTCATGATACGCATGTGATCTTATTCATCCATAGTATTCATTACCTCGCGCATACCCTTAATGTGGCTGACTATCCAAATTCTATAACAGTTCCTTATAACAGAATAAAAATCAGGTAATTACCATTTTGAATTAAAACGAATTCTACTTACAATCAACTTATAGGTGCAACCATACTTTGTACTTCGATCTATTTCTTGTCCTCATTCCACGAGTGTTCCTCTGAATCAGGTTCACCTAAAAGATCCAGCATGATCTCTGATTGGCCTTCACACGATATCTCCCATGTATGTAATTCGGTTCAATAGTGAATCTGCAATGCATTCATGAACCGAAGGTTCAGTGGAAAAGTAACAATATACCGTCCTCTGAATCATAGCTTGACAGTCATAGGTCATGCAAAATATCATAGATCTCCCTTTTCGAATTTATGTTGGGCATATTAGCACGAGCCGGTTGTACAGATAATATATCAGGTCTAAGCATCAATGCAAAAAATACCTGGATATTCTACTAGGGGAAATATATAATTCAAGAGACGTATAAATCAACACAAGCATTTAATGTGGATTCACCCAGTAGGTGGGCTACGTCCACCAATCGAAACAACTTGGAATCTATTCATCCAAAGCTTTGACTGAAGATGCACAATGGGAGGCATTTACAATCTTCCACACCTCTCAAATGTTCAGTAGTTTCTTCTTTGTTAAAGCTTTTGACCTGCAAAAATCTCCAAGAATTCTCTCTCTCACGTATTATCTTGTAATTATGAGCGGCATATCCCCTACTTCTATAACCCTAAATATGTGCGTTACTGTCCCCTATGTGATAGTGCGTCACTTAGACTTCAAATTACGCGCGTCACTTAGCCAAGCAGTGTCGTGCGTCAATAGAAGGTTGTCTAATACGCAAAAATAGAAATAAATCTGGAGAGTTACAATAAATGCTCATTACACAGCGTCAATACCGATGTCGGTTCTGTCCCAACGTCCAATAGACGGTTACAACTTGTCGCGCGTCCGATAGAGGTTACAATGTCATCTCGTCAATTGAGTTCTATTTGTCATGCGTCAATATAGAAGTAATTCAACTGTCATTCGTCAACAGATCTCCCAATGTGAGATTAATTACTGTCACTATACCTATACAACACCATTCTTGGATCCTCCTTAGCTTTGTTTCTTCCTCCTCGAGTCTCAAACTCGAGAGGACCAATAGTCGTAGAGTCAATAGAAGACAACTGTCTCACTTTGCTAATTGAGCTTTGTTAGCATGTCGCGCGTCAATAGGAGTTCTTACGTCATGTGCGTCAATAGAGGATTCAACTGTCCATCGCTCGTCAATAGACTGTCATATGTCAAGCGTCATTACCTCAACTGACTGTGTTTCGTTCTGTCAATAGAGAACAGTGTCGCGCGTCAATTCCAACTGAATTACACTTTGACTGTCACTAAACAACTTGCAATCATCATGACTCCTTGTCGCAACTCAATCAGAGAACCTACTCATCGCATATCAATAGAATCAACTTGACGCGCGTCATATAGCTGCATCATACTCTACCTCTGCTAGTAGACAAAGCCGCGCAACCTTCTACAATCTTGAGATCCAGCTAATTATCGCACCAGTGACGTGCTGTGAAAATATATCGGATTACTGTTCCTCGCTAACGTCACAGATCTCCAGCCATATCTGAATCAACATAGCCACAGAATGAAATATTCGAACCCCCCATAGCATAAACACCATGCTAGATGTCCCTATCAAATACCTGAGTATCGCATTGGACTCCTTTCCAATGCTCTTTACCTGGATTAGCCATATATATGCTCACAACTCCCATTTCATATGTAATGTCTGGTCTAGTATAAACCATAGCATACATAAGACTCCCAACTGCTGAAGCATATGGAACGTGTGCCATGTACTTGACATCCTCATGTGATGAAGGACACTGATCTTTTCTCAATTTGAAGTGTCCAGCCATAGGTGTACTAACAGTTTTACATTTTGCATCTTGAACCTTTCTAACACCTTGTAGATATAATCCTCCTGAGACAAATACAATTTCTTGTTTTTCCTGTCTCTGTGTATTTGCATGCCAAGGATTCTTTTTGCAGCTCCTAAATCCTTCATAGAAAATGTGTGAGCTAGCTTTCTCTTAAGCTCACCAATGTCCTGCATACTAGATCCTGCAATAAGCATATCATCCACATACAGTAACAAAATAATATAGCTCCCATTTTCAAGCTTCTTGAAATAAACACAATGGTCAGATTCACATCTCAAGTAACCATGCTCATGCATAAAACTATCAAACCTCATGTACCATTGCCTTGGAGCTTGCTTGAGCCCATATAGGCTCTTTTTCAACCTGCACACTAATTTCTCCTTACCCTTGACTTCATACCCAAGCGGTTGCTGCATATAAATCTCTTCATCCAAATCACCATGAAGGAAAGCTCATCTTCACATCTAATTGCTCTAAATGTAAATCATCTACTGCAACTAAACTCAATACAGTACGAATAGAAGTCATCTTAACAACAGGAGAAAATATTTCACCAAATTCAATACCTGACCTTTCTGTGTAAATCCCTTTACTACAAGCCTTTCCTTGTACCTTTTATGTCCACCCTCTTCTTCCTTAATCCTGTAAACCCACTTGTTCTGCAATGTTCCTCTTACCTACTGGCAACTTAACCAAATCCCAAGTCTGGTTCTGTTCCAAAGAGTCCATCTCCTCATCCATGCCATGCTCCCACTGAACGTGGGTCTTATCCTGCATTGCTTCTTCAAAGCTCTCTGGTTCACCACTATCAGTCAATAATAAATAAAATAGAGAAGGTGTAAATCTTTCTGGAGGTTTACTTACCCTTTGTGACCTTCTCACAAGAGTTTGGGGTACCAGAGGCTCAATCTGGACCTCCTGGACATTACTATCCAACTTTTGACAGTGACCGACGCCTGTCACCTCTAACCGACGTCAGTTCTGCTAACATCAGTTTTCAGCTCCTCTGTAACCGATACCGGTTCTGTCTGACTGATGTCGGTCAGGGGTCAACCGACACCGGTTACTGTGTAACCCTGTAGGTAATTCTTTTAAATTCGAGAGTTCATTTTCATTCACAAACTTCTCAATCTTTCATCCTTGGGTACCAAAATTTGATCCATGTACATTCTCTTTTCATTCCATTCAACATCACGACTCCTAATAATTTTAGAATTCTCTAAATCCCAAAAACGGAATCTGAAATCACCAGATCCATAACCAATGAAAGTGCATCTCTTGGATTTTGCATCCAACTTTTTTCTATTTTCCTTATCAACATGCACAAAAGCTTCTGAACCAAAAACTTTAAGAAAATAAAGATCTACCTCTTTTCCGGTCCAAGCTTCCTCTGGTATTCCTCCATCTAGTGAACTTGAAGGCCCACGGTTAATCAAATAAACCATTGTATCAACTGCTTCTACCCAAAACTGTAAGGGAAATCCAGAATGTATCCTCATACTTCTAGCACGTTCCATGATTGTCCTGTTCATTCTTTCTGCAACACCATTCTCATGTGGTGTTCTTGGAACCATTCTTTCTCTATGTATTCCATTCACTGAACAATAATCATTGAAAGCCTTGCTACAGTATTCACCACCATTGTTAGATCTAAGGCACTTTAACTTAGAATTTGATTCATTCTCAATAAGGGCTTTCCATCTTTTAAAAGTCTCAAAAACATCAGATTTACGTTTAATACAATAAACCCATACCTTTCTTGTAGCATCATCAATGAAAGTAACATAATACTGGGATCCTCCATGAGAAGCTACCTGAGCTGGTCCCCACACATCTAAGTGTACAAGCTCCAATTTTTGTTCCTTCTTAGTTTCCCCAACTTTGAGAAATCTCACTCTCTTTTTCTTTCCAAAGACACAATGCTCACAGAAATCAAGATCTAAATCTTTCAAATCTGATAACTTACCCTTAGCCTTTAAGATCTGCATTCCTTTTTGACTCATATGGCCCAACCGATTATGCCACATGCATGCATCTGAATCTGAAGTAGATAATGTAGAAAAGGAATCAGTAACACAGGTAGATAAATATAACGTTCCTACCTTCTTACCTCTTGCCACAACAAAAGCACCCTTGGTGACTTTCCAAGAGTCTCCTGTAAAAGTAACCATGCAACCAGATTCACCTAGTTACCCTATAGAAATAAGATTCCTCCTGAGGCTTGGCACATGCCTCACATCTTTCAATACCCATGTATTTCCATTCTGTAATTTTAGATGAACTTCCCATTTACCATTAATACTGCAAGGTTCATCATCACCCAAATAAACATGCCCAAAATTGTCTTGGACATAATTTCTAAAATAACCCTTATTAGGGGTTGCATGGAAAGAAGCTCCTGAATCTAAAACCCATGATTCAATTCTACTATCTAAAGAAAGAATAAGAGCATCTTGCATTACCTCTGATGCAACAAGATTTTTTCTTTACCTTTGTTCTGGTTGTTGGTTCTCTTTATCCTTTGACCAACAATATTTCTTTGCATGTCCTTTCTTTCCACATTTCCAACAAGTAATTCCCTTACCTATGGATTTAGATCTGTTATCCCTTGACTTTGATTTCCCATTACTCTTACTCTTGGATCTCTCCTTCTGTCTGCCCCTGCTTTCTACATTCAAAGCATTCCTAGATGATGATTCTTATGTACTCTTCCTACGAATTTCTTCATTCAATATTATACTAACCACATCATCAAACTTCAAAATATTATTAGCAGATGTTGTATTACTAACAACCATTACCAAGTTATCCCAACTATCAGGCAAAGAACATAAGAATAAAATTTCTTTCACTTCATCATCAAACGGTATATCAACCAATTTTAATTGATTTACAATAGATCAAAAATCATTCAAATGACTAGATGCAGATCCACCTTCATGCATCTTAGAACTAAATAGTTTCTTCATCAAATAAACTTTATTTGAAGCACTAGGTTTTTCATATAAATTAGCAAGAGATTTCATTAACCCTACCATAGAAGTTACTTCTATAATATTGGAAGCCACGGATGCTATCAGGCTCAATCTTATAGATCCCAAATCCTTTCTGTCAAGAATCTTCCATTCTTCATCAGTCATCTTCGTAGGTCTAGACTTCTCATCCAATGGTAAATACAAATCTCTTTGATACAGATAATCCTCAATCTGCATCTTCCATAATTGATAATTTTGGTCGTCAAATTTCTCTACCTTGTATTTGTTTTCTTCTATCATTGTTGTAGCTCCCACTCAATTAGAAAACCCTCTGTGAGTAAATTTGTCAACACACAAAACCCTCAAAAAAGCTCTCTAATACCAGTTGTTGGGGTTAGCACACCGGTTGTATAGATAATATATCATATCTAAGCATACATGTAAATAAAAGTCGGATATTCTATTAGAAGAAATATACAAAACAAGAGATATAAATCAACACCAGATTTAACGTCGTTCACTCCAGTGGTTCACCCAGTGTGGGCTAGGTCCACCAAGAAACAAGCCAATCTATTATCCAAAGATTTGACAAAATATACAATTGAAGATTTACAATCTTCCACACCTCTCAGATGTACAGTACTTTCTTTCACTCAAGTTTTTGCTTCTTCACCAATAATTCTCTCTCACACAACTTCTTCTCACAATAATCATCAACGTTCTAATTATTGTTAATTCTTACTTCTAAACCCTAGCTTTCATGCTTATATAGGTGTTTACAAACTTAGGGCACTTAGTCATACGCAATTACAATCAATACAATGTTTTAATACTAAAAATAGATCTAATTCCGAGAGTTAATTAAAACACTCCTCACACAGGTAACCGACGTCGGTTAGCCCTAAGCGATGATGGTTCCTAACTTTTCTGACCAATGTTGGTCATAGGAGACTGATGTCATTCCCTCCATAACCGATCTCCGCTATTGTGTTTTCCGGCAAGTTTCATATTACATGCTAATCCAAAGTAATTGAGCTCCACAACTCAACAATACAAACATATATAGACCTTTGTATGAGGTGACAAAATATAGTAGGCTGGTAATAATAACTTCCTCAAGTAGCCAATGGGGTTTGATAGTGGATCGATCTAAGATAGACGGTATGTGTCCAGATCACCTAGGTTACAAATCCTATTGGGCACGATTCCTTCGGGGTGGTTTACTGGTGGTGGCGGTTGTTACATCACCGGTGGTTACACCTGGTGGTTACTCTCGATGGTGGTGGACTTTGCATCGTCAGCGTTGGCGCTGGCTAATGACTCTAAAAATGGTGGTGGCAGAAAAATTACATCGTCGCTACAATTGCTCAGTGTTCACAGTTTATGATGGATTAATTGTAATATCTTGTCTAAGGATTTTGTTAATGGAGGGGGGGCCAAGAAACCTTCGGTTCTAAAGCTCTAAGGTCAGGAATCGTTAAACTATCAAAAAAAATTCCTCGGGTGGTATGGGACACCGAAGGAGGTGACAATTAAAGACATGCTAACCATGGTTGTTTTTGTATTATTTGGGAAACACCAATGTAAACTTATGAAAAGAATGAAGATTATAGTGATTAATGGTGAAAATGCTACTGGTACAAGACATTTTACTAAATGTTGTTCTGTTACCGATTAGTATTTGTGAGTAGGTGCTTCAAGAGCCATCTATTTTATGGAATACCAGTTGCTCAAGATGAAGTTGGGCTACATCTGGTTTACCCAAGTTTAGAGTACGGGATAGATGATATCTTTCTTATAAATTTCCAATGGGTAGAAGAGTATAGTTTTGAGAAATGTGTTAAGATAATGGGGGTGACATGTATGAATAGGGATTAAAAAACCTAATACAATGGTTCACATATTAAAATTGCTAGAGGGGAATAGGGTAAACTACAGATAGTATCAATGTTTACTCATGCTCTAACATATTGTCATATTTCAGTGACAAGGGGGGAATTTTCCTATTGGTTATCTCAAGTCTTTTGGCCAAAAACATTGATCAATTACTTATGATTTGTCTCTAGGATGTATATTATTCCTACCCTTTCTTAAGCCCATAAGTTTATTGGGACTATATTACACACGAGAACTCTCTGAGTCTCAATCTCTCTCATCTCTCTCTCTCTCTCTCTGTCTCCACATTCCTTCTCATAGGGCCACTCTCATGTAAAAGAGGTTCTCAAGGATCATGGGAAGCTTTGATATAGGCTATGGTTAATCTCGTGAAGCTTAAGGCCACTATAATGCCATGATCTAAAGGGTATTTCTCATACCTCATTGGAGGAAAAACTACCACATGATACTCTTGCTTTCACAATGTAGGTGATTAAATGGGTTGAATCTCTTACAAGGGCCATGCAACAATAGTGTCACAATGATGTTATTGTTGTATTTCATATATGTACTGATATATAGTTTGAATTATTATTGAAACAAGAAATGTAACCATTATAATCAAAAGAAGTAAACTATGAATTATTGGATTATACAAAATCATATGTATGGATTATAAATAAAAGAAAAATGTGTATACATTTATGGAAATGGAAATTAAAAATAATATTGATAACTAAATGGTTAATCATGCACTTGTTTTTATTATGTAAATTAGTAAGTATTTGATATTCATTTAAGTTAAGTATGGGATGAATTTGAATTAATGAAAGTTGAGTACATGGATGTTATTGTAAATGATTAAATTAACTAGTTTACACAATGATGTTGGAATTGATTACAAACCTTAATTTAATACTGGATAAACCATATATTGTGAAATCATATGGTGTTTATTAAACTTAATGTTTGTGAACAATTAATTATAGACCTGATTCAGATAGAAGCCATTACATATCAGCTAGGATATTAGACTTAATCTAAGTATTGGATAAAATGAACCTTGTATAATATAATTATTATAGTTCCTGCATTTATCTACCTTTTTTTCATAGGATGAGGAAGTTAGGAGGATTTTATTTTCATACGCGGTTTAGAGGGTGATCAATGAAAAACAACAATTACATTTTAGTTCGGCATGTGAGTTTAGTTATCACTCGCTGGGGGCCACTACACTTTGGTGAATTACTAGCATAGGTTCAACAATCATGAAATTTTTGTGTTTGCTACATTTCTAAATTGTATTCTCTTTTCTTTTATCTATGCTAAGATCTAAAAATGGTAAGGAAAAGGGAAACTTCTAGGAGTGGAGATGTTAATGATGTCAATGACGACAAGGATATTCCTAATGTTGATGAATATCTTGATAAGAAGTGAACAACAACAAAAATGGATCATGATTCTTGAGTTATTTCTTGATTACCCAAGATAGGTTCACTTCACTTGAGCAGATGGCTTTGAATGAGCAACCAACTACTAGGAATGATTAGGGACATGAACATTGTATAGGGAAATGGAATAGAATGAGAAAGTTGTGAAAAATACCCATGATCAGACCACATAATAGTTTACCTAAGAGGCCTAGGTTTGAAACATAATTAGCCAAGGATATTAAAAGAGTTATTCCACCAAAGTACATAGGAGATGTAATACTATGGGGATAAAGTTAAGGCATGGATTATTAAATTGCATAAGTCATTTTGAGATTTGAAACTTCTCAGTGGAATCAAATGTGCAGTATGGACTACATATCATTTTTCAGCAAAAGCATTTGGTTGGTGGAATAATAAAGTGTTAAGGTTGAAGTAAAAATTTGAGTTCCGAGAACACTACATGTAAGTTATCTGTGACTTTAGTTTAGGAAAAGATGGTCTCTATAGATATATTTTGATGGGAAAATGGGTGATCACTCATGATTTAGAATTTGACCCAAGGAGATCCTACAGTTACTCATATACTAGAATAAGTCCATCAAACTTCTTAAATATGCACCATAATACCAGAAAGATGAGTAGTTCCAAATATGTAAGTTTATTATGGGGTTGAATCCTTGCATCTGGACCTGAGGTAGACATCTGTGTACCAAATACTATCGATGAGGCAGTTTTGAGAAAGTAATGAAGTAGGTATTCCAGAAGTTGTAAGTACTTTTGGAATTTACTAGGAAGGACTTTAAGGCCCCGTATGCTTATATCAAGTTTTTCCAAAAGAAAACATGACTATTCAAGAATAACTTTAGCAAGTAAAAAAATAGATGGAGGAAATAAATTAAGTGCCATCATTTGGAAATCAATATAAGACTAGTAAATCATCTAAGCCAAGAAATAAGTAGAGAATACCGACCAAATGGAAATGGTGGCATACAATCAAAAACAAGAATACAAGAGAAAATTTTCCACGAAAGAAAGGGTTGGTGGCTAGATGTTTTAAGTGTGGAGGGGAATATTATGCAATCCATTCTCACCAAAACACTACTACAGGACCCCTTTACAATATCAATTTGTCAACATCGACATACATGTAGTAGTTGAAAATCATCAAACACAATTGTCCAAATTAATTCTAGTAGAAGTGCTAGGTAATTTTTTTGGTATTTCTATTTTTATTTTTTTAATACTTTTTGTCATTTTTCTGATATTTTAGGGACCCCACACTTAAGCATAGAAACGATTAAGATGCATTGCATTCAATGGTTCCCGAAGTTCCTAACCATTTGAGTAAGCAATATTTTAGGCACCTAAACCAAACTTAGTGACCAAAACATATGGCCGTAACCAGTTGGGCTCAAACTTGCCTTTCTTTTCTAGTCCTTTGTGGTGTTGAACTGATTTTCTTTTAGCACCATGTCCTTCTACCTCAAATTGACGAGGTATCACTCTTTAACTATGCTAGTCAAGCCACTCTATAGTCCTCCTCTTTAATCAGGTAATCCCTTAGCTCGATACACAAAGAGGGGAGCTTGATCCCTAAAGGTAATACAACTTTCGTGTTGAATAATAAGTAATATGGAGTGACATCTGTAGGAGTGTGGATAGACGTTCTGTATACTCAAAGGGAGGGGTGAATTTGTAAATGTCATCTACAACCTGTTGAATTCACCATCTTCTCCATAATATAGATAAGGGTTTTATTAGAAGCTTCGTCTTGCCCATAATATTGAGGGTAATATGGGGTTGAATACTTGGGAGTGATTTGAAAAAATTGACATAACACTTTCACAATTTTTTTTAAAGGACTTGTCATTGTCGGCTACAATGGCATAAGGGATGTCCTATCGGCAGATTATGTGATTCATTATAAACTTAGATATTTGCACACCTTTAATATAGCTAAGAGGAACAACCTCTACCCACTTTGTGAAGCATTCGGTGCCAATGATAATGGACATGTTTCCATCGGAAGATGTAGGGTGAAGCTTACCAATAAGATTGAGCCCCCACATTGAGAAAGGCCAAGGTGTCGTGATAAGTTGTAATGATTGCATCGGTGCATGTATCAAATTTTCATATTTATAACATTGCAAGCATTTCTTTACATATTTGCAGAAATCATTCTCCATGGTAGGCCAATAGTAGCCTACTCTTAGTATCATCTTTGTTAATTTAATCTCATTTGTATGGGCCCCACAGATGCCTTCGAGCACATCCTTAATCACTAGGATAGATTCATCTGAATTGAGATAACGTAAAAAATTCCTGCCATATCCGCAACGGTAGAGAATGCCTGCAAGTAGGGTATAATGAGCTATATGTTGGATGAGGTTTTTTTTATTAGCACGAGAAATGTTGGCAAGAAAGGTTCCATCATGAAGGTAGTTAAAGATGTCACTATACCAAGGGGAAAATGGACCAACAACTTCACATACCAAATGATTAACTAAAATTAACTAAAATATGGGAAAATATAATGATAGTTAATCTAATCTATGAAGACATAAACATTGTAAATAAATGCACTAAAGTAATAGAGTAATTAAATAATTAAACTAATAGAAATAAAACCCTAATGTATAAGAGGAAGGTTACAAAAGAAATCAACTGGTTACAGATGACTGTCGCTAAGTGTCATAGGTCTGACTAGAAATTCTAGAAGCAGGAACGGCTACATATAGATCCCAAAAATATTGGATCTGGAAGTTCTAAGAAGACTGGAGTGCCTAGGAGGGTACTAGGGCACCTCGGGGTGCCCTAGTATGAAGAAATAGGTTCTCTGGTCTCTAAAAAATCTTACAAGTTGATTATTTATAGGTCGGAAGATACATTGTAAATTGCATTTCTTGTCACACTGGATTCATGGAACTACGCCTAATGTACTGAATATAGCAAGATGATATTGAAGACCTACAAGAGAAAAAATAAGAATTGAAACCTTAAAAAAAATAAAAATATGTAAATGAATGGGTCAGAGTGACCTCAGCTGCCACAAAAGTGGGCTTACTAAACTAAGTGTTACACTACATTTCGGACCCAAATGTAGTTTTAGTGTGTGTGTGTGTGTTCATGTCATGCCCTAGGTTATCTTGTGTCAGACATACTTTGTGAAGTAGCAAACAATAACTAAATGTAGAAAATGTAATAGTATGTGTACATGGAATAAAATAGAATCCATCCCCCTATTTGAAGTGTGTGTTGATGCAGATCTCTTATCCTTGATGCATGAAACTATGTGGATGCAAGTGATGCAACTCTAGATGGAGGGATAGTAGTAAGTGATGTTAGGACCCTCATTACGGTATCATAGCTCTATATTTATAGGGTTTTCTTTCTCTAATTTCTTAATTAACCCCGAAATGGCTGACTAGGAAAATATAAGGATGAAAAACAACTAAAAATAACCAAAAAATAGGCAGGAAAGTAAAACAAGGATTTGGGCACCCCAGTACAGGCCTGGGTGCCCCAATTTAGGATAAACTAATGGGAAAGTACCGAAACAACTAGGCATGTATGTAAAAATGTGGAGGAATGACAAAATAAAAAATAAAACAAGATGGCTGAAAAGGTGGGATTAATTAGTACCTTCTTTACTTAAGAAACTTCCAAATAGTAGTATGAGACCAGGATAAATAATGTCTAAAGTACATTATTTTGTGACTACATTTTTCCCCCACTTTATGTTGTTGAGCGGAAATCTCGGTAACATAAATTAGATAAAGATGTGTACCTAATGCTACTATAGAGTGATGAAGAAGGTGTGTCGATGGACTAGATAAAAGTGTGGAATGAAAAAAATAAAGATAGAGGAGCGTGGCAACTATAGATGAAAAATGTGCATACAAAAAGTGATGAGAGTGAACCTAGGGCTGAACATGTTTGTAGCTGCTACGGTGTGTAGTGTACCTGGATGGTTGGTAAGGTGTGTACCTATCGCAAAATGTTATTGTCATCTTTGTTATTGTCGTTCTCATTTTTGTTTCCCCTAATTTGATTGCTTATTTCTCATATAGTTAGACCTCTAAGGAGAAAACGATCAAGTATTCAAATATGTATGTATGTACAAAGCTATGTAAAATATGCATGTGTATAGAAATGTGTAAAATACACAAATGTAAAATATGCAAAATGAAAATTGTAAATGGAAAATGTGCACCTGATCCATGTCGAGAGAAAGGGTGTAGAAGGATATCCTATACTACTGTGAGTTTTTAGGTGATCTCACACCACCCTGGCTGAAGAAGTGTAGGGATGAAATGTTCTGTCCTCTAAGATCTAACTGCTTCTACTGAAATGTGTGTGAAGAGATATTTGTATTGTCCTAGTTTTTTTGGCGATCTGACACCACTGGCCAAAGTAGTGTAGAGAGGCACACCCATTGTAACCTCCAATCCTATAACTGCTTCCCAAAAATTTTAAGGACACCATGTCCTGTAAAATCCAATGTGTATGGGGTTTGTAGACTGGTTTGAAACCACTCACTGTATATAAACCTAAAATGCCAAGGGTGGAAATTTCATTGTCCTAAATTGGTGTAGTTGCATTGTGTTAGTATGTAAACCCTGAAATGATGCCCCAATCTTTGGGGGCACATGCAAAGTCACTGATAGAAGAATGCGGCCCCAAAAGAGGACCTACTACACTCTGATCTCTGTAACTCATCCCTGCATGGGAAAGTGGGTGAACTTGGTAGAAACCAAGGTGCGCACAGACAAGGATGGTTATCTGAAACAATTGTTAGTCTAAAAACACATGCATGCAATAATATAAGTGTAAAATATATAGACAATGTAGAAACTACCAAGCACATTAGTGTAAACATGCAATAAAATAAGGAAGCCACACAAAGCGAGTTACAAACATGGGACATCACTCACGATGTTGGAAGACACGCAAGGCCATCATGGCCATAAACAACAAACAAATTTGCACACAACAAAGGGAAAATCCTGAATACAAGCAACAGACAAAGGTAGACAAGTAGAAACAAACAAACAAGGAGTCGTGGAGACATATAATCCTGCAAAACAAGTGTTGCACATGGAACACCTATTAGCATGTTAGAGAAATAACCAATATGTCAAAGCATGTATGTTCAATTAATGTAAGATTCTAAGTATAAAATGAAACAATAGAACTTGGATGAGATGAATGTGGATGCCCCCAAAAACCAGTTTAGGAAGGGTAGAAGGTGATAATCCATGCTACGTGTAAAATTCTTGTATCTGCAATCACACTAAACAAAAGTGTGAACGCACATGAGTGTATGGTATAGATAATGACATAGAAGAAATAAGTCTAATGTGTGTAGTAAAGTGATCATGCAAAACACTAGCAATCAAAAAGACATGCCCCCAAGACAACGTAATATGTTGTGGATGAATGGAATGGAATGTAAGATTGAATGATAGGAGTTGTGTACCCCCCGAGTGGATGGAATTGCATGTAATGAGGTTCATTTTGTTTTCCCCCTTAGTAGTCAAGAACGAACCATAAACAAGATTACATCATTAGGAAATGTTCAAGTAGTGTTTGTTGTGTCTAGCGCACTGTGATGCGTGTGTATGTAGGAGTGATGAGATGCGACATGTAGAAATGATGTGCATGAATGCTATAGCTGAACCGTATATCACAACTTGTTTGAATGAATGAGTGATGATTTAACACTAATCATATATCACTATATGATGAATGAATTAGGATGAGTGATTATTTATCCCTAAGCATATGTCACTATATGATGAAATCTTGAGTGATGATTTAACCCTAAACGTGTACCACTATATGATGAATAGATGAGTGATGAAGTAATCGAAGGTATATGCCACTACAAAATGTAATAATGGAGATGGTGGTTTAGTCTAAAGCATATACTGTTACTAGATGAAATGACAGAAGTGGGTGATGATTTAGCCTAAACCATGTCACTACTAGAGGAAATGATGGAGGTATGGTGAAACTAGATGACCATGTGATGAGTAGGGTTTTTAAAATGCGTGGTATGGGAAATGCAATGTAGGATATGTAGGGTGTGTATGTTGCATACTATGTAATGTGTAAAATTTGATAATAAGTGTAGATAGAAATTTAATATGTAATGATAAACTGTAAAGCTAGACTCATATGGAATATAGCCTAGCATAGTATGTAGAATATATGTATAAATGCATAGTGTATGAGGTGACGATGTATAGGTTATGAGTGGATATCCTAATAATGTATGTAATGTGTAGAATGAGCTAGGACTCATATGGAATATAGCATAGCATAGTATGTAGAACCTAGGTATAAATGCATAGTGTATGAGGTGACGATGTATAGGTTATGAGTGGATATCCTAATAATGTATGTAATGTGTAGAATGACTAGGATATATGGTACATAGAATGACCTAGGTATGATGCAAGATGCATGTAGAATTATGGTAGAATGTAGAGTAAGTGTATTATGAATTGGTGTATAATGCACAATGTCTTTATGAAATGCAATGCGTAATTCCTATAGTGCACTATAGTGGGGTTCAGTGTGATAGTAATCCCTTAACAGTCAAGTGTGAACCAAAGTACAAGAGTGCATCATCAGGTAATGACAGTGGTAGGACGTGTGATGCAAATGCCTATGCGAGAAATGTAAAAGACAATAGATGGACGAGTGCGTGGGGAGGGATTATATGCTATGCCCCCCAGGAGTATACCAACAAGTGAATTAACCAATGAGAGTGAAAGGATAAGGTCCTCCACTCGATGTCTACAAGGATGAAGGCAGAGGGCCATAATCTAAAGATGTTGGCATGGTAACTATATGCGGTGCTCATGAATGAAATCTATATGCATTTAAGGATGAATGTAGTATGAGGATTTTGGTTTTAAAATATGTGGTGGGTGATGAGAGTTGGTGGGAGTGGTTGTGGTGATACGATTGATGATTTATTAGGAAGAAATGATGAGCTAAATTTCGTAGAGGATTGACCAGACGATGTTAGAGAAGGATGAAGAGGAAGAGTTGGAATTTTTTTTGTAAAATATCATTTCTTAAGAGGTGGTTGAGAAAATCTAGCCATACACACATGAAATATACAAGCCCAATAAGATTTATTGTGGGCATTAGAAGGTCGTGTAGCAAATAAAACAAGGCCCAGATGTTCAAAAATCTTTAAATATTTACGACAAAGAATGACAAACATTTATCATGATGTCCATAAATTTGATGATACTGGCAATATGGATGATCGCAGAATTGTGTTATCTGAGAAGGTGGATAGAAATGAATAGGTGGTAGAGTGATCAAATGATTCCTAAGAAGATGAATAAGAATGTCATGGGGTGTAGTATTATGTTTAAATATGAGAGGCTCATGAAATGGTATGTTTTGCGGTGCGGTTAAATGGCAGGTATCAGACATAGAGTGCATATGAGATGTAAAATTAAGACAAATATGTGATTGTGAAACATCCTTAAGGTTGTTGAATTTCTGCGGTAAGGGAGGAAATTATGAACTCCATAGCCTGAAACTACTCTTGAAATAAGGTATATAAAGAAAGAATGGAGTCCTTTAGAGATGTATTAGTTTGGGTGATCATGAGGGCTAGAGTTGTCAGCTAAATGGGTGAATATGGGAATTATTTGTTGTGGTAGCAGGTGGTCATAAATAAAGGAAGACAATGGACAATACAAATCATTAAAATGATCATTAGTTTGTTGTTAAAGTCATATTGAACAGTGCAAGAAACCTGATAAGAAAATATGTGAGGTTGGTCATCCAAATAACTGTGAGTGCATAATATATACATTACCATTGCATATTTTTCATTAGTAAAGGGGGTTAATGGACATCCATGAGCATACCAAGTAGTGAAGTTGGGTGAATAGTAAAGAAAGGAGCTATTACAAATGTGCACAGTGCCAAAGGGCATAGGAAATACCATTTCAATGTGAACAGGATCGAGTGTACCCCCTATATAATTTAGCAAAGAGTGGCCAAGAGTAAGTGGAGAGAGAGTAGGGTAGTGTGAAAGGTGAAAAAAAAATATGAAAAACATGAATCCCATACACAAACGGTGAGAATAACATATCAATGATATAAATGTTGATCGTATACCAAGAAAATGGAGGTCTTCAAAGGAAAAACCAAGTTAATGGAGACCATCGTGTGAACATACAGTAGAGTTACAGAAAATATCAAGTGGTATATGTTCCCAATAAAAATGATTCATGAAAAGAGTACAAGTGAAATATGGGCATATTGAAGGGGATGATGTTGGCGAAGGTGGAGATGATAGAACAATGTCTGTTGACTAGAGAGGCCCTTGATATGTAATAATAGTCATGGTTGTAACACACATGTGGGGGAAGGAACTGCGTCTATCGTGTGAAAGTCCATCCTCAAATGGTTTCATTGATAACTAGAGGTAGTGGAGGAATAGGTAGTGTTATCACCGAATCACAACACCCTATGGTTTTCACAAGTGAGTATGCTTGAGCTCACAGTGTGATTGGAAAACATGGGCACTATCTCCAAGTTGTGGGGACTTACTACTTGAGATAGACTTCCAGAGAAATATGTTTCTTGCTCATAAATTACCTGCCACAATCTATTGTAATGTAGGTAGAACTATCTAATCCTAATCTAACTTTCCAAGAGACCAGGGAGAGAGAGAGAGAGAGTGCATGAAAATAAATCCTACTCTAAAGTGGTGATACACCAGGAAAGGAGAGTGTGAGAATAGTCTTCTAATGTGTGAAAAGTAGAAGCAAAATACAAATTAGAAGGAGTGATAACGATTTTCCGCAATCGAGAAACTACATTCACAACTATTTTTTCATACAAACAAAATAATAATGAATCCCTACAAGAGTATAAATAGACACAATATATTTGCAATGATTTTGAAAGGGAAAGAAGAATGCAAACCAAACACAACAGGAGAAGAAGTTATCCATAAACTTGTATCTATTGCTTCATTGATATGCATAATCCAATCTATTACAGAATTAAGGGCCTGGCTCACCATGTAAGGAGTCCACTATGAGGGCCTATAGCACATTGGCTTTACAAAATAATTTTGACAGAGTTTTGCTACTCCAAAACTACCACCTCTTCTTCAATCCCAACACTCCAATTTATAGATTTCTAAGAGGAGAGAGAGAGGAAAAATTAAAATCCTGAAATCTATCCTTCAATCATGTGAAAGATGTAGTAAATGAAGTGAAATGATTTTGTGTTTCTTGCAAAAGGCTCCCCATACTGTCCCATGACTTACAACAATGAGAAATGTCAACCCATGCTCCATTAAATGCATCCCAACTACTAAATCAAACATTGTTCTGAATCTGGGAATGTTTCTAAAAAACTCATCATTGATTTTAAATCAAATTCCAAATTTCTCAATTTTTGTGCATTGGTCCTGAAACCATGATTCCAATGGTACCAATTTTGTGCATTTTTCGAAAATTGTGAAATGCAAAAGTTATGGGCCTTCTGAGTGTGGATAACTATTTTATGTTTGCCAGGCATTTATGTCGTTTAACGAGAATGAGCATCTGATTGACTGGGGATGAATATGTTTCCCTTTATTTTCATATACCCACCCCTCATTAAAAATAAGAAATCGTGCCCATTCCCAGAAAGTCAAATTTTGAGAAAATTAGAGCTTGGGGTCAAAAGTTATGGCCGTTTAAAGTTTAGGGTCTGATTCACAGTGTTTTCCCCTTACATGTGGATATGTCGGGTATTTCGGGTCCTGGTGTCCAAGATGTCCCTTGTACAACTTGGGTTGAAAACCCTTGCTTCACCTGCATCACACCTGAGTCACCTTATAAATATGGCAAATCAGCTTTTGGTGTCCTGCTTGTCACAATGTTGACCCGGGCTGTGAGGGCCATTGACTGCCGCTTTTGCCACATCTCCCTTTGACTACAGTGATTTCGGGTTTGCGAGCCTTGTGCATCCCAATGTCCCTGAGTGTGGCCTTGGACATTTCGACTTGACTTCACCGATTTACTCTTGGTGCAACAATTTCTGGTCTTCAGGTCCTGCATGTCCTGTGTGTACCTGTGCAGCTTGGACTGAAAAAAACCTAACTTTACCTATTTTCCACTGCCTGTGGTGGTTTCGGGTTTGCAGAGAACTCGTGTCCCAATGTCCCGCAAACCGCATGGAACACAAATGTTTGATCTAACCAATTCACACTATTTTCGGCCTTTTCAAGTTTTCGGGTCCTAGATGTCCAGCGCGTACCTGTGTGGTTTGGACCTGAAAAAACCCAACTTTTCCAATTCCATTACAGAATCGGCCCCGAACTTGGTACGATGAACCTTGGTACGATCCGCAACTCTCAGACCTGATTTGCATTAAAATAAGCATGTTGCTTCATTTTTTCAGATTCCTCGCATTTTTTCTAACTTCTTGGATTTTCCTTAGATAGGGGGGTTAGAGAAAAGAGGAGAGGAACCTTAAAACCTAATTTTGTGCCCTTAAACCATTTCAACCTTCTTGATCCTAAAGAATCATGTAAGTTATCCCAATTCACCTTGAGGGGTACATTTGGGATAACAGGTAGAGTAAGAGAGTAGCACATAGAGAAGATCTGGTATAAAGTATCATAACGTTTGTAACATCAAGAGTTAATGATGAATCAAGGGGACCATATCAACCATACAAATAGTAGGGACCGAGTCATGTGGAGCATGGAGAGGTAGGGACAAAAATTGTATCGAGAAAGTCCGTTATGGGAGAATTAACAAGTGAAGATGAATCATCGTGTTTTTCAGTTATGGAAGAAGCTACAATGATAGGATCACCATAGAGGAGCTTGAACCTCTTCGAGGATTTTTGCTAAAGTAACATGGTCAATAGTACACAAATAAGCGACAACAAACGCCATTTATAGCTTTAGGATCCATATCAGATGATGGTAGCTGAATAAATGAAGGACAAGGTCTATAAATAGAGGGATCAACAGGAGTATCAAAAAATGCATGACCCAAAGCTATCAAGTTGGAGAACAAGTGGAGATTTAGAAGGATTATGCTTAGCCATGATAATAGGCCGGGTTCTACCAAAATAATTAACTAAAATTAACTAAATATGGGAAAATATAATGATAGTTACTCTAATCTAGGAGGAAATAAATGGTATAAATAAATGCACTAAAGTAATATAGAGTAATTAAGTAATTAAACTAATGGAAATAAAACCCTAAAGTGTAAGAGTAAGGTGAGGAAAGAACTCAGTTGATTACATGTGGACTGTCACTAGAGTGTCGCAGATATGACAGGAAATTCTAGAAGCAGAAACAAACTACATATGTGTCCAAAAAAGGGTAGATTTAAAAGTTCTAAGTAGACTAAACTACCGAGGAGGGTATTGGGGCGGCCCGGGGCACCTTGGTCCTCTGAAAAAAGATCGTAACTTGATTCTTTCAGGGTTGGAAGATATCCTGTACTCTTTGTTGTATTTTACACTAGATATCTTGTACTATGCCAAATGTGTGGAAATATTCCAAGAGAAAGAATTACCTGCAAAAGACCTAAAATGAAGTATAAAAACCCTAAAAAGAAGATGCAAACGAATGGGTCAGACTGACCTCAAACTGCCACAGACAATGGGCTTACTAAACTAAGCACTGCACTAGATTTTAAACCCAAATATAGTTATGGTGTGTGTGTATGGTCGTGCCCCTAGGCACTCTTGTGCCAGTCACACTATGTGAAGTAGCGAGCAATAACTAAATGTATAAAATGTAGTAGCATGTGTGCATGGAATAGAATAGAGTCCCCCTATGCAGTGTGGTGTTGATGCATATCTCCTAGTCTTAATGCATGGAACCTATGTGGATGCAAGTGATGTAATGGATACAACTCTAAATAGAGTGATAGTAGTAGATGATGCTAGGACCATCATTATGGTCTCATAACTTTATATTTATAGGGTTTTCTTTCTCTAATTTTGTAATTAACCCCAACATGGCCAACTAGGAAAAAGATAAGGATGAAAAATGGATAGAAAGAACCCAAAAAGAGGCGGGAAAGTAAAACAAGGATCAAGGTGCCCCAGGTGGGATCAGGGCACCCCGGTTCAGGCTAAAATTATGGGAAAGTTCCAAAACAATTGAGCATGTATGTAAAAATGTGCGGGAATGAAAAAATAAAAATTAAAACATGATGGCCGAAAAGGTGGGATTAATTAGTACTTTCTTTACTTGAGAACTATCTAAATAATAGTATGAGACAAGGTTAAATAATGTCTAAAGTGCATGATTTTGTGACTACCCCAAACAAGAATCTAGCTTGTCATATGTTGGTGTTTGTAGATGCTCAATGAAGAACGACATATTGTTGTTCCCAGGTGGGATGTGTAACATATACCCCACTATGGCCATAGCATCCATTGTTCTATTCTATTCTCTTGGGATTTCTTCAAATGTAGTATTCTCAAAGAACTCCTTCAAATAATCAACCATTCTCTTGTATAGAATTAGTTTCTTGTCTTTAACTTTATATTTTTTTGTTACATGTTTAATAATCAACATAGAATCACCAATCACATTCACTTGTCTGATGTCACACTTAATATCCAGCTTCATCCCTACAATAAGGGCTTCATATTCTGTTATATTGTTTGTACATGGGAACCCAAGTTGGAATGCCTGAGGGATCAAGTCTCATAAAGGAGTGATCATCACAACTCTAGCACCTGAACCATGAAAGATAAAAGATCTATCAAAGTATAGCCGCCATATAATAAATTCCTCAAGGTACAATGTACATGTGTATGGAAGTTCCAGACTCAAATGTATAGTACCTAGTAGCGGGGCTTTAGCTAGTTGATCCACTAAAACCTTCCCTTTCACTTATTTTTTGTGAACATACTTGATATCAAAATCATTGAGTAACATGATCTAATTGGCCATCTTTCCTATGAGTGTGGGAATTGACAATAAGTACTTTACTGGATCAACCTTTGAGATAAGCTTGAACTTATTATTTACCAAATAATGATGCAGCTTTTGAAAGGCAAAAACTATGGCCAAGCAATCCTTTTCTATATGTGGGAAGTTGAGCTCATAAGCAATCAACGTATGCCTTAGGTAATATAGATATTTTTCCTTCTACTCCTTATCATATTGGGCCAATAGTGCCTTGTTGTAAAGTGCATGGTAGAAATGTAGAGTAGTAATGGTTCACCTGTCGTGGGAGGCATTAGCATAGGGGGTTTAGCTAAATATTCCTTGAGCAAAGAAAATAGTTGTTGTTTAGGGCCCTAGTGAAAATTGACATCTTTCTTGAGAAGATGTGTAAATGTGTGACACTTGTCTGCAAGTTGAGAGATGAACCTTCTAATTGTTTGGATCTTTCCTTGTAAGCTTCGTAGTTGTGTGATATTCGCTGGAGGAGGCATTTCTTTTATAGCAGTAACATTTGTAGGATCTACTTCTATTCCTCTCCGTGAAACAATGAATCCTAATATTTTTCCAAATAGCACACTGAAGACACATTTCTTTGGGTTGATTTGGACCTCGTAGTCCCTTAGACGTTGAAAGATGTGTAACAAGATCTCTGGGTGATCTCCCTGAGTCCTGTATTTTACCAATATGTTATCCACATAATCTTCCATGATGTCGCTAATCATGTCATGAAAGATAACAATCATTTCCCATTGATAGGTTACGCATGCATTCCTGAGGTCGAAGGGTATGACTTTATAACAGAATTTCCCCCATGGGGTGGTAAAACATGTCTTATGTTGGTCCTCCTCAGCAATTTTTATCTTCTTATATCTTGAAAATCCATCCATGAGTGATAACATCTCATAACCAGCTGTAGAATTGGAAATCATGTCAATGTTGGGAAGAGGCAAGTCATATTTAGGACAAGCTTTATTAATGTCTCTAAAATCAGTAAAAACTCTAATATCGACAGGTTTCTTCTGCACTGGGACTACATTGGAAATCCACCCTGAATAGTCAATAGGCCTGATGAAGGCTACTTACAACAATCGTTCTAGCTCTTCTTTGACCAACAAGGTGACGTGAGGATGCATCTTTCAAATATTTTGTTTTATGGGCTCGGTGTATGGGTGTACAACTAGAATGTGCACCACTAATATAGGATCAAGTCCTTGTTAGGAAATAATATTCTATTGCTCACATTATGGATTAGCATAAGAATTATATTTGTGAGCTAGTAATATATCTATGTGAGTAAGGTGTAATAACAACTCATATTATGAGTTGTTTATTATATTATTGCTTGTGTGAGATTTGGCTGTTAAACCAAACTCATGTAGAAAGGAAATTTAAGGAATGTTGGTAAAACGATGTTCTACATCGTTTTAGAGAAATTTAAGGAATTTAAGGAAATTTAAGGAATGTTTTACATATCCTTGAATATAGGAACATGTTCTCCTATATATAGGTTGTAATGAGTTCCAGATGAATCAATTGAAGATTGGTGTCTTAATATTTTTCTCGTGTATAATTTTTGCTGCAAGTTTTGATAAATTTAACCAGATCTCACATCTGGTATCAAAACGATGTGCAAAATGGATTTTTGATAGATGAAAGGGTAGATCCGCTAAAAGTTCTGGTTTCCTTGTTGATGGAAGATAGTTTGTTCTCAAAAAAGTTGTGTATTTATTTTGGAATTTCTTAGCTTTCTTTTTATTACATCCTGTGATAGTAGTGTTAGTGTCATTGTTAAGCAGATTCGGTCTTGTGAGCAGCTGTCAGCTAAGAAATGGAAGGATTAGTGCTGGAAACATAAGTTTGCGTTTAAGATTTCATGATTCTTAGTGAGAATACCCTTCTAAATCAGTCGTAGTGACAAGTAAATAAGAAACCCTAGAATGTGTAAAGCTTAGTGAGAGGTAAAACAACTATAGAGGAAGGGCACCACTTTCACTTAGGATCAGTTGTATTGAAGCATAATCATCTTGTGTTTCATTTGACTCGGTGTTCCATTTACATATAGAACTATGATTTGCATGTATGCCATCAGTTCTATTTCATCGCTTTCGTCCACATATTTCGAGCGATCAAGTAACTCCCTTAATCACATTAGGTTCTCCATGGTACATTAGATGCCAAAAATCTGTTGAACATATTTCATTCAATTTTCATCATTTTGTTCATGTTCATGGTTCAATCAATAGAGTTGACACTGTTATTGTCCGCTCTTCTATATTTGAATGCTCAAATTTACAGTCTGAGAGATATTTTCCCAAGCTCCTCTCTCAACATGTTTTACATTGGAATGGGCTTCGACATCTGATAAGATTTTGATTCTCTAATATGTGATAGTCTCCTGCTCATTTGTCTATCCATCTACCTCTAATTTCCACATTTCAAGCACACATAAATATCCACATGTGCCTCTTGGTCAAATTGGCACGTAAGAGATTTTTTCAAAATTTGATAAGGTGTGTATCTAAAGTGTTCTCTAATCAGTTGGGTTCAAGATTTAGGAATACATGATTATAAGTGGAGGGTTGTCTTATTTATTTCTCAATAATTATATTTTCAAAAGAGACGTGTCATTTGTGAGTCGTTAAAATACTAATAAAATTTTTGTTTTGCGGACGTATTATTAGTGTAACCCAACATCCTAATAAAAGTTGTGTTTCACATTGCATGACGAAGATAAAAATAATAAGCAATGAAAAATTCAGTGAGCTTCAAAGATATATTTTCTAAGTAGCAGAGATATTGGAGGTCATAGACAGAGGAGGATGGAGGACAAGTAGCATCCTCTTGCCAGCCACAAGCGACGGGGCCGTAAAATGAGTGTGGCATGAGTTTTTTTTAGTTCAGTGTTTGATTTCCAATTGTGTCCATTACTTTAGTGTTCCAATTTTCAACAAGTGGAAATTTCACATTGTGGGGGGGGGGGGGGGGGGGGGGAACATGACATCAATGTTCCATTTCATTCATATTTCTTGTTCATTTTGGTGAGAATTTTTTCCTATGTTAATTCCCTGATGTGAAGATATTGTGGAAAGATGAAAGTACAGAGGAAAAAGTAGCATCATATTTCTTGAAGAGGATGAGTAGGGGCTCATACTTGGAACATGGGTTCCTTTTTTGGTGGAAAGGGGTCCATTTTTGTCAAGAAGGGGCTCATACAGTGAAAAGGAGTTCATTTTGGATGAACATGGGTTCATATCAAGGTTGTTGGTTAGCCTTTTCAAAAACCATCGGTAAGCCAAGATTATGAACACACATGGGCGAAAAGCTGCACAAGGAAGTGTGATTGTTTTTCTCCCATGTTCGCACTAAGGGGGGAAATGTTAGGAAATAATATTCTAGTGCTCACATTACGGATTAGCATAAGAATTATATTTGTGAGCTAGTAATATATCTATATGAGTAAGGTATAATAATAATTCATATTACAAGTTCTTTATTATATTATTGCTTGTGTTAAATTTGGTTGTTAAACCAAACTCATGTAGATAGGAAATTTTAGGAGTGTTGTTAAAACAAACTCTATTTTGCATCTCCTTGAATATAGGAACATGTTATCCTATATAAGTGTTGTAATGAGTTCCAGATGAATCAATTGAAGATCAGTGTCTTAATATTTTTCTCATGTATAATTTTTGCTGCAAGTTTTAATAAACTAAACAAGATCTCACTATCCTAGTATGTCTACGTAGGACCAAGCAAATATATCTTCAAATTCTCTCAAAAGCAACGCAAATTTTTTTTCTTGAGCTGAGAGCAAAGCTCCCAACTTGAGTATTCTAGGAAATTCCTTTGTGCTAATATTGACATCTATTGTCTCCTCCACCAGTGGCTTGGACTCATCCTCCATACGCGTAGGATCAGGGGGGCTTTTAGTAACTTGTTCTTCCAAAGGTGGCTCGAAGATATTTTCACCATTAGGTGGGTCAACTATATTGTCCATTGAATTTTCTTTTTGTTTGTCTGCAAGCGCCTAAAAGAGGTTTTCACTATAGGATTTGGACTTGTTATTTTTACAAGGATTTTTTGTGGAAGTTTTACCCTTTCTTATTTTTTTACTTAGATGACCGCATAAGTCAGCCTCCTCCCCCAAAGTACGCGCATGTGTTTAGCTTGACGGAGAATCCTTTCTTGTGATCACCCACTAGAATGTTATCATGAATACCCATGAAATCACTAATAGCTTTGTCGTTCTGAAAGACGTCAACTAGAACATGTTGTTGTTGGTCCTAATTCATGAGTGATGGGTTAAGGTATACTATTGACAGGGGATATGGTAGGGGTTATAGTTAAGATAGATATGTTGGAAAACAGGTTCGTGGAGGTAAGGTCTTTGTAAAGACTCACCCACTGGGAATGTTGTTCATGAATACTTTCACATGAAGGCATCACTGATAGCTTTGTCGGTCAGAAAGGTATACGCCTCAACTAGGAATGACAGGGGATTGGTAGGGGTTATACAGTGAAATGGGTAAATAGGTATACTTAGGAATGACAGGTGATGAGGCATGGTAGGTAAGGTCTTATAGTGTAAGACTACATTGGGATTCCATGTTTCCACATCAAAAAAACAGGTTCGTGGAGGTAAGGTCCTTTGTAACGCACTACCATTGGGAATTTGGGGATAACATACTTAGGTCACATTTGGAGGAACTATCTTCGCGCTCAGAAGAGGAAGCCTCAACATCTAGGGGATTAGACCCATACAGTCAAATTCCAATACCATACTTACACACTTTTGTGATGAGGCATTGGAAGATCTTATAGTGTACCTTTATAGTGTACCTTGTTTGTTGATTCCATAGCCACATCCTTTGTATCCCATAACGCACACCATTGTTTTGGGGATAACATACTTAGGTGATTTATAGCATAGATCCATTTCATCATAAATAAAATATTGTTGAGTAGATTTTCATCTATAATAATCCACTAGAAGCGAAAGTGTTGAAACTGTATTTTTCCCTAGATCTTTAAAACTTTTAACATGACCTACCAAGTGCATTAGGTGATAGGGGAAGGTTAGAAACTAGAAGGGCTTGTTGGAGATCATATTATCCACAATCATTTTAAGCAACCTTTGTCTCCCACATATCAAAAAGTGATTATGATGTAGAAGCACCCTTTTCATTGGGAGACAAGATATTTGGAGTTACTCGTGAGGCTAGCACCTTTGATTGAACTTGAACATCTATCTTTGTAGAAGGACATTTGTAAATGGTGGGGAAATATCCTGACAATGCTCTACAATGAGAAAAAGGTTAGGGATCTTCTTGAATAGTGAGGGTCTGGCCTTCATGATGTAATTTTAAGCATTGATGATACGTTAAAGGTAGGGCTTGCATGACATGAATCTTTGGGTGGTTGATCAATATGTTGTAGGGGAGTTCCAAGTCTAAGATATGGAACTTCATATCATGATTGATAGGACCTACTTCAAGTGATAAATTTATCATACCAATTGATTTATGCTTTTCGTTGTCATACGCCTTTATGGTGATGACCTTCATTTCTAAATCAACTTTAGTATAACCTAGTTTCTGAACTATCTTTAGAGTACAAATGTTTAAACCCAATCCGTTGTCCACAAGAACTCTTTTTACCTTCTTACATTTGATTATGACTTCAATATGTAAGGGTAAATTATGAGAGGGATTTTCTTTTGGTATTTTTGTTGGACTAAAGGTTATATGTTGTATAGGATCAATCTACTCTACCATTTCCTGGAAGCATGTTTGTTCGATATCAACGGACACTCATAATCCTTGTAATGTCTTCTTACAAAGAATTTCTTTATGAACGTTAGAAATTTTAAGAAGGTCTAAGATTGAAATCTTAGCCGTAGTTTTCTCTAATTGTTCTAACACGTCATAATAATTGTCTTGAGGAGTAGGGGAGGCTCTAAAATAACAAGATGATCTCATCACGTTTGTACGGCGTACTCCCTTGGTTTAATATTTAATTTTTTAATATGCTTAACATGTGGATTGACACAACCTATCAGGGCATTGAAATGGTCCATCTTTGAAACATAATTAGTGTCGTCGCCAAATCACTGCACTCTTCGAATGGCCAGAATGTGAACAAGACGTTCGGTGTGATTGGGACACATGAGATCACCTCTCAAGGTGTGGGACTTGGGATGGAGGTGAACCTCTGGAGAAGGCCGACTTCCTCTTCCTAAACTAAGTGTTGTACTACTCCTAGTTTGATAAAAAAAAGGCTATCTAGTCCTATGCTAATATTTTCATGGGATTTTAGGGAAAGAGATTTACAGAAATGAAACTATATTAGGGGTGGTGATGCACCAAATAAAGGGTATTTCTAGAATCAGGAAGGGTTAATTTGAAGAGGGTGTGTGCACCACAGATCAACTTCACCTACTGCAACTTAGAGAGGGTACATAATACCACATACTAAGAAACATGTGTTCCCTTTGTTAAACTCTATCAGACAGAGCAATATATCAGTCCCCCAGTGAAGAAGGATGAACCGAAGAAGGATGAACGGACATCACAAATCAACCGCATGCAATACTCCACCACTCGATAAGCACAAAACTCCAAGAACCTACAATAGAAACGTGAACGTGCACAATGTACCTGCAAACATGAGAAAATGCACAAGGAAGTATAGAAGGATGAAAGGACTGAGATTAGTCACAAAACACACACTTTTATTACTTTAATGACGTGCACAATGCATCATACATTTATAAGAGACAATGGTTGCCATTACAGTCTTGAAGAGGAGGCTTGAAAGTTCTCTCTACACACAAGGACAACTTGCAGAAGAGAGGAATTTTGAAAAAATGCACTTGCCTAAGATGTATAACTTTCCAACCTATCTGACCTATTGGAACCCCTTGGAATGAGCCTCCAACTTACATTTATAGAAGAATATGTGAGAGAGAAGAGGAAAGGTCACAATTACATTCCTAAATTAAAGGTACATGATGCATTTATTGCAGTTGGTTGAACCACTTTAGAAGGTTCCATCATGCATCATTAATATCCAGTTGACATAGTCTCCTTAATTAATTAAAATAATATTTAAATAAAAATATTAATTTAATTAAAAAATAATGGTGGCCCCCCCGAGGACTGGTTTAACTCGAAGGAGGGGTCATGAAGAAAAGGTCAAAAATGAGTCCTCGGTGGCTGGCTCGCCGAGCCAACTCACCAAGTTGGTATCGAGCTCCCCCACCGTTCCATGTCACAAAGATCACTATTCCACCGCACCTAGCTCACTTTTCCTCGCCACATCTAAACCAACCCTTTACATCACCCCATCAAAACCGACGAGCTCGAACTCCTTATATTCCACGTCGAGCTTCTTTATCCACGTGACCGAGCTCCCTTTAATCTTGAATGGTCGAGTTCCTTCCTCAACAACAATGTTTGACCAATTTTTTCATTCACATACCTATTAATGGCTCATGTCTTTGTTTGAGATCCTTAGTCATGTCTTTGTGAGTTATCCTCTACTCGTTTGAATTCCTCAAAATCTTCTCTGGTTGGGCTCGACTCAGCGTAGAACACTCCACAACATCCTATGCTATGCTATCACTCAAACTCGGAAATAGCTCTTTGGAATCAACTAGGGATGGGTCCTTCATGCATCCTAGCTCCTTTCATTCGTACGAGCCGAGTCCATTACCATCGCATCGATTGAGCTACTCCACTGCAACTGAGACCGAGCTTTCATTGAAATGAGCTTACTGCTGACTGTGCATGAGCTCCTTTGATATTCAGCACCCACGACCAACCAAGCTCCATTACTGACTCGGAGAGCTATATGTGTGAACGTCGAGCTTTCCATTGAGCTCGACATGAAGTCACCAAACTCATTTTGAATTGATATCACCTTGAATTGAGCTCACTCGTCCTTTCCTCAAGCTACGTCGTACCTCCACGAGTTCACCATTGAGCTCATCATTGATTCATCCTTCCAACTTCGACCATCAAACTCACTTGCAACCTAATGCCAAATGACTCGGCCTCAGCTTGGCTCATTCTGAGTTTCTCCCCCTACATCGTATCAATCGAGATTTGTATTCTTCTACATTGAGCTCTACCCCAAGCTCATCAACGAGCTCTACCCCAAGCTCATCACCGAGCTCTCTCTCGTATACTCAACACCGCCCGCTGAGTTGAGCTCCTTTTACTTTCACCTCGGCAATGTTCTCCTATTCTATCGAGCTAGCTACTACTTTTCCATACCAAGTGGGCCTGAAAAGTTTTCTTTAATGAGATGGCTAATGTATGTTAACTCTTCGAGCCCCCGAGCAACTCAAGTTCCACCTCATTGTTTTGTGAGAGCTCTCAAACCAATTGGCGAGGCTTTGCCTTGATCCACCACTTGATTCAACCATATTTCCTATGTGTCATAGATCAAGCCTCTGAATACCTTACCAGTTTCCCTTAGGCTCGACCTTGTTCCTTGCCAACTCGGGCCTCCCTACATTCAATAAACTGAGCCTGATCCTTGATTGGTGAGTTGCTCGCCTATTGACCTGAACCTTTGCTCCTACGTAGGTAAATTTAATCGTGCCTTCTATGTAATCATGAGTCTTGGCTCGTTCCCCTCACTTATGTCTCATCACAATCATCTTTTGACCCGCATCGAGGCAACCTCCACGAGCCGACTTAATCGTACGCCGATCTTACCATGCATCGATACATTCATGATACATAAACCTCTGTAACATCGATTTGACCTATTCGAATGATTCATTTACTAAGTCAAACTATCAAATTTTCCCTACGATTTGCCATCTTAGATCCTCATCTTCTATTGTCAAACTCATTCATAGCTCGGTAGATACACTGTGACTTCTACGTCGCCCATAAATCCTTATTCAGTTACTTTTGATCTCTTGTGTGTGAGCATTATGGGCTTGAACCAAATGAGCAAATCCATATTCATGTCACTGGGGCCTTTGTGTCGAGCTCCTATGTTCTAGCCACCAAAATTCACATCTTACATTGCATAGAGAGCTCAATGCTTAGATCTGGTCTCCCAATTCCTTAGCCAACAGACTTGGGATCTTCTTTCGCAAACACACTCCCACCTTTTACTCTAACATAACCACTTACTAACGGCGCGGTCATGCATATACAACGTGCCCCACTCAATATAGAATGCATAACCACTTACTAACCCGCTTTCCCGCAACGTTGTGGTTTGGAGCTCGAAAACAACTTTTCCCACTTCCTCGGACGGAGAAGATACTTTGGCTCGGCATTTCATCTTTTCCCCTTGGAAATGCTTCACCTTATTTCCCACATGCAGAAGGCTTGTGTTGGTTTTTCATTATAAAAATCTCGATCTTGGAAATGCTCACCCGAGTCTCCCATGCACGGAGTTCCTATTGTAGGATTTCTTAGCTCGGGAGCCCGAACAACACTTTTCCAATCTCGACATGGCATTCTCCTTATGCGAGTCCGCAATGGGAATATGGATTTACGAGGTCACTTTGCCGCTTTCTAACTTGGCTGGATGGCTCCTAATCCCCGCTTTTCCACCAGCTCTTCGTTGAATTCATGAACTCACCACCGAGTTGTATGGATCTTACCATTTTCGATAGTTTTAACTCAGCTCGTCAGAATTCTTGAATCATTGATCTCCACCCTCCACCATGCGAGTGCCAATTCATTCAATCTTCTTACTGTGTAACTGTATCTTGTGAGCTTTCTTCAAGTTCCTCTAAATGAGCTTCCTCATGTATTCCTCTCTGATCCATGCTTATCGGCATAGTCCATCAACAGAACCGAGCTCTTCGCCACTATCAAGCTCTTTGATGTGGTGAGCTATCTTTTGCAAATGATGCAACTCAAATGAGAAAATTTGGTTGTAAACTGCCAAATTAGCTCGGGTTACGCAGTGGTTCTCTTTCTCCCCTGAGTCAAAAGGGTCACTGACATCAATCTCAAACTCGAATTCCTTTGTTCATCGATCCAACTTACGAGTTATAACCAAGCTTGTTCTATTTTCCTCGGCCCTACTTGATTCCTCCATTCTGTAATGGCTCGTCGAGCTTTATCTTACACCAGGCCTCAAAGATTAGCCCATCCAAGTGAGTTGTAACTGATCTTTCTAGGCTCCTCACGAGTTGAACATCATACTCGGCACCAATGCATTCCAACCCGCTCGAGTCACGAGCCATTATCGATGTTGCGCCCATCACGAGACTTCTGAGGACTCATCAAAACTTTACAACCTAGCTCTTCAAATTATCTCCTCACCCAAGCATGACTTCGTGCAACTCACTCGGCCTCCAATGCTTGAGCTTCCAGTTAAAAATATTTGACTCGCTCGAGCTCTTCTATAACTCACCCAAGTCTGAAATGGCTCATTAGCTCGTGATTTGGTGGGGCCAAGCTCACAGACTGAGTTATGTCTCAATTCCATCATGAGCTTATAGCTCTTAGGCTTAATGTCTACTTCTGTGACGTGATTTGGTAACATTGGCCTTAAATATGATATCAACTCACCGAGTCACTCACTGGGTTGATCAGTGAGTGAATTGATTTCATAGAGACATAGAGACATGTTAAATCTTTTCAACATGATTAATCAATTATTTTAATCATTTTATCTTGATAATGACCAAAAGTGGGTCCCTGGAACTAGCATTTCATTTTGAACAGAATAGGACCCCGTTGTCCAATTTTACTATGTGTGCAAAATTGGATAACAATTAGCATTCTTGGTTTGAGACGACTATCCCTGATTTGAATTTTCCTTTCCTTGTGTTTAGGGAAAGTTTATTTAAATATCCTCATGTTTACATTGGGATATTTGGTAGGGGCAGAGAAATCCATTTCCACATTGCCATTGTCAATTAAGTCCTTAATATAGTATTTCAATTCCAAATACTTATCAGTTTTATGACCATTGACACAATCAAATCCACAATATCCATTTTCCCTAAACCATGATAGCTTAGGTGCATCATCCCCATAAGTTGTAGTTTTAAGATATCTGACCATGTTAACTGCCTCTAACTGTTTTAATATTGATAACATAGATTCAGGCAGAGGGGTGAAGGCACAACATTTGTAATTTTTAGGTGGATTTTCCTTTACAAGTTTCAAGGGATCATGGTTTTGAAATTCTTGCACTTGTTTAGAGTTTTTTATTCCATCACCTAAGACATTTTTGTTTTTATTGGGAACAAAATTTGTCTTTTCACTAGGTTTGGAATCATTATGATCACACGAAAAAGGGTTTTAAAGTCCCTCTAACTAATAACACTTTCTCTATTTGACTATCCTTTTCTATCACCTCTTCAAATGTGTTACCACAATGCATTGACATGTGGAATGTAATTTTAGAGTGGACATTGGATACAAATATATTGATCATTTGTTTCTTTGGTATATAGCAAGGGAAGCGGATAGCTAACCCTCGCCATCGTTGTAGGAAACTAGCAAAGTTCTCGTTATTCTTTTTTTTTACGTTACATAAATCTAACATGGTGACATCATTTCTATATTAAATGAGAAGTGACATATAAATTTTTTGGATAGTTCTAGCCACGTAGAGATAGATCCCTTAGGGATGTGTAAAAACCATTCCAATGCTTGACCTCCTAAACTTCGTGGGAAGAGGCGAATGATATAGTTATTGCTATAAGTGACCTCTTGACATGCCATATAAAATTCCTTAATATGGTCTCAGGGGTCACCTTTTCCCTTGTATTTTTCAAATTTTGTACATTCAAAATGGCCCTATCAAAGGGATATGGGTATAACTCCTCGAATTGGTACTTTTTGTTATTGCATGTTTTTCCTTCTTGTAAAGCTATAAGGGCATTTTTCATAGTTGACCATGATTGATTAAAGAGGTGGTCATGTGTGGGTGGCGTGGGCCTATACAAATGGTTAAATCTAGTCGTATCCCAACCTTTATTGTCCACATAAAAGTCCTCATAAGATTCTTTACATGCCTCCTGATGAGGAGTGCTTGGTATGGAATTCGTGGTACAAATCTTTTGGTTTAGTTTGGTATAGATTGTTTTAAAGGTTTCGTTTGTTCCTTGTTTACATGTGAATCCAAACTTTCCGATTGGCGAGTGAGAGATTGCACTTGTTGCTCTAAAGTTACTTCTTGAGTGGGTACCTCTTTACAATTTTCATGAGGAGGACGTTCCTCATGATGATCATGCTCTTCATGGTCCTCACAATGAACTATGACAGTAGGTATACGATAGTGTCCATCGTTTTCTAAAGGTATCTTCTCATCATTCTGTCGTCCAGAAGTAGAGGCATGACCTGGGTTTAAGATGTCGTTAATATTCTGAGAAGGATGTTCTACTTCTTCTTCTCCACGAACCATACCGAAAATGAGAGAAGGGTCAACTGTGGAGGGTAACTTAGCTCCTAGCTCTATGACACAAATAAGAACCTCATGTTTGTTTTGGAACAACTAATCATCGATGTGGGCAAGATTAAACTCGAAATCCACACGAGGAGAGTTCTCCTCATCAACCACTATGATCAACCATGACGTTGTCCTAAAAAAGTGGGTTATCACTTCCAAAGAGGACATGAACCTAATTTTCGGTACCCCCATTCTTGTAATAGGGGGCATAACGTGAAAGATTCCACTAAGGTTGACTAAAATGGACCCTAGGTAGATTTACGCAGCGTAACAATGTCAAGTCGTCACAAAGAATGTTGAATAACAAATGGTCACAAATCCAAAGGATCAATATGAACCCAAGGATACCAAAGAATAAAGAATGATATACATTAACAAGGTAATATATGACAAGAAGTATCTAGGACAAGACAATTAAGCACAAGACTAAAATCCAGTCACCAAAAATAGTTTACTCCCTACGTTTTTCCAAGATAGGTTTAGAGCAAATAGTGACAACACAATATCACCACTTAGGTCAAGTTTAAAATAAACAAGACCTAAATACTAAGAAAGTGTTGACGTGATCTCCAATAAGGTATACTAAAACCAGTTTTAGACACCAACAAAGTCCAAGTCTTTGAAAATGGAAGTTACAAATGTGAGCAACGTAACAACATTATTTGGACATGTTAATCACGCTTTGCAAGAAAGCAATATTTTAGTATCAAAATGGTGTTATCGCGATGCAAACAACGTAATGCCAACACTCTAAAAAACTCAAGGCAATGTTAGGATTAAAAAACTAAGCCTAAGTATATCAAGAAGTTGTTATGTGTGCGAACAACGTAACAATACAATTTAGAGACTTAGATCAAGTTTCACAATGGAAACAAGATGTAAGTATCACAATTGTATGGCTATAATGTGGCAAACGTAACAACTCAAAGGAATTCAAGTGATGAGACAACCTAGCTACAATATGAAATCTCGATTATGGGTATCGAGACGATGGCTACCAAGATATAATGATGTACCAACACACTTTCAATGTTTACATCCAGGTCTCAAGCAAGGACGGATGTAAACGGGTGTAAAAGTGGTGGACACAATCAATCAATAGCACTACGTAGATATGTTTTCTTTCGTCCCAAATGGGCAACAAGAAAACAAAGGTGTGAACCAAGTGGTGATGAGAAATACTTGGTGTAACTTTGGCAGAGTTTCACCTTGTCTTAGGACAAGTGAAAAACTAGGACAAAGTAACACCTCGTAAGTCTCGTGATGAAGTAACACGCGGTTTCAACTTTAGTGGACTCTCCCCTTGTTTGAATAACAAGTTTTTGACTCCAACAAAATTGTCACGTTGTGAGAGCTCTTTAAAACATGATGTCTAAGTCAAATTGGCTCCAAGCCACAAGCTTCCTATTTGGTTCTCTCTCTAGGTGTCACAAACTATCTCTGCGAGCGCGGTTTGCCAAGAAAGTCGCACTGACTAAATCTTGGAGTATCCCTTCTTTACTTTACCCCTTTAATACAATGAGCAATAAATTATGTTCAGTTGTATCTCACTGGGGTCGGGTGAAGATAATTTTGACTCTAATATCCCTAAGGACGTACTAATCAATTGGGTAGTGGAGCACTTTTCCGTTTCCTTCACAAGGTTCCCTCTTGCGTGAACTACTTTGGGGTTCCTAAGAGCATCCCTTTTGTGATTTTAAGGCTTATGCCAAGGGCACTTCTCCTAGTTCAAAGCGGATGAGCCATAACTCTTAACCAAAACCTGCATATACAATGTGATGAATAGAGGTGGTGTGTTTTTTATCTTTTGGATTAAGAAATTTGGTTTATACCACCATTGGCAACCTACAACACACGTGTAGTTATAATTTTGTTTAGATTCTCCTTTCTTTAGCAATCGTTAGGTCCTACACACAAATAGTTAGTAGTTATCCAAAAAGATCTACAATATCATAAAAAGATGATTAAATGTTGTTTTTGATTCTCAAGATCGTCCAAGGATGGAAGAAAAGAGCATACACAACAAGCAACCCAACTAGATAACAATGAAAAACTTGTAAATCAAATAACCACCATAATGCTTTGTAAATCAAGGTTCATTCCCAATTAATCCAAGTGATTTTTAGTGAAAAATAAAGTTGTTTTCTATTCTCAAGATCACACAATGGTGCAAGAGAAGAGCATACACAAGCTTTAGCCTTAGTTGTTTATCAAATGAAAATCTCTTAAATCAAAGTATCATACAAATGCCAAATGAAAAGTTCATTCCCTTAAGCATAAAAAATGAATAATGAAATTTCCCACTTACTCTAATGTTAGCAAAAGAAGGTTTAAAGTTGCTTTTGATTCTCAAGATCACACAAGGTACAAGAGAAGAGCATACACAAACTTTATCCAAACTCATACAAAGTATGGAAATCAAAGCATTCACCAAAAACTTAAGTAAATTTGTTAGAAAATCTAATTTAAATGTTGAAAACTTTGTAAAGAAAACAGTTAGAGAAACCTGCAACCAACAACAAATCAAAAATCAGAAACCTCCAACTTTGAAATAAGTGTAAAAACTAAGACAAAATGCACCTGCATGTGCACAACAAAGTGCGTATGTGCATGACCTTAAAGCATACATGTGAGCCTTTGAGCATACACACAATGATTTTTGCATATGTTCGACTTTGTGTTAAAAACATTGTAAGTGTCGCACCCACACGTGACCCGAGAGGCGTATGTGCGTGAGCCTATGACAGAGTGAGTAACAAAATAAAAAAATTGGTGTTGCATAATGATTGAAGAGCGTATTGTCAAAACACGTATGTGCGAGCCGGTGACAGAGGCAGTGAAAAATAGCAGTTGTATATGTGTGACTAAGAGTGGTATGCACGACCATGATCCTTTAAGCATATGTGCGACCCTTTTAGCGTATGCACGAGACTTTCCCGCAACTCATCAAAACATGGGAATTTCTGGCAAAATTCTCAAAAAGCTTCAAACTTTGGTAATCTGATCCAAATTTGACAACACCTCACCTCCTTTGATCCTGCAAGAGAACACAAAAACAAAGCAACTACAACTAATCTAGCCTAAGAAACTTTATAATTATTAAAAATAATGCAAAAAGAGGGTTAGTAAATGAAAACTTTGAAACTACTCTAGAAATCTTGAAACTAATCTAGAAAGCTTAAAAATGAATGCAATGGAGTATGCTCCCACCGAGCATGCCAAATGTGCTACCAAAACTCTAGCAAGGCTAAATAACTAGACTAACACCACATAGTCTATTAACAAAGCTATGAATTAACAATAGTAACATCAAGATCTTAGCTTATTGGAATACTTAAGAGAACTAAAATGATATCGATCAATCTTAGTTAAAGCATGCCTACTTAGTGTGAATTGCTAACAAACATGGACCTATGGAGACCACTAGCAAATCAAATTGGGTTGTTGCTACTTCACAATGGTGAAAGGACCTCTCTAACAATGGCTACAAGGCCATATTAGATATCCCTCTACTAATCAAGCATGAAGATTGGATGCAAAGATTAAGCAACTCTATTCCTATCAATGGAAGTAAGGCTCTTGATCATGTCTTATATGATTAATGTTATTCAAAACATGATGTAAAGTATGAAGGTAGGAGCTTGGTCCTTTTTATAGCTTTTTATTTGGAGAAAACTTGCATCTTGGTGCATGTGGAACTAAAAAGGATAAAGTATATTGCATATTAATCACGATTAGTGAAATTAACAAGTGATTAGCATGTGAGGAGCCTTAATTAACCAATTAGGGTCAATTCAGAGGCTAGAATAAGCTTTTGAAGCCTTTTGAGATGTCTTGGAGGGAAAAGGGGTGATTTTGAATGGTTGGAAGAGGGGCATTAACCAATAATAAGGTTTATTGATCAAAACAAGGGCAAATAGGCTTGATTAGCTAATAATCAGCTAATTGTTTGCTCGGAAGAGGATAATAACTAACGATGTGTCATCAATTGGCATCCAGAATGTGATAGAGGTTAGTTAATCAACAAAGCATTGTTAATTAACCAAAATAGAGGGAAACATTAGTTAATTAGTGCAAATCACTAATTATAATGGAAATGGTGGGAATGAGGGTAATTACTGTGCTTTTGGCAACAAAATTGTGTAAGTGGAACTTAGGCGTCTACATAAATAAATAAGTATATATATGATTCCCTTGTTTGAATTTCTTAATTGACAGTTAAAAGACCGACCCAAAGTGTTAAACGGTGACTAAGAAGCGAAAAGGACCCAAAAGAGTAAGAAGAATAAGGAGAGGAACAAGAGCACCCAAGAGGGATAGGAGCGTCTGGGCGCTTCTGTCCCAGAAACCCAATTGAGGCGCTAGGATCATCTGAGCGCTTCTATCCTAAATGGGCGCTAATCTCGGTCAAGTGTCGACAGAACATATGAGATGTGTAAATCCGGTAAAGTGTCGACAGAGACTATGAGATGTGTCTCCATCATCTAATCCAATAAAGTGCAAGAGATAAAGAAACCAAAAAGCTAAAAGGAGTTGTTAACTACTAGTTTTCTTATTTAGGAATGATATATACATTAGTATGCTTTAAGACCTAAAAATGTACCAAAGTGCATAGATTTTATGTCTAAAAAAGGTGAACTATCCTTGTATCCAAAGTGCATAGATTTGATGTCTAAAAATAGGTTGAACTATCTTGACTAAATCCAGAAAGCTGGGTTGATTCTAAGTTGAAAACTAGAATCTGAAAACCTAGGTTTGAGCGTGTCCTGACTAACAATAAGCTCAATCTGATCTTCTAAAAAACTAGGATTTGAATCTGAAAATCTTTTTCCTTTTGAGCGTCTCCTGATAGCATCCACTTCAATCTGATTAGGGTTCTCAAGGTCATGAACTAAATCTTTTTGTAAAACAAACCTTTAACTACTCTTTGTACAAGGCATCAAGAAAACACTTCATATGAAATAAATAATGTATATGTGGGCAAATCATAACTCAAACCTGGTAATTCAACGGTCAAACCCTAATGTGACCTGTCACTGAGCGCTACAAGAAAACATTTCACTCTATGTAAATAAATAATGTTCATGTGCTTGAGTCAGACTGGATGTCAACTTATATGGTCACCCCAATGTGAATTGTCACTGAGCGCTACACCAAATTTCACTCTATGTAGATCCAATGTTCATGTGATTGAATTGTGTCCCTTGAAGCTAGGTTTTCCTTGTTCCAGTCACACCAAAATAGTGTTATACAATTAATTTTCCTCCAAGATGAATGTGTGAGACGAAATTCAAAAATAGTCCCTCCTATGTAGTGAATAATGTATCTGAAATACAGTCCTTGAATGTTTCTTGTTTCCCAAGTAGTACATAGCAAGTAATAACCCAAAGTTTTCCAGCCCCTAATAATAGTGAGTAAGTCAAGTATGTGTGTGTGTGTGTGTGTGTGACTCCCTTGTTTGAATTTTGTCATTAACAACAAAAAAAGGTCGACCTAAAGTTATGGGTAGAATTTAGAAAATGTAACAAATGATGTGGCATTTCAAAGTCAAAAAAATGAGGGAAAATTACATAAACACCCAAAGGAGATAGAAACACCTGGGTGCTCCTGTCCCTAATGGGAGTTATTTCTCGGGATGCTCATAGGATATAATAGAGAATACATAGGTAGGTCACACGTTGTCTAATGTTCACAAGTAAAGTGTTCATTCTAGAAAAGTAAATGATAAGAGTATCAAAAGGATAAATCAACATAAAATAAATATAAGTGTTGTTAATGTCTACTTTTCTTACTTAGGAATCATGCATATAATAACATACTTAAAGACGTGTGTAAGTAGTAAGTTCATGATTTTGTGTCTACATCCGTTCTTAGTGATGTGTGAATATATGTGTATTCATCAACCTCTACTTCAGTCAATAGAGAGTGATATGAATCCCATCTTAAACAACATCAATTCAATGATAAGAAATTGATATCAAACCACCTTCATCAAGTTCATTAGTATTTAAAAAAACTATACTTGTTATAGGAATTTAACTGAGTTTGAGAATTATGTAATTTTAGCATCTATGTTTTAGAATGAATGAGGATTTGTGTTCAAAAAATTTGTAGAGGTTATTATTTTTTATGGGTCAAAATTTCATGGCACGACAAACTTATTTTATGTATATGCCATACACGTTATGTTTTCAATGTGTGCAACAATTAGTATAAGCTAGAATAAATCTCTAAATTCTTGCATTCAACTTTTGACACATAGATGATAAGAAATAAAAGATAGTGTTTTCTCTTATAACTTCACTATCACTCTTGCATTCAATCCTCTTCAAATGCACCAATGTATTTATAAATTTCTTGAATACAAATTAGGACCATGGATCAAAGAATATAAATGTGTCTCATTGTTTATTCCACTAGCAAAATATGTCCCACAACTAAAACTTGACTAAACATGTATAAAATTACCAAACACGTAATTTTAAGAGCTTAAATATACCAAGCCACAATGCATCCATAATTTACCTTTTTTTCTAATTATTTAAAGTATTTTCAAATATTTATTTACCAAACAAATTTTAAAATATTTTTAATCACCAAGTGGGACACATATATACTTTAACTCTCATATTAATGTGCATTTTGACACATAAAGTGTAAGAAATGATAATAAAAGGTCATAAGACTCAAGGAACCCAAGGATGGGGTTAAAAGGGCCAAAACATTAGATGACTAGAAATGTGAATATTCATAGAAATGTAGACGTTATTGTACACACCCCAAATTTATACAGTGCTACATTTTCAAAACAGTTCAAATCCCCAATGATGATAAATATTGATTATGATAATATCCAAGACCAATTTCTCACTTGCATCATGTTCTTTTAGCTTATTGTACCTTGATTATCTATTTTCCATCTTTTCCCTCTTTCTGAAGTTGTTTTGCAGCCTTTTACTTAACCTTTTGGCCTTAAGTTATGTAACTTCCATGATGGTTGCGCAATCGCCGCTCTACACTGACCGACGGTTCCACATGCTTTTATTCGGGACTTAAACAACATGTTATGTACACATGTTTCCTTCTTCCAAGTTGATTTTCTCATAGTTTCTTGATCGAATTAGTTTTTTTTAGCTTAATAGATGCGTGGGAAATTATCCTCTTATAGTTACTATTTTTTAGGTTGACTACCCCTCCCATGAGTGATGTGGCACTTATTGGTTTCCAAGTGGGTCGGACCACTTCTCTACCAACTTCCTATAAAAACCAATCTTTTCTCGAAGCATTTTTTTGGAATATTTTGATTTGGAATTTCATTGTTATGTTGCTGTAATCTTTGCCAAGAAGCACACAAGCAAGAAAATATATCTTTCCTTGTTACTAGACTTCCTACAAACCAGCGAGCTCTATCACTTCACATATTCTTCTTGCATACCAACTAGCATAGTTCCCAAGACAATATTGGATTCACCATTAGAAAAGTGGCCGAGGAGATCGACAAAAGCATATCCAACACTGGAAATTGTCTTAGTTCTACACTTCCAGGTTGGGGATGTAATTGAATTCTTTGAAGATTTCTTGATTTTAGTGTATATTTTAATCTGTAATAAATTTAAACATTTGTTTTAAGAAAGGTAGAATTTAGATTTATTTTTATTCCCTGTAAATAACTTTCGTTGAAGATTTCTTCTCATCTCATCCTTGTGGATTTGACTGGGAAGGATTCAGAGGAAGTTCTTGTGCACATATTCCTTCTATTATTCATTATCAAATTGCCAGTAGATTTTATTGCATTCATTTTTTAGATTTCATTAGCACATGAGAAAAGCTTCTCTTGAAATCTTCCTCCATGCCTATCCTTGTGGATTTGCAAGGGAAGTGAGTTTGAAGAAGTTTATGTGTTTTTGCAGTAATTTTTTTTCTTCATATTTAAAAAGTATTAGTAGATCCTTTGTTTTACAGGGGAATCTTCAAGGGAAGAATTTCTTCTGAGAAGAATCTTCCCATGATTCTGAGGTAGAACCAGAGGAAATCATATCGAAAAATACAAATTAGAAAAATCCTTTGTTTTAATTAGATTAGATTAAATTTATTCTACTACAAGTAAATAGGCCACATTCGGCTATTTCACTATTTATCTTATTTTGTTTTAGGATAGAATTAATTCCTATTTAATTAGAAGTAATTTTATTGTCTGTGTAGCTTTCTTTATTTAATTCTAGAAAGCCAAGAAAATATTCAAGAACATAGATTAGATTAATTAGTTTCATTTATTTTTCTTATTTCCTTTATTTTAAAAGTCCTTGAAAAACACAAAAACAAGCAGGTTGTATTAATTTCTTTTCTTTAGATTAATTCCATTTGTTTTAATTAAATATTTGCATTATTTAAAGATTAATTCATTGTTTTAGTTAATTAGTTTCATTTCTTTTAATTAATTATTTCCATGTAGATTTAATTAAATCAAAGGAGAGTAATTGACTTTGTTTTATTTAAATATGTTTACATTCTTTGGTTAATTTAGGAATATAGATTTAATTAGATGGGAATTAATATAACTCCCTATGTTTCCTTAGTTGGCTCAGGTTACCCAAACATTGACCTTGGACCTTTCGGATTCTTTATGTGTTTGTTTATTTCCTTACGTTAATTGTTTACACATCCACATAACCATCCAAGGCCCTAGACAGTCTAGACGAAGAGTGTGCAATCCAAGAGTGCCACAACCCAACATTGCAACACAATTGACCAACATAGATCGGGCCCTTAGACATCTCATATTTCAAACCACACCAGTTCCACCAAACATCATCTCATAGTTGATAGCCTTAAACGCCGAAGTGGAAAACGTTAACGATTTCTAGAACAATCATCCTGGTCAAGATTAGATCCCATAATCCACATATTCATCCTTCCCACACCTTTATGACCTTATCTAGAGAATTTTATGTGAGATACGCAGGATAGTTCCCATGTATTTCACAACCCATTTGAGGTATATTTGGTGATTCTGACATTGATCGAAACCTTCATGCAACCATTATCCTTGACTGTTCCATTTCACCTGAATAAATTAGACATGCGTTCATTGCCTTAAACGAGAAAATTCCCTTAGTTCCCATATAATACATTTGTTTGCCTTGACCTACCTTTCATCCATTTTGACATTTTCTACCTATTCACCCTATTTATCCATTTCATAGCCATCTATCCATCTCATATCGGTTGTCTCAGCATGACCTCGGGAGGTCAAGTGTGCCTTAGAATTATGTGTTGATTCTTGGATGTACAAAATTGGTAAACCTGACATGAAGGACTAGTTCTTTTTCGTTTCTTCTTTTCTTTATTTTCTTTCATCCATCCTTTTCATCTTCCATTATTCTGCGGGTGTTTATACACCCCCCGAATATTTCGGGTCAAGAATACAACAGGCCCATTTTGGGTCTTGAAGCTTATTATAACTAGATGGGTATGCAAAAGTCACCCTCACTACCAAGGTGGACTGATAACTACTCACCAAATTTACCATCATTTCACATTCCTCGTCAAGGTGCCAAAACCAACTCAGTAGTTAGGATTAAGGATATTGATCAACCCAATAATAGCCACAACCGGAGTTCTCCAACTCTAACAATATGATGTTCATGGGAAAATAGGGGTCTTGTTCACACATTTTATCTAGATCTCAAATCAACATGCAATCTGATTGCTTTTATTCCTATCTTTCACCGAATGATGAACTCCTAGCATGCTTCACCTGAAGCGATGAGCATCTTAACCTTATAGATCAATCCTTGGATAGCATGTAAGGGTATACTGATGTTCTTCTTCATAACAATGTTGCTAGCCCTCCTACAATAGAAAATATGCCTAATGATGGGTGGCCTACCAAGGATCACTTCACAACAAGATATCATATGCCTTTGCAACCCAAAAAGTCTCAACACACACCTAATCAAAATGCAACACCTTCATCAGGGCATGTGATTTCAATGTTTGTGGATAGAGCTAAGGAATTAGAAATTTCTCAACCTTCTCGCTCTACATGATTTGCAGGGTAAGATAAATTCCCCCACCACGTTTAGAACTATAACTATGTTCCCTCTACACCGTCACCTTCTCCTATCTACACGGGTGTTCCTAGCCCTGGAGAACTCCTTACTATATCAAACATCTTAGGCATACTCTCTCACTCTCCATATGGATATCCATCACAAGGGCCAGCCGGAAGTGCATTCTCAAATTCCATTCCAACCAACAATGCAACATTCATTGGATTTTTGGCTACCAATCCATATTCAAATAGTGTCCACCCATACCTTCACATGTATTTTAAATCAATGCAAGGGGACACGTTTCCTTTTCCTGGTTTATACGCTTTGTAATAATGGGTTCCTTATGCCCATGTAAGTGCTTTCACTACTCTATATCAACCTCTTGTTTTACCTCCACCTCCTCATCAAGGGTCATCCATGGTTGAGTCTTATGCAGTGGGAACATATTCCGAATATCTCAAGGAGCCCTTGACTTCACCATATGGAGTCTAATGCTCCCATGACCATTTCTGGATCTTCCAAAATTCAAATGGGAGGGGGATCTGAATGCTCACATCAAAGCATACATGACAGCCATTAGATAGCTACTCCCATGGGATGCGGTTATAGCAAAGATATTCCCCAAGACCCTTGACATTACTCTTGAATGGTACTATAGAATACTAGAAGCCTCAATTCATTCATTTAAGAAACTCATTTTAGAGTTCATAAAGGCTTTCGACATGAACAAACTCTTAAGAACATGAATCATGGAATTCCTTCACATTAAACAAGAGTATAATGAATACGCCACCCAATTCATTCATAGGTGGTGGCAGGTTCTCTGATCCTCAGTTAGCGTTCCCAACATAGACCAAATGGAGCTTTATGACTTGTTCCTCCATTCCCTCAATCAAGAAACTAAGGAGGAGGTATAATTTTTTCCTCTTAGGAGCTAAGAGGAGGTCTTAAAATGTTCTCTCCTCATCAACCAAGCAGCGATTGATAGCAGATGAAAGACTTATGGTCCAAATGGGAAACTAGTCACTCCCTCACAAGGTAATTCAAATTACCCAAATGGTTCAAATAATAACAATCAAGGACCCAAGGTCCTCAACAAGAACCGTGGTACTACGATGGACGGTGTAACTAATTAATCTAAAAATTCCTAATGTTGTTAGCACAAGTAATGCAAAAAATGGAAATAATGATGAAATTATAAAAAATCAAAGGAGTAACAAATTTGATCCTTCTATTAATGTGATTGACTTTATTCACCTCATCTTCCTTCTCAACAGGTTTAAGCCCAGGGCCCGATTCAATACCCAAACCAATTTCCAAATTAGTATCAGAACCAAGGCTAGAGGCCTCCAAACTTCAACTACAATAACCAACAACATAATACCCACAAAAACTATGGTTCATAGCAGAATCAAAACCAAATACTTTGTGACTACAATCCTAACTTATATTGTGGTTTCCATAGGGTTATAGGACACGATGTCGTGATTGTAATAAATTCATAAAACAACTTCCGAAAGACGAGAGACAATTCTTCATTGCTGTGTTCTTGGATAATCCCATTGATGAGTGCATTATTTGGCTTATTATATCATCTATGAGGATTATTGATTTGTTCCTAAAACATATTAATTAGTGTATGGGGATGCTTTATATAGTTTTATCCTAGTAAAGTTAATGCATTTCTCTTGTTCTTGTTTCATGCAAATTGTTGACCGTAGAAACTCCCACTAATCACCTCTATGAGTAAATGTGGTGACATGTGTAAGTTAATAGTGAGCATTTACTACCAATTCTAGAAGTTGTAATCAAGGAGGCCGATTCTGTAGCCATCATGCCATCATGGAGGACTTTTTCCACAACAAGCCTACAAACGTGAATCTTGTTTTTGGCATTATTGTAGGATTTCAATGAAACTTAAATAAGGTTGTTAGTGGATGAATTCAGTTCCTATAGTTATGGCACGATGTGTAACTGAATATGTCTATATGTAGACATCTTCTTGAGAACAATGTAGTTAGTTAGTTGATATAGTAGTTTATAGTACAATGACCTACCAGTTAGTATTTACTTTGCAATGTTATGTTGAGCATGTCTCAGAATTTACTTGAATTAATATAGCTGATGCAATTTTGGATATAATTTGGTGTTGAGAGTACCTCCATCCCAAGGAAGAGCAAGGGCCCACTCAACCAAGGTGATTGGAGGATTTACATTTCATGCATGCTCGTGTTTTTTTGATAAGTTCATATCTTGAATGCTTATTTGAATGCAATTTTTTATTTCCTTTCTTTGGTATATTTCCTTAATGTTATTTCAATTTAGTATGTGTGTGTGTTATTTGAATTCTGTTATCTTAATTTGGTGTGTGCATTTCAATTCTAGTTAAAGTATTTCCTTTAAATGCATTTTATTACAACAACATTGTTTCATTAGTTTATCATTACATTTCCATATATTAGCAGAGACAAGGGGAAATACATCAACCAAACCCCCCAAAAAAGGAACCACCAAACAAATGAGTTGCATAAGGATTCATTGCATACAACATAGGACACAAAGCCCTAGTTTTATAATGACACCAACAAAAGAATCTATTGGTTAAATGATTGGAGAATACAACGACCCATCATTTTTGGTGTTGCTTCCATGGACTCCATAAGCACAACATGCCATTTTATTCACCTTACATGTTATGGGTATTAATGAATTTAATCTATGCAACTAGTTGAATTCCTTAGTACCTTGTTTACACAACCAACCTTGATGCACAGGCCATGAGACGTTCAAGGGAGATTTATACCTCGTAATATCCAAATAATATCTCCAAACAGAGCATAAGTAGGGCACATTGAAAGTGACACTAAATCTAATACAATGCCTAGAAGCCCTTCTGAAAAATCCACATCATCTTATCTATAACCAGAACAACCTTCTGAGATGGGGGACAATAGGAATGGTGATGACCAACCATTGGGTAGAACCTTTACTTATCCAATCATCCTCAATGATGATCAAGATGCACCCATGAAGAACATTTCTCTATCTATCCTCCCTATCATTCAAGGAATGTTCACTGAAGACCCAAAGCATTTCTTATTTGAATTTAAATTTCCTTTTCCAAACATATGATTATAAAATAGACAACCAAAAACTCAAACTTGTTCCCTTCCACCCTCAAAGACTCTACTATGAGGTTGTTCTTTGGATTTTTCTCCTAACTCCATTCATTCATGGGATAACATGGAGATAACCTTTTTGGAAAAATATAAAGATTACTACAGGGGAAGAGATAGGAGAGAAGAATTGTTCCAGATAAAGAAAAATGAAGATGAAAATATGTAAGATTATCTGGAAAAAATTATCTTTCTACCATATATGGAGTGGTTATGAGTTATATGTAGAAATCACTAAGACATTTTTCTAGAAAGGACTTGATGAGGAAACCAATGATTATCTCCATCTCATGGGAGGAGGTGATGTACAAAAACTCACCATGTCATAGATTACTGAGTTATGTAGGAGTTAATATAGAGCAAGAGGATGTATAAGGAGATGAAAAACATTAGAGAATTCCCTAGGTACCTCATAACTTCTAGAGGAAATGAATAACATGAAAAAAAAACATCCTGTCACAATTAAAATCAACCATAGATGGGCTGAAAGCCAAGACCAATGTTGCAAAGGAACCTTTAGATATATAATGTTCTAAATGTAGGAAGAGACATCCTTTGAGATAATTCCCATTAGAATGTCACATACATGTGCTTGATTTGTGATGTCTTTGATCATGATATCAACCATTATAATCTCCTACCTCAAATGAAAGAGACATTAAATGCTATAACTCAATCAAATGTAGAGGTAAAATTCATTCATGATCAAGTAATCAATCTGACTATGCACCTCGACCTGCTAAAACCCCTAGATGATGTCATGTCCTTATCAGTCTCCTCTACTAACTTGTGAACAACTTGAATGGGCACGACCAAACAAGGTAGCTTATCCAAAACCACCAGCATGGGTACCTCCATACAATCAACAAGGTTGGGCACCTCTAGCTAATATGCCACCATGGAAAAATCAACAATGGGTACCTCAGAAAAATGTTAATCAACCAAGTAGGTTTGTACAAAAACAACAAGCTTTAATGCCCCCACCACAACAATAACTATCAACAAGGGAAAGTAGCACAAACTCAACTTCCAACTCAACCTGTCTTGAACCCCAAAAATCAACAAACAACTTCAATTAATGAAGTAGGATAAGGTGAGACTATGCATATGAATGCCATTAATAATGTACATTGAGGTCTGGAAGGATAGTAAAAAAATCCTCCTATTGTTATCACTGAGTTACCTGAGGAAAATGAGTAGATACCAGAGAGGAAAATGAGGATATACCTGAGGAAAGTAAGGAAAACTAAACATGTTTCATAGACACGAGCCACTAGGAACACAAATGTGCATGAAGCTCCTTTCCCAGACTAGTTGAAAGAAATACATAATGAGGAATAAACAACACTAGTCCAGGAGTTGAAAAAGATGAACATTGAAGTCCCACTTCTAAGAGCAATATGGGACATTCCAGAGTTAAATCATGACCGTTAGAGGCCATTTCATAAAAACACCAGGAAGAAAGAGGAAGTGCCCAAAAATAGTCAAAGTGGAGGGAAATCTAGTTGATCTTGTGGCTGGAAAGCTTCTTTCACCAAAATATGGGGATCATGGGAGTCTAGTTATTACTATTTTTGTAAATGGTCATTCAATATCCAATGTATTGGTAGATTTAGGAGTTACTATCAATGTTATAAAAATAGATATGTTCAATTTGTTGTCTTTAACGGGATTGCATCCAACCAATATTATTCTTCAATTAACATATCAATCCATTGTTGTACTAGATGGAGTGATTGAGGATGTAATGGTCACAGTTGAATCCTGGGAGTATCCTATAGATTTTATGGTCTTACAGCCTAAATCTCAGAAGTTGGGATACCTATTCATCTTAGGGAGGCCATGGTTAGCTACTGTTGTTGCGTACATAGATTGTAGGTCAGGAAAAATGACTATTTTGAATGGGAAAAAAAGCAAAGAAAATTTCACCTTATCCTCCTTCCCAACCATATGTGGATGTTTTTGACCATGTATGGGTTGATTTTTCAGAAACTAACAGTATGAGTTCTTCTTATTTGGCCACTATTACAGTAAAAAATCACATGGAAGAAATTGTTGAGTTATACACAATGTCTGATAGCGAGGACACCATAGCTACGGAAACCAAAACTGTGGCTCTGGAAATTCAAACTGAGGCTACTAAAACTATTGTTTCAAGTTCAGTCAGATAATATCACAAGGTAAGTGACATTTCTATTGGAAATTTTGAAGAAATCTATGCTTATCATGAATAATATACAATTACTTATTTCCAATTTCCTTTAGCCAAGGTTTTGTCCCTTGAAAACATGACTATTTTGCACATGCTACAGCCTCATGTTTGTCCCTTAAATTATTTAATTGTTGATGCAGAGCTTTAATATTCTGAAAGATACTAAACAAGTGACTATTGACATAGGAAAATAACTGACCATTGGTAACAATTTAGAAGCCAGCCAAGAGAATAGGGTCATAGAAATCTTGAGGAAGCATTCCAAAGATTTTTCTTGGGATTATGCTGACATGAAAGGGATTCATCCAAGCATCTTACACTCACCATATTTACACTGAGGATGTTAAACTTGTTCGACATCACAAAGAAGAATTAATCCAGCACTTAGAGACATTGTCAAAGATGAGATAGAAAAACTGTTGAAGGTAGGATTCATATATCCTATATCTTATAGTCAGTGGGTATCACCATTAGTAATAGTTCCCAAGAAAAAAATAAGTGGAGAATTTCCATAGACTATAGGGAACTTAATAAGGCCACCAAGAAGGATTACTTTCCCCTGCCCTTTATTGATCAAGTTTTGGACAATTTGGCAGGAAAGAAATATTTCTCCTTCTTGGATGGGTTTAGTGGGTATAACCAAATTAGTATAGCCCCTACTGATCAGGATAAAACCACCTTCACTTATCCCTGGGGTAAATTTGCATATAGATTTCTACCATTTGGGCTTTGTAATGCACTTTTTACCTTCCAGAGAGAAGTTTTGGCTATTTTTATAGATCTTACAAATGACTGTGTTGAAGTTTACATGGATGAATTTATTGTCCACGGTTCAACTTTTGATGAATCTTTGAACAATCTTGAAAAAGTATTAACTAGATGTGAGAAACACCAACTTTCCTTGAGTCATGAAAAATGTTTGATAATGGTTGATCAAGGAATTGTCTTGGGCCATCATATTTCTACTCAAGGTATACAGGTTGATCCTAAAAAGATAGAAGTAATTACTAAATTGCCTACACCAACAAATCAAACTAATATCAAGAGTTTCCTTGGACATGCAGGATACTATAGGTGGTTTATAAAAGATTTTAGTAAAATTGTTACTCCCATGTTTTCTTTGCTGACAAAAGATTGTGTCTTTGAATGGTCTCCTCAATTTCAGAAGGATTTTGAAGTTATTAAAGATAAGTTAACCATTGCTCTAGTTTTTAGAGGACCCAATTGGGGACAACCTTTCCATATTCACATTTATGCTTCTAAAACAGCCATGGGAGATGTTCTTGGAAAAAAGGACAAAGAAGACCAAGATGTATGTCCATCTATTATATCAACAAAAATATGACCCCAACAGAGAGGAATTATACCACTACAGGAAAAAGAATTTTTAGCTGTTGTTTACTCTTTGAACAAATTCAGCCATTATATTACTGGATAAACAAAATATTTTTGTACAATGACCATTCAGCCATAAGATATTTGATGAATAAACTAGTAGTCTAGGGAAGTATAATTATTAGATGGTTACTCTTGTTGCAAGAATTTAACTTGACTATTATTAATAAGCCTAGTAAGGCTAATGTTGTTGTTTATTTCCTTTCGAGATTGAATGTCTTAGGAGAAGAAGAAGTAGTCCAAGACCACTTTCCAGATGAGAACTTGTTTGTCAGTATCAACTCAGCCTCCATTGTTTGCTGATCTTACAAATTACCTAACTACAGGGAATTTTCCAGCCTACTTTACCAATAAGGAATGAAGGAGATTAGTTAAAAACAGTTCAACATACAAATGGTGTAATGGAATTATATTTAAATGTTGTCCTTATATGGTTCTTTGTAGAGTGTGTTTGAGAGGACGAATTATATGACATACTGAGAGATTTTCATGATGAGCCTGGAGGAGGACATTACTTACTCCAAGAGGATAATTCACAAGGTCCTTGGAGTTGGGTACTATTGGCCCTCTCTTCACAAATATGTCAAGAAGTACGTGTGGCAATGTGATGCATGTTAGAGAATGGGGAAGCCTATGTTGTCTACTGAAATCCCCCTCAATCCTCAGCTGGTCTTAGGACCATTTGAGAAGTGGGGAATTGATTTTGTTGGACCATTTGATACCCCATCCCATGGGAAAGAGTATCTGCTGAGTATGCATTGATTATGTCATGAAATGGCTTGAGGTTTAAGCATTGGCATCTGCCAATGAGGATGTTGTAGCTAAATTTTTGTACAACACAGATTATGCTGAGATTTGGCGCCCCTATAGCCATTGTATCTAATCAAGGACCTCAATTTGTGTCTAACATGATTGAGGCATTCCTAGAGATCTATCAAATCAAGCATCGTAAATCATCACCGTACCACCCCCAATCCAATGGGTAGGTGGAAGTCACCAACAGAGAGATGGAAAACATTTTAATCAAAGTTGTCAATGCAGAAATAGAAGAACTGGGTACCAAAACTCCCAGAAGCATTTTGGGCGTACAACACAACCTATGGAATACTACTACTGGTTTCTCCCCCTATGAACTAGTGTATGGGAAGAAGCCACTGTTTCCAGTTGAGTTTGAATTACAGACTTGGAGGACACAAATAAAAGTTGGAATTGAACTAGATGAAGCACAACGTGAGAGAGTAATGCAACTGAAATGAACTGGATGAAATGAGGATGGATGCACAACAACAAAATGAAATTATTCAACACCAAAGGAAAGCTTGGCATGATGCTTGTATCAAGAACATGAAGTTTAATGAAGGTGATTGGTCTTACTATTTGAATCAAAGTACCAACAGTTCAAAGGAAAGCTGAGGACAAGATGGTTGGGACCCTACTAGATCGAAACAATTTTTGATAATGGTTCTATGAGATTACTGTCGATTGATGGAGATATGAAAACTCTTCTGGTGAATGGACATATATTAAGGATGTATCAGCGTCTATTGGATAAATAAACCTTCAAAAAAGATATGTTGCTATGTGAAGGAATGGATTCAATGGAGGAGCTTGGCTCTTCCCACCTAGAGTAGTTGTTTTTGAATTTAAATAAAGGGAGATGATCATGCTTTCGATCTTCTTCCCCTTATATTTTAGTTGTTTGTTTATGCTTTCAATAAATGTTAGGAATGCTAATTGTTAGATTGTACATTGATCACCCTTATTCTTTGAGCACGGGATGTGGAATTCTATGGATATCGGGGAGCTGAGTTGGCAGGGATAAGTGCATTTTTATTTTCTACGGATATTAGCTTTTGAAGCACTCCCCCATTGCATTTATTTAACATGATTAAATAACACATAATTAAATAACACATAATTATTGATGCATTTATTGGGTAATTAAATCAAAATCTCATGTCACAAAGTGGGGCGTAATAAGCAATAATGAGTAAATATATCGCATGTGTCACATTTCTATGAAACAGACGAGTGGCTTTGTTCGAATGACAAGTGATATCATTATTCATGCTGATAGGATGTGAGTGTGAAATGAATTAAAAATTTACGTACGAACCCATTCCTATCAAAATTTTCCACTGCCAAATTTGCACTGACTCGCTGCCAATTAAGAGTTTAGAAATAATTCAAAATTCCAATGTCACTGTTGCATGTAATTTCTCTGTTACTCCATGGAAGCTTTTGACATTTTTACAAAGTTCTCTTCAACCTTGATTTAGCTATGGGGCAGAAAAAGATATCCAAACCAGATTCTCTAGAAACACTACTATGAAATGTTGTTATTTCTTAGGTATTTCATGACACAGTGTGGTTGGATTTTATCAAAAAATTTGAGGGTTTTGATGAGTATTTGGTTGATGAGTTCTTGATAAAATTTGAGGAAACATGTTCACGAATTGGGGGAAAAAGAATTGAGATAAGTAGTCAAATTGTTTTGCTGACCTATCTGGCTTGCCATATTTTGGTCTCAAAGTTGTGACCAATGCCCCACTCAAGGATTTAATACCACTGTTCCATGAAGAATGCGAAGCTCCTCTATAAGTGATTCTTACTTCCTTTGGTACTCAAAAATGAATTCGGTGGGTGATTTTTCCTGGTATTTGGAAGAAGGTAGCCAAGTGGGTCAACAGATATTTTATCTACGATGGGAAGTCGCGTGTACTTGGAGGAGATTCATTAAAAAATTTGAATCGTCTAAAGAGGGGCCACACAAACCCTGAACTCGGGGTTAATTTACCAATAATATCTCTTTGATGTTGTCATCAAAGTAAGACAAAAGTACAAAAATGGAGGTGGTAAGGCTGCATTGAAGCACCCAGGACTTATCCAATTAATTTTTTCACATCAAGCATTTCTACAAGCTGAAGCAGAAAAATAGAAAGAATTAATACAGGGAAGAGTTCAAAACAAAAGAAAATCAAGAAGGAACCGTCTCCCAGTTTTTGGCCTAAGCTCGAGTTGATTCCTCACCCTTCAAGAGAAACTATGGAGGAATCTTCTAGTAAGGATAACCAATCCTCTGTACCATAAGTTTCCAAAGGTAAAAATACCATACCATTCCATTCTTTTATGATGTTGTGACTAACCAAACTCTTGTACCTTACAAAGGCCTGAAGTATCCCAACTAGAAATGTTTCATGAGGATTATGTTCCTATTTTAGAAGAGAAAGATGAGGCTGGTACTTCATCTGCCCCTATTGAAGAATCAAGGGATGATGAATTCGCAAAAACTATTCCTGCAGTGCAGTGCCCTAACACTAATATACCAAACATTCTTGTTGCTCTGTAAACTGAGTCTATAGCTCCGAAAATTCCTACAGACTAGAAAACACAAACCAGAGCTTCAGAATTTGTTACAATGGAAATTTGTGGTCAAGAACCACATGGGGATGATGTGTTGAGACGTTACCAAGATGAAAGTTACCTCCTTGAAAGAAAAGTTGAAAGGTATGCAAGAAACCAATTTGTCTTTGCAAACTAAGTTTACACAAAGGACTGTAGAAAAATTTAGGGAAATTACTGCTTTAAAGGTAGAAGTTAGCAGTCTTAAAAGGAAAAGGGATAGTGGTCTGCAAGGATGAAATGATTTAACTTAGTTATCTCTTCATAATAAATAATTGAAAAAGAAAAATAAAAATCTTAAAGAAGAGATTGAGGCTAGTATAAATGATAAGAAAAAGTTCGAATCTATTATCAACTTTGTTTTTCCTTTGGCTTGTAATCTTCTTTCCTATAGGAAACCTTCCTCCGTCTACAACATGTTTGTTCAATAGCAATTTTATGCGTGGAAATTGATGAGAATGTGCAGTAAATAACCTTGGGAAGCCCCTGATGGTAACACTTTCTTAGGGATTTATCAAAATTGTACTCCTGATATCCAGAATCTATTGTGTGAATTTTACCTACACAATATGTTAGTCACCAATGTGCCTGATTTCCTCATTAACTTGTTTGTGGGAGATTTTCAGTTGAAGGCTTTTCAGTCATTTCTTAGAAACTAGATTATATGGAATGAACAAACATACTTGTTTAATCAGACATCACGAACCATAGGTTTCTATATAAGGCATAGCCATTATAACGATGTGTCCATGAAGAAAAATTTCAGATCTCTGTATTATCAAGCTGGTTTTGGAGAAAACACTTCACAAGTTTTACAAAAGTGTGTGTAAGATTTTGAAATTTACAGTCGACATCATTTTGGTGAGGCATTACAAGCTTGTGATAAACAATGGGATACATGGAATCTTCCGTTGAAGAGAATGGAAGTAATCTCCCCCCAAAATCTTATTTGGAGCATGAGGAGAGGAGATGCAATTATTGCAATTATCCGAAAGTTTTTTGAGAAGAAAGAGGAAGGGTACAATGATGAGTGGATTGGAATACAAGTAATACCACCTCTACTTCTGAGTCCCATGACCACTTATCAAAACAATACTTCCCAGTCACATGATAGCTTCATAGTATGGGTAGAGGTTATTTCAAATTCTCAAGGATGTAAAGGGACAAGAAAACAATATGTAGATCAATTTGAAGAATATGACATGGCAAAACAGCTTGACCAGAGAGCAAGACAGAGATAAGTTTGCATAGGGACATGCAAAAGGTAAAGTGTAAGGGATATGATGAGTACATTATTTGGATTATTATATCATCTATGATTATTATTGATTTGTTCTTAAAGCATGTTAATTAGTGCATATGAATGCTTTATATAGTTATATCCTAGTAAAGTTAATGCATTTCTCTTGTTTTGTTTCATGCAAACTGTTGACCGTAGAAACTCCCAGTAATCACCTCTATGAGTAAATGTGGTGACATGTAGGTTAATAGCGAGCATTTACTACCAATTCTGGAAGTTGTAATCAAGGAGTCCAAGCTTGTAGCCATCATGCCATCATGAAGTAATTTTTCCACAACAAGCCTACAAACGTGAATCCTATTTTTGGCATTATTGTAGGATTTCAATCAAACTTTAATAAGACTATTAGTGGATGAATTCAGTGCCTATAGTTATGGCACGATGTGTAGCTGACTATGTCTATATATAGACATATTCTTGAGAACAATGTAGTTAGTTAGTTGATATAGCAGTTTACAGTACAGTGACCTACCAGTTAGTATTTACTTTGCAATGTTATGTTGAGCATGTCTTAGAATTTAATCGAATAAATATAGTTGATGCCATTTTGGATATAATCTAGTGTTGAGAGTACCTTTATCCCAAGGAAGACAAAGGGCCCACTCGACCAGGGTAATTGGAGGATTTACATTTCATGCATGCTCGTGGTTGTCTGATAATTTCATATTTGAATGCTTATTTGAATGCGATTTCTTATTTCCTTGTTTTCGTATATTTCCTTAATGTTATTTCAATTCAGGGTGTGATATTTCAATTCTGCTATTTCAATTTAGTATGTGTATGTGTTATTTGAATTATGTTATCTTAATTCAGTGTGTGCATTTCAATTCTAGTTAAAGTATTTCTTTTAAATGCATTTTATCATAGCAACGTTGTTTCATTAATTTAGCATTACATTTCCATAGATTAGAAGAGACAGGGGGAAACACATAAACCAAACCCCCCAAAAGGAACCACCAAATAATCGAGTTACATAAGGCTTCATTACATACAACCTAGGACACAAAGCCCTGGTTTCATAATGACACCAGCAGAAGAATTTGTAGGTTAAATGATTGGAGAATACAACGACCCATCACCCATGTCACCTATGTAAAAAAATCACATGGGTCATGTTATTCCATATAATGCTACTCTCGGGATTTACAAAGACCCCTTCCCAACACATCCTAAAAATGAGAATTTCAATCCTCATGGTACCAAAAAGGGGGTTTCTGTAAGAAACAATGATCACAAAGCCTCTACGTTTGTGGATCCTCAATGAGCTCCACCTTTGGACAACTGAAATCAGCCTAAGATTGTAGGCCTGGTTGAGCTAGAAACTAAACTGGAATTCCTTGTGGCAACTCGCATGTGTGATTATTCTTCGCAACCTCTTCCTGTTTATCCCTCATTTTCATATGATACACCTATAGCTCTTAAGCCATTAGGGGCCTATCATTTGATCATGGATATGACTAAGAAATTTTCTCACATTTCCTTGGATTTGTTAAATAATTCCCAAGTGCATCGATATGCTTTATTATAATCGCTCGGTCTTGGCCATCTAATCCATGTCACCCCTCTAGAGGTCCAAATCAATCACATAGACTTCAATGTCTATCCATTGAGGCAGCCTGAAAGAGATGTCAGATTTGTGTTCAATATCAATAAGATGCCTACTGACGTTGAGCTACTATGGAGAGACAATCCTGCGTTATATCTGCAAGTTTGGATTTATAAAAATTATGTTAAGAGAGAAATGATAAATGATGGGGCCGTTGTTAATATAGTCCCATTCTCATTTTTGCAAAATTTAGGCTATGGGGAAACAAATTATTACTTGACATGATATACACTGAGAGGTTATGATAGCCTTAAAACAACATCTACTGGAACTATAGTGCTTCTAGTCACTCTTGGACCCAAGACCGTGTTGACTGAATTTTATATTATAGATTGAGAAACTAACTATAATATGATTCTTAGTTGACCCTGGATTCATAGAATGAAGGCAATTCCTTCTACATTATTCCAATAATTTAGATTATTGCATCTACGGAAGGTCTTCGTGGCTTAAGGTGACCCAAAACCATTAGAAATCCATTTGGCCAATTTAAATAAGAAACCAGGGGTCCATACTAAATTTGAACTCCTATCCAATTATTTAAACAAGCCACAAGGATCAATGTCTACATCTAAGCTTGTTCCTACGACTGAGTTGGAATCCCCTAAAGAAATCAAAGGGGTCGATGTTAATGAAAACACGGTTTCTATACTAGAAATTGTGTCAACGAAAACTATAGCTGAAATTATTAAGATTTTAGAGAATGATTTGTTTATCATTCTCCCATTCAATTCTTTGGGAATCGGTCATGCTCTTGGAATCGCCTCTCTTCTGGTCAATGGCTTTGAATATTTTTATATGGTTGAGGTCTCAAAAGTTAAAGAAGAAGACTCCAAGAATTATCAAACTTCTATCTTCCCCGATGATTTTTGGACTCTCAACTACAATGGTGTTAAGTTCCACTTCGGCATTGGGGTAGGGGTGATCCTCACTTCTCCTGAGGGGAGGGTCATGCATTTTCCCTTTAATTTGAACTTTGAGTGTACAAACAATGGAGCTGAGTACTAAGATCTAATTATTGGTCTTATCATATCTAAGAGGATGGGTGTGAACAACATCATATTCTTGGCTGACTCTTACCTCATTGATAATCAAGTCTCGAAAGTCTATGAGACCAAAGCAAAGCACCTACAACTCTACAAGTTCTTCGTTATTGAGGTTTGCAAGGGTTTGTAATTTATCTGCACAGAATCTATTTCAGGAGAACAAAAACTATTGGTTGATTCGATGGCTACTTCCTCTTCACGTTTTTGTTTGAGTGAGGACTTAAAGGAAACCAAATTCTCCGTTTCAGTCTGAGTCGAGCCTTTGGTTCGAACGATGCCAAGAAATGAAATTTTGGTATACATAGAGATTGAGAATGAGCCCATCACATTGGATTTCACAGAAAATGAGGAGGAAATCTTAGGGTTCCTCAATGCTTACACCGACCTCCATCTCACACACCATAAGAAGGGATTTTCCCTTATACCTCACTCTTCCTCCTACTTTGGGGATCACACAATGAACTCTTCCTCATCGAAATATTTTGAGATATATGAAGTCGCGGAAGAAGAGTTGGAGTTACCTCTAGCCCTACCTAAGTTTGAAGAGGGTAATGCTTCTTTAATCAAATGAATAGTAGACATAAATAAAGGGTTGGAAGAGGAACCCAAAATCCTGAAACTTGGTTCTTCGTTGTCTCCAAAAAAATATATAAGTTCACATGAAGGTGCTTATAGATCATTCAAAAGCCTTTTTTTTAGCTATAAATAAATAACGGGTATCGGTCCTAACGTCATAGTACACAATATAGTTAAAAATCCTTATGTTAAACCCATTAATAAAAAATCGAGACCCATGAAGCAAAAAGTGGCTTTAATGGTTAAAGAGGAGGCAATGAAACTCCTGCAAGTAGAGTTTATCAAACCGGTAGATTATTCCATGCGGGTTTCAAACATCATCCCAATTCTCAAAAATAATGGTAAGATACGCATTTGTATTGATTTTAGGGACATTAACAAGGATTATCCCAAAGATGATTTTCCACTACGATCAATTGATGTTATCGTAGACGCAACACCCGGGTATGAGTTGTTGTCTCTTATGGATGAATTTTTTGGTTACAACCAGATAAGGATTTCCAAGGAGGGCCAAATGAAAACTACTTTCATGACTCCTTAGGGAACCTTATGTTACACAATCATGACTTTTGGCCTAAAGAATGCTAGAGCCACTTACCAACGGGAAATGACATACATTTTTCATGATCTTATTCATAAGATTGTGGAGTCATATGTTGATGACCTACTGGTGAAAGAAAAGAAACATGATGATCACCCCAAGGTGCTTCATGTCATTATCTTGCGCCTAATTGAGTATGGAATAATGCTAATTTCTGAGAAATTTTTGTTTAGAGTAACAAGACAAATTTTTTTAAGATACATCATTTCGTCCCGAGTCATTGATGTTGATCTAGTAAAGATTCAGGAAGTTTTGGAGATTTCACCATCCACAGATGAGTCGGGCATTAGATCTTTCCTAGGTAATCTTAGGGTAATTCACAGGTTTATCCCTGACTTGACTTACGCCATTAACCCCATCAATGGCTTATTGAAGAAATATTATAGTAAAGATTGGACCAACGAGTGTCACGAAACATTTTTGGCAGTGAAGCACTTCCTTATTTCTCCGCCCACGCCCATGCCACCGAAAGTTTACCATCCTTTGATTTTATATTCTTGAGCCACTGATGTCTCAATTTTGTGCATGTTAGCACAAGAGGATGACGATGGTTGTGAGCAAGCCATTTATTTCATTAGTCATACTCTTCTCGATTACAAGATGTGATACACGTAAGTGGAGAAGAAGTGCGTGGCTATAGTTTTCGCAGCAAAGAGGTTAAGGCACTACATACTTAACCAAGAGACACAAGTGATAGTTAAATCCAAATAATTGCGAACATTATTAACTCATAATTCCTTATCCAAGAAGGATGGCCATTTCATTATGTTGATGGGTGAGTTTGAACTCACCTTTTTTAACCAAAATTTTGTGAAGGGAAAAATTATTGTTGATTGGTTAGCAAAAAATTCTATAGACCTTGGGAAACTAGTAGATTTAGATTTTCCTGATGAATGTGTGTTCTTCATAAAAATAAAATCCCTCTGTCTCTTTAATTCCATGGTACATTGCTATTGTCAATCACATTGTGGAATGAACGTATCCTGAGGGAGCAGCCTCACAGCAAAGACGACAGATAAGTGTCATAGCCACCAAGTACGTGATTGTAAAAGAAGTGATCTATCGCGGAGCCTTCTAAGGTATGATATTAAGATGCATTAATGAAGAAGAGTCGAAGAAAATCCTCTTTGAAGGCAAAAATGGAATTTGTGGTGGCTACTTTGTAGGGCATGCAACCGCTCGTAAGATTCATCGCATGGGCTATTTTTGGCCTACTCTAGAACATGACATTATAGACTATGTACACAAGCGCCGAAAATGCCAAGATTTTTCACACAAGATACATATTCATGCATAGGCTCTACAACCCATAATGACACCCTTGGCCCTTCTCAACTTGGGGTCTTGATCTAATAGGAAAGTTTTCTCCCTCATCATCAGATAGCCGTAACTTCATTATCCCGACCACAAAGTATTTTACAAAGTGGGTTGAGGCCATGCCTCTTACCACTGTACTTGGATCTGTAATTTCCAAGTTTATTTTAAACCAAATCATCTATAGGTATGGAGTCCCACAATTCATTATTTCAAATAATGGAACACCTTTCAAAAACAAAGAAGTCTGAGAATTATGTGTGCAATTCAAAATATCCCAACATGCAGCCTCTTTGTAAAGGCTAATGGAAAGGTTGAGGCTACAAATAAAACACTAAAGTCCATTCTCCTTAATATGGTTAAGGAGAAAAAAGGGATTAGTAGCTAAAGTTATTTCTGGCCTTGTGGGCCTATAGGACATCGGTAAGAACACCCACGGGGGGTAACCCCTTATTTTTTAGTCTTTTGATCTGAAGTGGTCTTACCGTTAGAAGTAGAGTTACCCAATCTTCGTATATATCTACAAGGTATTTTGGATGAAGATGGATATCGAGAAGCACAACTGGTTGAACTGGAAACCCTTGATGAAGCTTGACTCAGAGCTGAACAACATCATCATGTTTATGTTGACAGGATGTGTTTTTCAGTATAACAATAAAGTGTACGAACGTGAAATACACGTAGGAGACCTAGTATTAAGACTCGATAACCAGATTGAAAAAAAGACCAGCAAAGGAAGGAAGTTCATACCCAAATGGTCAGGCCCATACCAAGTAATAGAAGACTTTAAGAATGGTGTGTACCACCTGTGTGCTCTAGAAGGTGAAGAATTCAGTGAATCAGTTAATTCACTTCACCTCAAACAATTTTATGCATTCTTCATTTGCATATCCACTTGAACATTATTGCATCCATATTGTATATCATTTGCATGATCGTATTGTGATATTGTAAAATGAGAAACTTACTTTTCAAGAAACTTTTAAAACTTCCAAATATTGGAAAAAAATTTAATCATACCTCTTCAAGTATCCATCATATCATCACCAAATTATTCTATTCTCTCCATCATTTCAACAATTAAGACAAATTTTTTACATTGATCCTAACAAGACTCACGCATTTAGTTTTATTCATGGTTTCTTCTAGCTCAAGTTTCTTTGCCCATAGTTTCATCTATAAGATTCTTGATGTCACATCTTTCCCTAAATATCTCTCTAATAAAAGAAGCAATCTACACATTTCACCTGGAGCTCTTGTCTGCCTGTCTCAACCTTCGATGGTGAGCCCTTGTATTCTATTGGTTGTGTAGGGTTGAGGCTAAGGGAAAGTTTTCCTTCCTAAAAGAATAAGTCTCAAGTAAAAAAAAAGATAAATCAACAATAAATACAAAAATGATTTCTTTCCAAAATAATACTACACTTCTCAGCCCTACCAATATTTAATGATGAGCCCATGCTTCCTACTAGTGGCATGATTTGGGAAAGGAGGGAAGTGCCCTACTTTCCTATGTTTTTTCCTTGGTGATGAGTCCATGATTCTTACTACTAGCATGGGACATATGTAGGGGGTCCCTAAAATAAATCAATAAGTTGTAAATAAGTAAATAAATAAAAAGTGCTTTGAAATATTAAAAAATCCCAAGAAAATGAGTTAGATGTGTATGTTATAAGAGATTCAATCCCTTAAAACCATATTTTGTCAATCAAAAGGCCATATACAGATCTAAGTCTAGATAAACTTGCAAGCAAATCGCATTCTGAATCTGGTTAGTTGAATTTTCTTAGGGTTGATTTTTAGGTTCCTAATTGGATCTTTGTCAAAATCTTGTCTTCTTATCACCATATCCATTCATCAAATTCATACAACTCATGTCCTTCCTGGCTCTTAGTGATGAAACCTCACATCTTACTGGTTGCATGGAGTTAGGAGTGGAGTGAGTTCATTTTCTATTATATCACACATCACATTTTTCCAATAAAATAGCAAGTGCTAAATATTTCTTGAAAACCAAAGTATCTAATTATAATTTTTTCTCATGTGCATCATAGAGAGAAAGAGAGAAATCATTTGTTTACACATTTGCATCATCATCATCCATAGCATGCATCTATAAAAGCATTTAAAAAAGCATAAGAAATTCTAGCTATCTAAGAGTACATAGATGGGACAAATCACAAATGAGTCAACTCTTACACAAAATGGATGAACCAAAAATGTAATGTATATATGTATATATCAATAAAATCAAGTTTCATGTACAATGCCATCACACTCTAACAAGTGTGGTCAAAATGCTCATCTATGAGCCAAAAATTAAAAAAATCGATATAAAACCAAAAATAATGGTCTCAAAGCAATAAAGGCCTATGGCCTATCCCTCTCTATGGGATCCCTCTGAAGGTGCATTGTGAGGGCTCCCACTATGGCTTCTATGATGAGAATAAGAGCCTTCATGTCTAAACATGTGAGAGTGTCCATGTAATGGTGGAGCAGGTGAACAACAATGGTAGTACCGCCACTGCGTGTGTGGTCTTGTCTTTGTATCCTCTCAATCATCCTCGTATCCAGAAATATCATACCTCATCTAAAGCATCCTGTCATCTACATTCCAAGTCGGTGTGAATACATCAATGTGATGTCAGCCATCATTGGGAATCCAACATCTGCTCCTATGTCATTTCATAGGGAGTGAGAATGTTTCAAAGATAATCTGACAAATAAAATCTCTCTACCGAGGTAGCTTCAAAGTGCAATTCAAACAATGGTGAGTTAGAAAACTTTCAAAAACAACACACACACAACACATATACACACACACACACATGTTGGATAGTTTGCTAACAAGTCTAGTTTAGAAAAGTAAGGTGAGAGAAGAGTATTTTTACTTACTTGGATCTCTAGGCATCCATGAGGGATCAACTAATAGTGATGGTGATGGTGTTGGTGTAGTAACTACTATTGCTGGTACCTCCTCTACCCTAGCCTCCTCCACACCCATGTACTATCCATAGACTGACTCATCATCCCTACATCCTATATGACAGATCCTCCTCAGTGTGGATGGTCTCCTCCTTTTCCTCCTCCTCGGCTCTAGGAAGCTATAAGAAGCCTCTCTAGTAGCATCCCACTCCATGTCAGCCTCCTCCCCCTCCTCTAATCCTGAGCTAGTATCAACCTCCTCCTCCTCTTCATTGTGTGTTGGGTTGGCCTCTATCTAAATGAGTTGTTGTGGCCTAACCATTGCCTCAGCTGCTGGATCGGGAGCAACTACTGGTGTATTAATCAGAACTCCTTGGATGATAGTAATCCACTCTACCTTGCCCCTCGGGCCAACTCTTACCTCTTAGATGCCCTTGTATACCATGGGCACTATTGGGAGGATGCATCTATGTAAGGGAGCCCAAACTATTGAGGTACCCTAAGGACTGGATGGGTCTTTACTCTCCCAGTCCTGTCCTCTAACTGCATCATAGAGTTGCATGTAGTCAAGATGATGGTCTCCTCACCCCAATTTTGGCCATGTCCTGATACATCTATGATATCATGTCATATGTAGTAAGTGTAGAAACTGACTAATGTGGCCCTCTAAGTAGCGCCATATCAACCCATCTCGTCGCTTTAACCACCCTGGGATATGTTATCACAATGACCCTCTAATAGGGAGCCATGCACTCATAGATCCAACTCATGAACAAGGTAAGATGACTGAGGGACTTCCCCTTTAGTCGGAAAACTCTATACAAGTCATGGTATGTAGAACCTAGAATGCCAACTCCCCATGCAAAAGTCCAGCCATGCTACTTGATACTCTGTATAATAGGTGCCTAGCAATAATAAATAGCTTGTCTCCACCCTTATCTCCCACCAAGCGCAAATCTAATATACCAATAATGGCCTTATAAAAGGTAGGGATTGGAGTGGAGGAAACCAATAATAGTCTCATCTCGTGCTTAGTACCAGTGTTAGGTGTCTATGTGCATCCCCCATGTATGTGGCCCAATTACGAGCGTGTGTTACTGATCCCGCACTAGCCGAAACCAACTTCCTTCCAGTGACAGAAACCCCAAAATTTTGGTAGACATCCTCCAAAGTAATTGTCCACTCCCCCTAACTCCAAGAAGCTGAAAATTGTTTCATTATGCATCCCAGTAAGATAATAAGTCACACAATAAGTGGCTGACAGGTGAAACTAACCATGTCTGAGAAATCCTCCATATCCTAACCCTCTGTAATAAATCCCTCTCAACTTGATTCATTCCATCCAAAATCAGAGCTAACAAGTCACACTCACAGGTCCTAATCCATATGATATACTCTCCCTACATTCAAAACAACAAAAAACAACAAGTTAGAACCATTTAGATGCATAATAAGCTCACCAAAAACATCATAAAAATAATTAAAAATTAAAAAAATTCCATTTAGTCAAATTTGGTAAATTGTCCCGACTATTACGCAACTGTCGCTCTGTGCAAAGTGGTGGTTGTGTAACCACCATGACAATTATGTGTTATTCACATGCTCAGTAACAGTGGTTGCATAACTGCCATGAAAGTTTCGCAACCACCGCGGCAATTTCACTCGTGAATCTCAGGTCGTAATTTAAGGTCCTAAAAAGTCAAAAATACACAAAAATGGACCATTTTAAATTTTTTTTAAAAAGTACAAATCCTATGTGGACACCCCCTTGTGGTCATTTTAACTACAAAATTATCAAAAATAACCCCCCCATACGTCAAGTTTTTCACATTTTCTACATTTTAGGGTGAAAATAAACAAATGCGGCTAATTAACCTATTCCTGACCCAATGTTCATCCCGTTGGTTGTGTTTTCATCATCTCAATATCCTCTTCATTTTGACTATACTTTAACAAGAAACCGTCACAGGTAATTCAGAGCTCAAATTTCGCTAAGTGGCGTAGATGCAAATGATTTTCTATAAATAGTTATTTCAATATATATAACATGTTTTAACATCGTTGTGAGTGTGTGTCTTTAGGTCAGGAGCACTGACGCAAGTATATCTCTATCCCCATGGATATCGTAAGTAGTCTTGTCCTTTTAGTTTTAATATTTTGTCAATTATACATTATATCTGCACTTGACTCCCATTTTCTCCTTGCATGTAGCAAGAAGCTTGGATTGGCGTAATATCATACACATGGGCATGTCAATTATAATTTCTAACTTTCCCATTTGGGAACTCCGTACTCAGACTTCACGTTTTACGCCTCTTCATAGATAAAATGCTTCTCCGAGGGGGCAATATGTATGCACCAAAATTTTCACAGTGCTACATTTTCGAGAACAATTCAAATCCTCAATGATGATAAATATCAATTCCAATGATATCCAAGTCCAATTTATCACTTGCGGCATGTTCTTATAGCTTATTATACCTTGTTTATCTATTTTCCAACTTTTCTCGTTTTCCTAAGTTATTTTGCAACCTTTTCCTTAACCTTTTGGCCATAAGTTATGTAACTATCATGGTATTTACATAACTGTGGGTCTTCCTAGAGGGGAGGTTGCATAATTTCCATGGTGATTATGCAACCGCCGCTCTGCGCAGAATGACAATTCAATGTGCATTTATACAGGACTTGAACAACATGTTCTATACGTGTGTTGCCTTCTTCCAACTCACTTTTCTCGCACATTTCTTGACCGAATCAGTTTTTTTTAAGCTTGATAGATACATATGATATTATCCTCCTATACTTACTATATTTTAGTAGGTTGACTACCCCTCCCATGAGTGATGTGGAACTTCTTGGCTGCCAAGTGGGTTGGACCATTTCTTTGCCAACTTTCTATAAAAACCAAATTTTTTCCCGAAGCATTGGTGGGAGTCTTTTGATTTGGAATTACACTATTATGTTGTCAAAATATTTTCAAGAAGTGCACAAACAAGTAAAAATCTCTTTCCTTGTTACTCTCTTGCCTACATTGCTACCAGAATTCTTGTGAACTAGCTAGCTCCAGCACTTCAAACCTTCTTCTTGCATACCAACCAGTACAGTTCCCTAGACAATATTGTATTCATCATTGCAAAAGAATCTCAGGAGATCAACAAAAGCACATCCAACACTGGAAATTGTCTCAGTTTTACACTTCCAGGTTGGGGGTGTAATTGAATTATTTAAAGCTTTCTCTGTTTTAGTTTAGATTTTAATTTGTAATCAATTCAAACATATATTTTAAGAAAGGTAGAATTTACAACTAGTTTTATTGCCTCTAAGTAGCTTCCATGGAAGATTTCTTCTCATCTCATCCCTGTGGATTTTTCTGGGAAGGATTTGGAGGAATTTCTTGTGCACAGAGTCCTTCCATTCTTCGTTATCAAATTACAAGTAGATTTCATTACATTCATTATTTAGATTTCATTAGCACACGAGAAAAGATTCTCTTGAAATTTTCCTCCATGCCTATCCCTGTGGATTTGCAAGGGAAGTGAGTTTGAAGAAGCTTGTGTGTCTGTGAATTAATTTTAGTTTCTTCATATTTTAAAAGCTTCGGTAGATCCTATTGTTTTACCGGGGAAGCTTCAGGGGAAGAATTTCTTCTGAGAAGCTTTCAAATATTCATATGATTTTGAGGTAGAACCAAAAGAAATTAGATCCATAATTACAAATTAGAACAATCTTCTTTTTTAATTAGATTAGATTTAATTCATTTGTAATAGGGAAATAACCACATCTGGTAATTTCAGTGAGAGTAGAAATAGTTCCTTTTAATTAGAAGTAATTTTGTTATATATGTAGCTTGTTTTATTTCATTCCAGAAAATCAAAAATATTCAAAAACATAGATTAGATTAATTAGTTTCATTTATTTGTCTTATTTCCTTTCTTTTAAAAATCTTTGAAAAATACAAAAACGGGTATATTAGATTTGTCTTCTTTGTTTTAATTAATTAGATTCATTCCTTGAATTAATTAGTTACACGTAGATTTAATTAAATTAAAGGAGAGTAATCAAATTTTTTGATTGAAATTTGTTTGCATTCTTTGGTTAATTTAGGAACATATATTTAATTAGATAGGAATCAACACAAGCTCCCCATGTTACCTTATATGCTTAGGTTACCTAAACTTGACCTTATTTTCTTACAGTCTCTTTGCATGCTTTGTTTTTTTCCTTATATTTTTTGTTTACATGTCCACATGACCATCCAAGGCCCTAGGACAACCTAGATAAAGAGTGTGTGATCCAAGAGTGCCACAACCCAACATTGCTACACAATTGACCAACATTAGATCAGGGCCTTAGGAAAATTATATTCCAAACTACCCAGTTCTTCCAAGACATTATCTCACAGTTGATAGCCTTGAACGACAGAAGTGGATAAAGCTAATAAGTTTTAGAACATGATCATCCTGGTCAAGACTAGATCCCATGACTTCATAGTTTTTTCCTTCCCACATGTCTTTTATCACACCTTCATGACCTTATCTAGATACTTTCTACGAGAGAAACACAAGACAATTCCCATGTATTCCACAGCGCATTTGAGAGGTATATTTTGTTATATCTGACATTTATAGAAACCTTCATGTAACCATTAAATCCTTTATCTGTTCCATCTCACTTGAGCAAGGTAATACAAGATTTCATTTTCTTAAATGAGAAAATTCCCATAGTGCCCGTAGAAGACATTCATTTTCCTTGACCTACCTTTCAGCCATTTTCACCTATTTTCACATATTCCACCTATCCATCCTATTTATCACATTCCTTATCCATATTTCCATCTCATATCAACTGTCCTAGACATGGACCTCAAGAGGTCAAGTGCACCTTAGAGTCACGTGTTGATTCTTGGATGTACAGTTACAATTGTGGCAAAAACCTTGAAATTGACACCATGACTAGAATAGTGGAAAATAATTTTTTAAACTTTGTGGGAGCATTGAAATTCATCCAAAAGTAAATAAATAGTCATTGTGTAAGTTTTTTGGGTGTTTTGAGTTGATTGGTGTTGTTTAGAAAGATTTGGGATAAAAAAATGCATGGTTCCAGAGATGACCAAAGGAAAGAGGGAAACATGGTGAAATCAAAGTAAAAAAGGGTAAAATAGAGAATAACAAAAGTTGAAAATGGAAGAGAGATTTGTAAGAGATAATGCAAAAGTAGAAAGTACTAAAAGTTGTATAGACACAACTTGGGAAACATGTCGAAATTCAAGCAACACAAGAAATGCACACTACTAAAAAAACCTAATTTGAACCAATTAGTAATAAACATATAAATCTATTGTGGAAAGCTTGTCTCAAAGGTTTGAAAATTCTCTGAATGGGAAATATATTGGATCTATGACGAACTTTGAGATGGTTAGGAGATGGGTGTTGAGGAAATGGAAGTTGAGTGGCCATGTCAAGATCTTTTCTATGTCAAACGATTTATTCTTGTTTTCTTTCTTGATTCAAGAGGATTGGCTTTGGATCCTTCATGAGGGCCCTTGGCTCTTAGGAAAACTAGGGTTCTTCTTTTACAAATGGAAGTCAATCTTTAACCCAAAAGCGGATCTCATCTTTAGGATTCATATTTGGGTTAGGCTTTAGAAGGCATTACCATATCTTTTGGTTGACTCGTAGTTGTTGATTGAGTTACCAAGTTTAGAACTAGGTTGTTGTTTGCTAGATTTTGTGTGTTTCCTAATGTGGAAAAACCTCTCTCATATGTGATTATTTTTGTCTTTTAAATTTGGTGTTCGAAAGCAATGCATGTTGTTTTTGAAAGTTCACCTCTTGCATGCCAAATGTGTCATAAGATGGGTCACTCATCAGAGGTTTACAATGGTGTAAAGGAGGCATGGAGAAGGAAGGATTCCGGTTTCCCTCAATCCTCGGGTCAAACATGCCAAAGGGTGGAAAAGGAAAATAGTAAGGATTGTCCTCCAATGGTTGAGAACAGTGTGGCTAGAACTGAGGACTGTTTCACTCAATTGTTGAACAAAGAGAAAAGAAAATTGGAAAGGTCGCCTCTTAGAGTTGGTAAACTTAGAAGGAAATCTCTTGCTCCCAAGTGTCTATGTCAGACATACATGAGAAGGTTCTTCCCTCGCAAAGAGAAATTAAGAGTGGTGTCTACAGATAAAAATTTAATAAAGGTTGGTTATGTTTGAGAAGCATGAGTTAAGGACTAATTTATGTAATAAAGTACATATAGGAAGGTCTGCAAATGTGTTTCAAAGAAAGTTGGAGCACTTTGGCTTCAAACTACCATGCAATGCTTAGATGTTACATTTTATTTGGCACCTCAACTAATTACTATTCTAGGACTATTTTTAGTTGACGGTTTGTTGGTTGTGTGGTGTCAGGGTTCTTGTTGTCTCATGTTGTGTGTTGTGTTGGGTTTGCTATTGTTTTATGTGGTTTGTTAGGATGGTATTGCAATATCTAAATTTCTTATCGTAGAAGGACTAGGTTCCTTTCAAACTCAATCCATTGCCCTCAATCAAAATAATAATAAAAAATACATAAATATGATATTAATTCCATACAAAAATTAAGTGGCTCCGTATATGCTTACTCTTCATCCAATTGATTGTTAGGTTGACTAGTAAAATGCCATTTTGTTTCATCCATATTAAATTTGGTTACATTCATTCACTCGTATCAAAATTTTGCATTGTCTTATTTGCCTTGTAAGGCGATTGTTTTACATCATATGATGCAAGTTGCCTTAGTTGAATATATCAACATTGAGATCTAACCAACCCACCCACCCGTATGTTGGGTAGCCCACTGTTTTATACTTGAAACCAGCACCATTGTTATGGAGGTTGGTAGAAAACCCCTTTTCCTTGATTAATTTTATGATTAATTCTATTCTCAAAGGGCATTTATAAGCTTAAATTATTTTATGTATTCACCTAACCTCGTTGAAATTTTATTTGCGGACTTCGCTCTCACTAAGTAGATAGGATATCATATTTTATGATATTTAATTTAATCAGGGAAATGTTACATGTGGATTATTTAAGAAAATATTTACAACTTAGGAAAGCACATTTATCACAATTCGGGCAACTACTTCGCAACTCTATCGTCAGCAATAGCATATGAATGATGACGCAATGTATCAATCATTAAATGTGAAATATTCCCGAATCCTCACGATTTTTCAGTGTTGCTAAATAGGGTTTGATTTCGTCAAATAAATGTCACGCGGTTATTAACAAAAATACATAAGGGATAAAGTTATTAGGGTACAATGATTATTTACGGAGATTATTTAAATATGACCTAAACATAAGTGAATTAAAATCTTATAAAAAAATATATTTAATTAAGAGTTTGTAAAATTCTCTAATTTTATATTGAATTAGTATATATCTTAATTATATTTATATGAACATTTGTAGAAAGATATAATTTCAGAGTATTTGTTTTAGATTTTTAACTTCATTTTGTTTATGATATATTTTTCATGACTAGTGACAAATAGTATAATATAGATATATTAATATGTAAGGTTTGAAAAAATATTTGATGTAAAAAAGACACTAAAATCCATCTTCTAGACAAAGATAATATGATATTTTGGCTGTCATTAAAATAGAAGACTTCTAAGTGACTGTCAATTAGACGTCAAATTTAAAGTAGGAATTAAAAGTGAACACACTCACAACATCACAATCCATCATTGTCCTCCAAATTATCATTGTAAAATGCTTCTCGTCATAAATACATAATTATATTGTTAGAGGATTAATCCCACATTCTTATTAATTGTGAGGCAAATATGATTTAGTAGACATTACACCTACCAAAAACTTTTGCCCCCAGCGAGTAAAAATTCTCACAAACATCAATATCTAAAATTTAGATGATGACAATTTTGCAATATTACTTCTTGAAATAATAATCCCCTGAGAATCCTGAACTTTGTCCAACTTTTCTTTTTCCACACTTTCCTCTGCCTTATTTTCAGGATTGGAATTACAAGGATCCTCCTTAAATGTCGCCACATCCACCAATTCTGGATCCAAAGATCCCCATCCTTTGGTCGAGGTCGAGCTACTCTTCTTAGCTGGTTTCTTATTCTCAGGACATGATGCTTGCAGATGACCGGGGTTTCTGCAATTTATACACTAGAATGCTATATTTTCGTAATCTAAAGGTTGTGAGTGCTGAAACTTTCCAAATTTTAAATTAATTTGATCTAGCAACCCTTTGCTCAAGTCAAATTCCACACATATACGAGCGAAGGAGCATAGGCTTGCATGAGTTCTATGCCAATCCCAAAATTCACAAGGCCTACTTGGGTCGTCCCTTGCAAGCTCTATTGTCATGACCACTGTAATGTGAGATCACATCATTTTGTTGGAAGAAGCGACAGTGAGAATGACTTAGGGGAAAGTGGTGTTGTTGAAGCGGATGCCTAGTCCATTCAGTGTAGTTCTATGTAGGGATTTCGACCACCATTCATATGGAGGTATACCCATTCTTTCTATGCCCTCAGCCATCATGTCTAATTACCTCGCTTTTTCCTCTAATGTCAGGCACAATGAAGTGTTTACATATGATGTCTTCCACACGGTTTTTTACGGGCATCAGAGTGTTGTAGAAGGCGTATGATTTGGTAGCATCCCTGTGAGGATCGCAAGAGAATTTTATGGTAGTTCCTTCATTGGCATATGTGATTAATGGCACGAGGATCATGATTGGTATGGAGAATGTTTTCATCTTTGTCATTGTTGCAGGATTGTAAACATAGTTGGAAGTGGGTAGTTTGGATGAAACAAGGCCCGAGATACCATTTTAATTTCCATGTAACATGCACTGAGATAGAATTCACATGCACCCCCATGGGTTGGTTAAATGTAATATTTTCAATTCAAAGTGTTACGATTATCTATCTGTCGTTCCCAAATTATTACACCCAAATCATTCCCTATTAGAATAGGGGGTGGCTCACTCATGGTAAGGATTAAAAATAATTACACCAAAGACGTTTTGTATTAGAATCAGAGGTGGCTCATTTTTAACACCCTTTAAAATGTGGGCGATAATGATTGAAGTTTCAAAGATGTTGAAAATCATATACAATCATCATCGTCCACGTGTACATTGGTGGTAATTCCTAGTGTCCTTCAACTCTACCGATTAAAACATCATATGTCAACAATTTTCACATACCCCTGACCACATCGTGATACAAAGGTTTGGGTGATTGTGGTGTCATCCATAACCAGATGACCATCTCAAATGACATGATGGTATCTATAGCCACGTTGTGTAGCTTATTCATCTCTGTCAAAGCTCATATGGTTCCCTACAACTACGTAATTGTAATTCTATGGTGCCTCACCCATAATATTGTTGTCCACAAGTATTGGGAAAATTAAGGCTACATTAATATATGTTGATTGAAACATCATTTGTCAACAACTGCCAGATTGAGGAGTCAAATCATTCATTCCATCTTTGATCAGGTTTTACTTTTCCTATGATTTAGATCATCTTTAAAGGTGTCCCTTGGTGATTTCCCTTGTGATTAGGTGTAACCATAGGGTCACTAGGATCAAGTAGCCTATGGAAACCCATTTTTGTTTCTTGCACTGAAGTATCCCTATGCAACCTAGATTTGAACTTGGGCATCCTATTCTCTACTTTCCTTTTCTCTAATCATGCAGAGGAAAGATTTCTAACCTTTTTACCATAAATTAAAATATTGATTATTGAGTAGAAAGAAAAGCGATTATAACACCTCATCCTTAAACTATAAGTAATTATGACTTCATGCTACTTAAGGTGAATGAGTAGCATCAATGGAACTTATCATTGATATATATGCTTAGTTTTTTCAAATGTAATCGCCAAGAAGTGGAATGAAATAAATCTTCTGTTTCCAGAAAAATAATCTCAAGCACTAAATTTAATTGCAAATTTGTGACCTCCTATTATGCTACAATGTTTTCAATTTACAGTACTTTTGATCTTTATTATTTTAAGCTTATTCCTATTATGTATCTATTATTTTACATTGTACATCATGAGCCATGAATTCCATAATGTAATCAGGATTCTCTTTGATGATTTTAATCTATATATATTTTAACTTTAATGAAGCATACAATCAAATTCCTTTATATATAGCTTCTAGCACTTGAAATTCATTTACTTCTATGTTGTTGTTGTTTCTCATTTCTTTTACTTAAAGAGAGTTTCCTGTGAATTTGTGATTAGAAATGGACTTTCACTAATGTAATTGCAATTGCTTAAAGAGTTACAGAAGCATGGATCAAATCTTGGTTTTTTATTTATGTTGATACTATTGCTTTATAATTCAAACTATGAAATCTAAACTAACAATTACATATGAATGTATGGTTAGTTGCTAATTGAATTGTATTTAACTGCTGATAAGGTTATAGAGAGCAGAGATCAGATTCAGAGCGTAGTTCTTTCCTGCGCAAAAACTCTTTCAATCTTTAATAACAACACTGCCAATTCAAACTTGTACATTCCTATTCCCCTTTAAATTTTCGTGGTTTAGTATGGTGTTCCACATCCTTTAACCAGATTTTTTTCCTCTCAGTTCGAGCACAAGTTGTTCTTTCTGATGTTGAGTCTCTCTTTTATGTCCCATCTTCATTATGAGCCTTCCTACACTTTTTTCATTTCATCTTCTTAGATTTTCTCTGTATCACTTCCTGCACTGTGATTGTCAACCTTAATGGTTGTAATGAATCATGTTAAGATTTCCATCTTAGCATTTACCATTTGGATGCTCCAATATCCTACTTTAGGGAACTTGTGGAATCGCTCATGGTTAGAAAATGCCTTTTAAGTTTTAAGGCATCACCATCTCTTCTGAATTATAGCGCTTATAATTAATGTTTATGTTATAAATATGGGCGCATGCAGTGCATAGTTTCCTAAAAGTAACGCTTATGTGAAATTATGTCTTGTGACTTGTTGGTGTGTGAGCATTATTGTAGAAGCTCTTGTAATTTCCTTCTTTCTTTTAACAATGGAAGCAAACTTGGATGCCTTGAAAAACATAAACTATGTATTTTGTTTGGAAATAGTTTTAATATAATGTGTGTATTTGGAAACGAATATTCATGGAATTTGATTTGGGTTTTGACTCATAACTACATGTTTGAAGTATGTATATCTATGAACCACATATATTATACTGATGTAGAATGATTCCAAAATTCAAGTTTAGTTCCCATCATGTAATGGAGGAGTTCCAACTTTGTTTCCAATGGAGAAAAGCAATGTGGCAACAACTCTGCATAAAAGAAGTTCTAATGCATGAATATGCTCTTCATTTGATGCACTACCATGATGGGCGCTTCAGTTCCCACCCAAGATTTTGCTACCTTCTAATGCGGCATAGGAGCAAGTCTACAGCAACAGTTTTTATGAAACAAAAACATCGAACTGGAATCCCTCCAAAAATTGAAGATCTACGAAGACAACTACTGGAATGCCCCAAAGACAACCTCCCGGACAATTTAATGCGCTTTGGTTCGAGCCTTCGAGGGACACGATCATTTTGGGCAAAAAGTAGAAGCGAACTTTCAGATATGGTAGAACAATTGGGGACACCAACCTTATTCTTCACTCTACGTGTTGCATACACTAAGTGGCCAGATCTCCACAGTATTATGTCTGGTGAATGCCCTACTGATCCTCGAGCCACACAACGTTGGAGAACACTTAACATTGTCTCAAACCCTCATCGAGTATAAGCATACCTGCATCACATATTCACAATATTTCGTGAAGAAATATTGCAGAAGGAACTTGGAGCAGTAGACTTTTGGTACATAGTAATAAAATCTACTTTTTAATAAGTTTGTTCCAGACTACATAGCTAATATTTATGTTCCCTCGTCTCATAGGTATGAATGGCAACATAGAGACTCCACACACGTCCATAGTTTATTGTGGCTCGAGGAACACACCTAAAGTTGACGCAATAGACTAGGAGGATACAACAGTTATTGAGGCAACAAAAAAAATACTTTGATAAGTTCGTGTCTGCCTGGAACCCCCGTCTCGACTTACAAAATCAATCACCCATAGTTTAAACAAAATCAACTACAAAAATAATAATTATCCCTCTAAAACAAATAACATATACCATCCGGCGTTCACATTGCATTGTACACATGCGATTGCTAGTACTTATTACTATTAAAAATATATAACATAATTATACATTTATTTTAACAACTTCATATATAATATAAAATGACAGTTATGTTTCATATTGCAAAAACTAACAAATATTTTACAGTTAAAATACGGGAAAAATGTAAATAGCTGTCAAATTTGAATCGCATACGATATCAATACGCTATATTTAATGGTCAAAAGCAGTCATTTTACTTTTTAGTCAAGTGGTCACGTGAGAAGGTCATCTTATGCGTTAGCTTCATATTTTTCAGTGTATAACAGATGGAATCCACTTTTTCCAAAAGAAAGAAAGAACAGAAAGGAAAAGACTCGCGTTGAGCCGATAAGGTTAAGAAAATAAAAGCAGAATACTGACGCTGACCTCATAAAGAAAAATGATCTGCTTTCTACCCACCTAAGTTACGGTAGGATTGTCAGGTGCGTAACCAAAACGAAAAATACTGAGTCAAACACGGCATGCTACCAACCCACTCTCCTCCTACACGGTTTTTGGAAAATGACTGCTATAAATTATATTGAGAGTTGCAGGCAAAGTGTAAGTGTGTGTCGTTTGCTTCCAATTTGAAAAATGGCGTCTTTTCTTACCCAGAGTTTTCTCTCTGTTTCTTCACTTGTTTCTTCATCTCCATTACAAATGGCTGCAATCATATTTGTGACGGTGTTAGTCATAGCCAGAATTGGTAAGAAAGGCTCGAAACTGCCTCCCGGCCCGCTGTCTTTGCCCATATTTGGCAACTGGCTGCAAGTCGGCAACGATCTAAACCACAGAAATCTGATGATGTTGGCGAAGAAGTATGGAGACGTTTTCATGCTGAGATTGGGGTGCAGAAATTTAGTGGTGGTGTCGTCTCCGGAGCTCGCCAAACAAGTTCTGCATACGCAGGGCATCGAGTTTGGTTCGAGAAAGAACAATCTGGTTTTCGACATTTTCACGGGGAACGGGCAAGACATGGTGTTCACTGTGTATGGAGAGCACTGGCGAAAGATGCGAAGAATCATGACGCTTCCCTTCTTTACTCAGAAAGTTGTCCACTATTACAGAGAAGGTTGGGAGGATGAGATCCAGAGAGCCGTCGAAGATGTTCGGGCGAACGAAACGGCGTTCCGCAGCGGGATTGTGATAAGAAAACGGCTTCAGCTCATGCTTTATAATGTTATGTACCGGATGATGTTTGATCGCAGGTTCGAGTCTCAGGAGGATCCGCTGTTTGTCCAGGCGACTGCTTTTAATGCGGAGAGAAGTCGACTGGCGCAGAGCTTCGAGTACAATTATGGGGATTTCATTCCCATGTTGAGGCCTTTCCTCCGAGGGTATCTGAACAAGTGCAAAGATCTGCAGAGTAGGCGACTTGCCTTTTTCAATGACATTTTCATCCAGGAAAGAAGGTAACGTTTGGCATCATTTCTGAATTCTGTTCAGCAACTACAGTTGATTAGATTAAGAACAGAAGTAGGAAATAAGAGAATTTTCCTAAATTTGTAACCTCTGCAGATGATTACAATCTCATGATATAATTGCAGGAAGATTTTAGAGAAGGGGGAGCAGACGACGAGCAAGTGTGCCATAGACCACATATTGGAGGCAGAGAAGAAGGGAGAAATAAACGAGAAAAACGTGGTGTACATAGTGGAGAACATAAACGTGGCGGCGATAGAGACGACACTGTGGTCGATGGAGTGGGCTCTTGCCGAGCTGGTGAACCATCCGGAAGTGCAGCGCAAGGTGAGAAGCGAGGTGGAGAGCATAGTGGGAAGAGGGGCGGCAGTGAAGGAAGCGGACATCGAGAAGCTTCCATACCTGCAAGCGGTGGTGAAGGAGACGCTGAGGCTGCACACGCCCATTCCGCTGCTGGTTCCGCACATGAACTTGGACGATGCCTCGCTTGGTGAGTTCTCCATTCCGAGGGAGAGCAAGGTGGTTGTGAATGCGTGGTGGCTGGCCAACAATCCAGAGTGGTGGGATGATCCCTCTGAATTCAGGCCTGAAAGATTTATGGAAGAGGAGATGGAGACTGAAGCGGCTGTGGGAGGCAAAGTCGACTTCCGTTTCCTTCCCTTTGGCATGGGTAGGAGGAGTTGCCCAGGCATCATTCTCGCCCTGCCCGTGCTCGGCCTCGTTATCGGCAGATTGTTGCAGAATTTCGAGCTCATTCCGCCGCCTGGGAGAGAGAAGATCGACCTGTCTGAAAAGGGAGGGCAGTTCAGTCTCCACATTGCCACCCACTCCACCATCCGCTTCCGCCTTATATGATCTCTTACCACATTTATTACACCTAGGCTTCAATGATGTGTACCAATTATTTTCCATGGTCTTCTTAATAGTTGTAAAAATAAATACTAGCAATCGCTCTACATCGATAGGGGAAATGAGGTACGGAAAGGTCAAATGAAGAATATAAATGTAACTGATGTGATATTAATAGAAAACGAACAATTTACTCATGCGATTCACTCCCTTTTAAGGAAATGCACACGTCAAATATATTAATGATAAACATTAATAATAAGGTATAGAATGGTTCTAGAAGAAACAAAAATGATAATTTTCCTCTCCTATCATGTGCATGCATTGGCTAGCCACACGCTCACAAGCAAGCTCTACCAACTCATATCAAAAATATATTTAATTTGTCTACATTGGAAACTATTCTATGATGTTTTAATGTACGTTCGACTTTATTAATATGCGAAGTCAGTTGATATACAAGATAAGGGTTGCGATGCAACAATAGTACCTGCCACTAATGTTAATTGTGATAATGAATGTAAATAGCTTAATGGGATAAGCTAAAATGGTGGTGGTGCATCATAGCTTTCATAGCAGAGCCCCCTTACATCTTGAAATTGAATAAAGTGAAAGATCGAACCCTGTCTACACCCTATCTATAGCCTTTCTCAAGCCAAGGTTTAAAGCTTTAATTGTAAACTAAATGATAAAATCAGTTCAAATCTAATACACAACGAATTCAACCGAGTTGAGCTAACACTGAGTCAAGTTCTCATTTTTGCGATATTACAAGGAAAATTCCAAATCCAAAAAAATCAAATGGCATGATCTCATGTAGTAAATGTATCATGGATTCGAATTTAAATCCTAAACGACATATTAACATGTCGAAATAAGGTAAAATACCATAGCTAATTCACCAGTTATGGCAAACCTTAAGGCTCATCATGGCAACTAAGCCAAAAGTTACCCAAAAAAAAGTGAGGAATTTTCCATTAATTGGATGGAGGAGATGATCCATAGTATTGGCAACTAAGCAGAAGATTCTCCAAAAATTAAAAAATAGTGGATTCACCATATAACAAAAATTTAAAAAGACCCAATCAAATCCAACACCAACACTTAGAATTTTAAATTACATAGAACAAGTTTAAATGTTAGCATTTAAACAAAAATTTAAAATATTCAATGTGACAATTCTTGTGTGACAGGTACTAACAAAGGACAACTGTAATATACCTATGTACCAGGCATGCTCGATAAGGCATTATTGTTAGTGAGAGTGTGTTTAGGCTTTGGTTTTATGGGTTAATTCCTACACTCGTGGACACGCTGCATAGACAAAGGCAAAAGTAGATTCCCTGTTACAGAAACCAACAACCCTATTTGAATAAAAAATCCATGAGTAGAGGATTTGGGAATAAAAGATGGAGAGGGAAATTTGGATAAATCTTTACAACTCTTCTGAAGCAAATGCATGCAACAAACTAGGTGGAGACCCAATGACACAACAACAACATACTACATGGCAAATTGTAAGAGGTTAATAAAACTTTAGGAAAATCAGTGATATCTGTGGCCGACAAAGGAGCGGGTTTGGAAATGAGGAATAACATTCCACCAATCACATGACATAAATAATACATAAATGTTTACAATACCAAAAATTGCCAAAAAAATAAAACTCAAAACTATAGGTAAATTGTATTTTGACCGCAATCCCATGCAAATTAATAGGGGGAAGCGAAAAAAAAGTATCCTGCACGGCATGTACTAATAAATGCTTGACGGTGTTAATGTAGTGGCAACACAAATTATATTTTCTTTTGAATGGAAAAGGGGTGAATTTTCATGGGTGTGACCAAATTGTAGTGATTTTTTTGGTGGGCGATTTTCATATGGAGCAGTAAATAATAAATTTTCTTGTTTATAGTCTCTCCAATGTGATAAGAAACAAATTGTATTGGATTTATTTTTCTACATGATGATGGGTCACATGAGAGGCTTCCAAAACAAATAAGAATCAATGTTATCACTTTTTAACAATGGATCCATATTTCATTTTAACTCGAAGGATTTAATAAGAAATGGAATTAGTTTTGTTTCTATCATAGTGTTAATGAAATTTTTTAAAATAATTTTAAGATGACCACCCTGAGTATTCAGTGATCTACAAAGATATTTTGTTTTATCAATAATCATAAGGTAAGGGGAACCACCTACCACACAAGCACAATAAGAAGTTGTTAATAGGTGTAGAAATGGTGAATGTAATTGAACACCTTGGGATTTCCACCCTCTTGCTAAAATACATTTAATATTTGATCTTTTCACTTAGATGTATGCATAGATATAGAAGCATGTCAATTAGGTGTTAGGAATGGGATCCATATTAAATGCATGACGACACTATCCATATTAAACCCATTGGTTCCCCTATCACTTAACTTCTCATTCACATAAGCCCACCTTTGTGGCAATATTTCATGACCAGTCTTGGGGCATCTTAAATTGAAACACATCTACTCAAAAATGCAATATTACACAAATGTTCATCCATATACCATCCATTCAAACAAGTGACCATTGCACCTTATCGCAATGACCCCTAGTTTGAGGGGGCGTGGGGTGGGCACCTATCTAACACAAATCCAACCATCTCACTCATTTTTGTCAAAATTCTTATCTGTTACAAACCACTTGAGAAAAGGGGAAAATGTAGACACTAGTTAATCAGAACCCCTAGGTGACCTACCCACACATCTCATATCCATATTTTAATCATTATATCTAATTCCTAAGTCATATTCTACCCTTGTAATACTTATTTACTCACATGTAAATAGTCACTTACCACCTCTTAAACCTCCTAAACCACTTAAACCCGTTTTAGCCTAGTAAGGCCAAACCATCATAACATCCCAACCTCCCTAACACATTATTACTCACCTTATTTTCACCCCAACTTTAAACTCACCATTTGGAGGTGGTTCCAACCACTTTTAGGTGAATTTTCCCCACTTTTCCTAGATCACCAACGAATCCCAAAATTGTTGAAAATTCTATATAAACTCATCAAATTCCTTGAATGAGGATCCATGTGCATCGTATTGAAGTTCTTCCATTTTGGAGACTTAAAAAAAATCACTCACGACATCTCATCACCTTTTGAAACCACACCAAGGCCTCAGATATTTCACGTCATCGTAAGGATTCTTTACAACATTCAACATCTGCATTTTACACCGAAGGCAAGGTATTACCATCCCTTTACATTCCTTGTTTATCTACACATAATTTCTAAAAATAATCCAATCATTAAATCATTCATTCAAGATAAAATCTACATTTTATCCAAAATTAGTAAATTATACGACAATCTCCACCGATTACCTTGAATCGCTAGTGATTCCTGCTCTTAAGCCCTTTAGTCACATATTCCATATTTTAATTCATTTTATAATTTGTTTTGTACTAGTATCTATGTTCTAAGTGTCCTCTATCTATATATGACCATTCTAGGTGAAGGATCCGAACCAGATGCCATCTTTGACTTACAGGTCATGTGTTAGCCATTCGTCTAGGAGCACTCAAATATCGACTACAAATTAAGTCAACACGTCATCACCTTCAAACCCAATTTGGATGATATCACCGAGCAATTGGAAGTCCTCCTTGAGAAGAGTGACGAAGCCAATTTTTACTGTGAGAACATTTTCAACCCTCCCTAGCCTATCATCAAGGATGTCAACTAAGTTCCTCTATCTAGATCCTTTGATACTACTTGTATTCATATATTATTATCATTATTTATTAATTAACTGTTTAAAAACAAGTTGATACTCATGAATGAAATCCCTTTGGTTCTTGGCATTTTCCAAATAACACATCATATTATTAGCTAATATCTCTCTTGTCAAGCTAGATCTACTTGTGTGCAAGTTTCCTCATTCGCTGGAAGGAGTTTTTCATGCCCATTTGTTCTGGTGCATCTTGATGTTTTCAACGCAAGTATCGTTTAACCCTACTATTTTCTGAGTTTTGGTAATTTATTACATGTAATAAAGTGAATCAAAATCTACCAACCAAATATTGATTGACTTCAGAGACTTAAATAATTCATGAGTTTCTATTTTCCATCCTTCAACTTATTTTCTATGTCCTCATAAATTTGTTACAGTCAATTATTTCTCACTTCAGGTGCTTCAATCTCTCCCCATTGCATCCTTTTACATCTTATCTTCTCTAAAAAAAGTTTATTCCTAACTATGCCATACCTAGTTTATTTAGATCTTCTTTAAGGAGAACTCTTTTATTTGTTTTACTAAAAATTGCATTGAGCTTCACAACAAAAATATGCTATAATTAGGATAATGCATTATTCTTTTGTGATAACTTCTATGGTTTGCTAAGATGTTTATATTCCTCTATGTTTTTGTGTTGGAAGCCATGTTTTTAATTATGGCTCATGTCATAATACTTTTATAACTCACATTCAGATATGGTGCTTAATATGAAGGCTTTATTTTGCAAGTTTCAAATAGAAGTTCATTTAATTTCTAGATTCAATATTTTAGAAAAAAAAATTCTTTTATTATTATTGTAGATGTTGAATTAACTTGAAATTTACTTTAATAGAAAAAATAATTATTATTTTGGTTCCTTTAATGAAATTGTTGACAAGTTTTATGAACAAATTCATAATGGAAACCTTTACATTGTCTCTGATGGGAGAGTCAAAGAAGCTCATGAAACATACAATCATTTAAAGAATGCATTGGAGATATTGTTGCAACTTTCTTGAAAAATTAATTATTGCTATGAAGATGAATAAAATATACATTTGCATCATTTCCACTTCAAGAAAATTGATGAAATCCTAGGCATCTTGTCAAAAATAATATGGTGGAGATTATTGGGATAGTCATGACCATTTTTGCTACATCCATTATATGTCGAAGAGATAGCTCATAAACTACCAAAAGAACAGTCCAACTTAGAGACATGTCAAGAAATAACACTATGGGGTTCAAACTTTGGTGCTTTGGGAAAACAAATTGATGACTCTATGAGTGGGGTGGCCCTTTTGGTCCTCACAATAAAAGAAGGTTGTGTATTTGGTTATGGGGGAACAATTGTTGACACTATCTCATGTACCAATGCTATCAATACACAAGAGGCTTACTAGTACATGTTACAAAAGCTACCGCTTTTAATTTGTAGCCATAAATTTGTTTCTCTTCATGTAGGTAAGAAGATTTTGCGTCATGTCTCCTTACACATAAATTTTCCTACTACAACTTCAAGAATCGTTGAATCATGGATGGTGTGACCATATTCAGTAGAGTCAATCCCCCTCATTCAAGTTGTTAAATCCTGGTCGTACTTAAAACATGTAACCACTATCAAATGGAAAAAGGAATAACTTTAGCCATTATTTGTGCCTACCCCCGCTGCTATGAAATTCTTGCAATTGACTCCCTCATGTACGAAGTATTTTTCTTAACAGAATTCCTATTGTAAAGACCATTTCGTAATATAAACATCGACCTAGTAAGCCTTTATAAATTGATATTATTGCAATATGGGAGAGCATAAGGACCTTCTACTAACCTTGGCATGTTGAATGCACATCCCTTGATGATGGCCATATCTCTATAGAAGATACTTTCAGTGATCAAGAAATCGATGAAGACCCCCTACAACTTGATGAATGATAGGATTTGTACCAAACCCATCCTAAAATCAGAGCACTACTAAATGAACTAGACCTATTAGGGCATCGATATTTTGACATCCACCACAACTGGACCATTAGTGTTGTTCCAAGTTCCTTTCAAGAATATGTCTCTACTTTTATATCCCTCAATCGAGTAAGCCACATTTTCCCTTAGATAAATCCTTCCACCTTACACGTATTATCCCCGTTATCAATAGAACAAATTACCCTCAACATTATTCTTCATCACTACAATCACTAAGATAAACATCCTACTTTGAATATGATACCAATAACACTATCTTCAACTTCAAGTTAGACATCATCTCCATTATTATTGCTCGCTCCAATAGAAATTACATCTTTCATCATTTATGGGTCCACCATTCATGCATGTTTATGTATACCTATAAAGGATATGAAACCACTTGAGGGGAAAGCACTCTCATGTATTCGACAGTCATTACAACACATTAGGTACATTATGATTAATGAAATGAGCTTTGTACGACCAAAGTTGATGTCCCTTATTGATCAACACATAAGGGAGGGGTTCCCCAAAAAGAAGAACAAAGCATTTGGTGAGTGCTTCATCATTCTCATTAGTGACTTGGGTGAACTTCCTCCTCTCAATGACATACCCATATATGCAGGAAATTTTTATAGCTTAATACTTTGGTGGAGCTTCTTTGTATTGATAACCTCCACACACTTTTACGCCAACAAGGCCAAAATCGTTCACAAACCACGTTTCATGACCTCTTTCTCAACAAATGAAATGCAAATGCAAATGTAAATCTTGAGGATTGGGAACTTATAATGTCTAGAAGAGATGCCTCTTTATCACTTCTAGAGCAAAAGGTTTCCATTCCTCCACCCACTTATTTGCAACAAATTCTTTAGTTGATGTACACAATCTACAAATGCTATAATATTTAAATGTACTCAATACATATATAAAAGCATAAAACACCATACATAATGGAACGGGCCATGTTGATGATGACCAATTACAACAATAAGTCTTTCTATGCATTTCCCAAAAGGTTATGCTAGCTTCCAATTTCCAGGTGGAAGTTGACTTTGTTAATGGTGCAATTAGAATTGTACATTCAATTTTCTATGTTGCCAGGTCAAAAAAACCGTTGCAACCATCATTTTTTATTACCCACTTCAGTAATTATATTGGCCCATCATGGGATGCCCACAATCCCCATCACATACCAACCTTCTCTATTTCTCATGGTAATCACAAACAACTTCCCCTCAAAATGGCATGGGCACTAACAATCCACAAAGCTCAAGGATTGACACTGGAGAATGAAACAATCGATATAGGAAACAAATATGAACAAGGACTTACTTTCGCAATAACCTCTAGAGTTCGGTCCCTCAATGACCTTCACATAGCACCATCATTCTCTTTTGAAAGATACAGCATAAAGAAAAAACTGCGCCCACATTCACAATCAGAAAAAGGAGGAGCATAAACTATTGTCACTACAACTACATCCATAACTATTATTGAACCTAACTCTAATGATGATGTCTTTCAAAAACTAAAACTTTACAAATTTCCAACATCATGTACTTCATAACCATACTTCTTTTTAAAATAAAAATGTGAGACCACTACAACCTCTAACAAATAAACATGGGTTCTTCAAATAACCTTCAATATTTTAGGATCCTTATATCTTCAAATCATCATCTTAAATCAATATTTCAAAATGAATATAAATGCCTACAATTCAACCATTCAACCATGCATTTCAATGCAATAAAACAAGCTTCCAATATTCCGCAATTACTAGTGTAATCACAAAGAAATTTATATATCAGTATCTTGATTCAAGGTTGAAAGGCAACAATTACAACTTATGGCATATTCCATAATTATCTTTTCTAACTCCTATCTGGTTTAGAGAGAAAATCATAACAATTTGAACTCGAAGCGTGGATGGGAAAGTGAAGTTGTTATAATTTATTTATTATGAAATTACAATATTGAAATTCACTCACTACTTTAATTCTTCATAGTTGAGTCCAAAATTGAAAAGAAACTCATTTAATATAGAACCGATCAGCCTAATTGTCACGCACGTTAGCAACTGACGTTAAAGTTTTATTTTTCCAACATAATGCTAAAACAATGCTTGGCGCACTGGTTGGTGGATGTAGTGGGGTTGCAGAGATCCCGGGTTCAAATTTTGGTTGAGGTTGTGCTAAAATTGAAGGATTTTTAAGCTATCCACTCCAACTCAAGGATTTTTAAGCTATCCACTCCAATGAAGGATTTCTACTCGATCATATTTATTATGCTCAATTTATTCATTTACGTGCTATTCTTATTAAATTAGATGCCCTATAATCATTAGATGACATAATGTTCCATACGAAATTTCTAGGAGTATGATGCCTTGATATTCCATCTCATTATGCCTATTTTCCGGCATAAGACGGTTTTAAATGGCAAATTGTGGCAAGGCATCCTCGTTTAAAAAGCCTATTGCCTAATTAAAAAAACTGAAGTGGCAAGACAAGTAGAGTGAGTGCACTCATTAAAAAAGGCCTATTCCCAAATCCTCTACTCATGGATTTTTTATTCAAATAGGGTTGTTGGTTTCTGTAACAGGGAATCTACTTTTGCCTCTGTCTATGCAGCGTGTCCACGAGTGTAGGAATTAACCCATAAAACCAAAGCCTAAACACACTCTCACTAACAATAATGCCTTATCGAGCATGCCTGGTACATAGGTATATTACAGTTGTCCTTTGTTAGTACCTGTCACACAAGAATTGTCACATTGAATATTTTAAATTTTTGTTTAAATGCTAACATTTAAACTTGTTCTATGTAATTTAAAATTCTAAGTGTTGGTGTTGGATTTGATTGGGTCTTTTTAAATTTTTGTTATATGGTGAATCCACTATTTTTTAATTTTTGGAGAATCTTCTGCTTAGTTGCCAATACTATGGATCATCTCCTCCATCCAATTAATGGAAAATTCCTCACTTTTTTTTGGGTAACTTTTGGCTTAGTTGCCATGATGAGCCTTAAGGTTTGCCATAACTGGTGAATTAGCTATGGTATTTTACCTTATTTCGACATGTTAATATGTCGTTTAGGATTTAAATTCGAATCCATGATACATTTACTACATGAGATCATGCCATTTGATTTTTTTGGATTTGGAATTTTCCTTGTAATATCGCAAAAATGAGAAACTTGACTCAGTGTTAGCTCAACTCGGTTGAATTCGTTGTGTATTAGATTTGAACTGATTTTATCATTTAGTTTACAATCCATAGTGAGTTAAGCTTTAGGCATAGAATAATAATTATGCTAGACAACTATTGCAACACATCATTGCATCCTAGTTGCAGAAGATGCCGTAATAAGTGTAGAATATAGCGTAATAAATGTGGTAAGAGATCAGAGAAGGCGGAAGCGGATGGTGGAGTGGGTGGCAATGTGGAGACTGAATTGCCCTCCCTTTTCAGACACGTCGATCTTTTCTCTCCCAGGCGGCGGAATGAGCTCGAAATTCTGCAATAATCTGCCGATAACGAGGCCGAGCACGGGCAGGGCGAGAATGATGCCTGGGCAACTCCTCCTACCCATGCCAAAGGGAAGGAAACGGAAGTCGACTTTGCCTCCCACAGCCGCTTCAGTCTCCCTCTCCTCTTCCATAAATCTTTCAGGCCTGAATTCAGAGGGATCGTCCCACCACTCTGGATTGTTGGCCAGCCACCACGCATTCACAACCACCTTGCTCTCCCTCGGAATGGAGAACCCACCAAGCGAGGCGTCGTCCAAGTTCATGTGCGGAACCAGCAGCGGAATGGGCGTGTGCAGCCTCAGCGTCTCCTTCACCACCGCTTGCAGGTATGGAAGCTTCTCGATGTCCGCTTCCTTCACTGCCGCCCCTCTTCCCACTATGCTCTCCACCTCGCTTCTCACCTTGCGCTGCACTTCCGGATGGTTCACCAGCTCGGCAAGAGCCCACTCCATCGACCACAGTGTCGTCTCTATCGCCGCCACGTTTATGTTCTCCACTATGTACACCACGTTTTTCTCGTTTATTTCTCCCTTCTTCTCTGCCTCCAATATGTGGTCTATGGCACACTTGCTCGTCGTCTCCTCCCCCTTCTCTAAAATCTTCCTGCAATTATATCATGAGATTGTAATCATCTGCAGAGGTTACAAATTTAGGAAAACTCTCTTATTTCCTACTTCTGTTCTTAATCTAATCAACTGTAGCTGATCTGAATTCAGAAATGAAGACAAACTTACCTCCTTTCCTGGATGAAAATGTCATTGAAAAAGGCAAGTCGCCTGCTCTGCAGATCTTTGCACTTGTTCAGATACCCTCGGAGGAAAGGCCTCAAGATGGGAATGAAATCCCCATAATTGTACTCGAAGCTTTGCGCGAGTTGACTTCTCTGCGCATTAAAAGAAGTCGCCTGGACAAACAGCGGATCCTCCTGAGACTCGAACCTGCGATCAAACATCATCCGATACATAACATTATAAAGCATGAGCTGAAGCCGTTTTCTTATCACAATCCCGCTGCGGAACGCCGTTTCGTTCGCCCGAACATCTTCGACGGCTTTCTGGATCTCATACTCCCAACCTTCTCTGTAATAGTGGACAACTTTCTGAGTAAAGAAGGGAAGCGTCATGATTCTTCGCATCTTTCGCCAGTGCTCTCCATACACAGTGAACACCATGTCTTGCCCGTTCCCCGTGAAAATGTCGAAAACCAGATTGTTCTTTCTCGAACCGAACTCGATGCCCTGCGTATGCAGAACTTGTTTGGCGAGCTCCGGAGACGACACCACCACTAAATTTCTGCACCCCAATCTGAGCATGAAAACGTCTCCATACTTCTTCGCCAGCATCATCAGATTTCTGTGGTTTAGATCGTTGCCGACTTGCAGCCAGTTGCCAAATATGGGCAAAGACAGCGGGCCGGGAGGCAGTTTCGAGCCTTTCTTACCAATTCTGGCTATGACTAACACCGTCACAAATATGACCGCGACTGTTTGGAATGGAGCTGCGGAAACAAGTGAAGAAACAAAGAGAAAACTCTGGTTAAGAAAAGACGCCATTGTTCAAATTGAAGGTGAAAACAACACACTTACACTTTGCCTGCAACTCTCAATATTTATAGCAGTCATTTTCCAAAAATCGCGTAGGATTGGAATGGGGTTGGTAGCATTCCGTGTTTGACTCAATATTTTTGGGTTTGGTTACTCACCAAATCATCGTACCGTAGCTTACAAAGAATATCGAACTATCGCTGTTCGTTTCTTTTTCTTTTTCTCCTGAATATTATTCGGCTATTTTAGTTTTTATGTTCAACGTGATTCTTCTGCTTTTTATTTTTTCAAAGCTGACATCGAGGGAATGCCTGGCAACGCATTTTCTATTTTGTTTTTGTGTTTCTTTGTCGAAAAGTGGATTCCACTTGGGATAGGTGTCCAGTATGGGCTGACGCTATTCTCCAATGCCTCATGTATGGGTGCGTCCCATGGGTAGATGTCAAATCAAAGTTAACATATTAATTTGAAAACATAACATATGGTAGCATGTGGTAATGTCTAGCTGAGTTGCTGGGAATACACGCTAGCAAGTAACAGGTCGTGAGTTTGAATAGCATTGGATGCTGTAATGACAGTGTAAACACTTTGTATTATTCAACAGTATTGAAAAACACACTAATCCGTCTTCTACGTGGTAAGGGATGGACACATGGCTGTTTTATGAGTTTTTTTATGTATGGTGGTGCATTCTATCGGGAGAATAGCCTCCGCCTTTAATATGATGATGAACAAGATCGAGAGTATGTCACAGATGTCTAGCAATATCGTAAAAAATAAAATAAAAAACAATTAAGAAGAAGAAATCCTTCCCTTTTTAAAGTTTACATTGTTTCCAATTTACAAGAGTGTATTAGTAGTATTATTTTGTATATGTTGAAGGTTAATATTGAAGGGGTCTTCTTTTGCCTTCCTTTCATTACGCCGAAAGGCGTGTCTACAATGGAGAAAGCCCGGGCCCTTCTGACAACAAGTACTGGCATGGACGATGGAGATTAATCGGTCGACGAATAAATCTCTGCAGAGCCACATGTATTAACTACGAAAAGAGAAATCTCAACAACTTTCTGCCCTCGAGTTCCACAACCAGAAAGCAGGGCCACTCTTCATCTCTGCACGGCTTCATCACTTTTCAAAAATCAGCTGCAACGATGGCATCTCCATTAAATCAATGAACGTAACCATGCACGTAGAGTCTTTACTACGCTTCACCCATCCCACCTACCTTCACTTATTTAATCCCCGCATCCCCTCCGTATAAACTCATCACGGTTATATGAAAGCATCAGAAACTATCTTCAGAAACTATAGAGGTTGTCTGAAAGTGTTGAAAAAATGGGTTTGAAAAATGTGTCTCTAATGGGCGTTATGATCGTGGTGTTTGCTGTGTGGGGGAAATCTGTGGAAGGTGCGGTGACGTGCTAGGATGTGGTTAACGCCATGACACCCTGCACAGCATATCTGATAGGGAATGCACCAAATCCAGCGCCTGCATGCTGCCCTACCGTTAAATCTCTCATCTCGCATCTTAACGTAGTTGCCGATCACCAGAATGCCTGCAACTGTTTCAAGTAGGTTGCTGCCTCTTATGGCGTTCACCTACAAAAAGCTCAGGCGATGCCTCATATCTACCAAGTCTCTCTCAATGTTCCTGTTAGTCCTGATGTCAACTGTGCTAAGTATGCTTCGCTACTCTACTCACTTGTTTTACAACTTTTTGTTTCATGAACAATGTTGTGATCTTTACGTGGTTTGCATTTTTGTTAATTGTTACAGTGTTCATTGAGGAGAAATGGTTGGTGACAAGGAGTTGGATTATGTTAGTAAATGATAGTTCTATACTGGGTCTTGCCGGTACTCTATTGTTAGGCAATTTTGTAATGTGTTGTTACTACGACTCTGAAAAACTATATGTAACTACGTACGATGTTAGTACTGCTATATGAATAAAAACCAGCTCTATAAAACATATTGTTGTTGTGTTGTGATGCTTCACTGTGTTTAAAAATGAAAGTATTTATCTAATGTTCGTTTCTTTTGAGAAATTTTGTGAAGAGGTTTAAGCTTGTGCCCTTTTTAAAATTGCTCTCTATCTCAAAACATGTGCATATAATGTAAAATAGTATTGATGTTATAAAAGAGGAAACACTACTCGGTACATCATTGTAGTAATCTATGTTGAGATGGCTGAAAGCTTTTGAATTTTCATTTAATAAATTTGAAAATTTCTTGGGTAAAATATTATATCAATTTGTTTTTTGAGGTGGTGGGTATCATTTATTATCGATCTATCATTAAAACAAGATAGTACCGGTTATTTGTAGTTTGGAAACATTTAGGTGAAACCATGCGGTTGTAGAGAACTGCTGACAGTTCATGGAGCCTAATTTATGAACATTGATCATTGACAGGGCATGGAGAAACTACAACAGTTCCGGGAAACGCTAGCTCCAATCTTACAATTGATTAAAAAAGGACTAAGAACAAAAAAAATAGAGGTGAAAGAAACTGAACATAATATTCTTACGTCAGACAGCAACAATTTCCCTCTTAATACATACAATATGCCTTAAATTTCACAATTCAATATTTAACTGAAATGGTCTATAATTTTTATATATAGATATGTAGACACATAACCACATTAATATATAAATATATATGTATATATAATAATGTTAAATACACAGACATTATATATATAATATATATATATATATATATATATATATATATATATATATATATATATATATATATATATATACAATTCATATTAGATATGTTACACACACACACACACACACACACACACACACACACACACACACACACATATATAACATAGATATGTTCATATATGTATGTATGCATATGCATGTCTATGTATAATAGGGAGAAATGAGCTAAACAATGTTTATGGGTCAATGATAGTGATTGTATGCATGTGAGAAATAAAACACCATTAGATGTTTCAATTAAAACAATCATATGTCATATTAAAAATTAACAATTAAATATAAACTAGCCAAAATAGCAAGTCCCATCAATAAATTAACAAATTAAATAGAGACTTGCCAAAAAAACAAGTCCAAAAATGGTGACTTAATTTCAAAGTAGTGAGCTACCTTAAATTTCTTTGTATTCAAAATTAATTAATTTAAATTCCTTAAAATATATTTTCTACACTAATATTCAAAAGAAAATATGTATATTGAAAAAATCATGTAACTGTAAATTTTTTTTTATAGATTTATAATAATTAATTGGCTATGTTAACCCCTTAAGCTAGGATTCAGACCAAGGCTTTTTTTCTCTATGAATTATCCAATATATACAAATATACATATATGTATATATTTAATATGTATGTGCTTGTTACGTCGAAAGGCGTGTCTACAATGGAGAAAGCTCGGGCCCTTCTGACAGCAGGTACTAGCACGAACGACGGAGATTAATCAGTCGACGAATAAATCTCTGCAACTCACTACAGAGCCACATAAATATCAAGCTTTGCAGACGGCATTAAATTTTCACATAAATCAAAGGGCTCACACGTACGTATCCCAACCGTTGCTACTATACACAGTCTGAATGGGAACCTCTCCCCAAAATGGTGGAAATGAAACATTCAAGCTCTTAGACTGCGCACAAGTCCAAGAAACATGAAATGAAAGGGAATAGTAAGAACCTTTCTTAACCCTGACCATGTGGCTGGTAATGGATGCCTCATTTCCTAGCCTAACTGCATGCGTTCCCTGAGGAATGACCACCATCAAATCTTACGGATTATGTTCCGACATTATGTATTCCGCAATGCCTTTGACTTGCCAGTATGGCAGCGAGTTTTGTCCTAAAATCAGCGTCCCTTTCATATTCCATGGTTTTGGACCCATTTCAAAGTTTCCATTCAGAAGAAGCCCTGCACACCATACAGAAAATAAAATAACACCATTACATTGCTTGTGAGAATGCATTACACACTGTGGCAGAAAAAAATAAACACCATTACATTGCTCGAGAGAATGCATTACACGTTGTGGAAGAATCAAACTTACCATTTCTTGCAGTGACAGATCTCCATACGAAAATATGAATGAAAAATACAGCGAGAACGGGAGATCTCCACATCTTGATGGTCTCAGTGAAGTTTTTTTTGGATGAGAAATGCCAAGGTCAGTTGTGCATATATATCTGGATTCAAAGTGTAACGGCAGTTGCGGGATTAATGCCGAAGTTCAGGGACACATGCTCCTCTGGCCGTGTAAGTCAATAATTGAGCATGTAAAACCACGGTGGGAAACGCGGACCACATGGCAACGACCATACTCCCTTTGTGAAATTACATTGAGATACGGTCCACCGACCAATTTAATTTTGATACTTTAAAACTATCACAATTAGAATTTAGAAATGGTGACAGCTAATTTTCTTTCATATATCGATACTGCATGTGTGAAATTTCAGACTCTAACTATATTATCGCAAGGGCATTTAAGGAGCATTGGATCTTTTCCTGTGGGCAGATTATTTGAGGGTTTATGATGAATACCGAGTCCTAACTCTGAAAATCACCCATACATTTGTTGGATGCAGTTTATCAAAGAACCCTTGTGCTTTTGGTGCTTACGGAGTAAGTTGATGTTGCTTCTTGATTTCAGATACTTTATGCCAGTTATTTTCTCTATTAAATTGTCTATTATTCTAATGTACTATTGGGTAAAGCCTAATCTAACTTTGAAATATTTCTCTGTTTATATATCTCTTGTCTCCCAACTTTTAGCTCTTCCTTCTTTGATGATTCAATGTATCTAATATATATAGCTTTTACAATGTTTATGAAAACCAATGTTTACTCAAATTTGTTTTGTATGTGGTTTTGTGCTTCTTTCAGGCGGTTATTTGACTTCTTTTTTGTTCCACTTTTATATTTAATTACTGAAACATTGCTATATTGAGTTCGGCCTTGTAAATGCAAGTTGTTGCTATCCACACCATGCTCTATTTTTTTATGGAAAAAAGCCTCTCCATATATATTTATGCCAAAAGGCGTGTTCTCTGGGAGAAACTTGTCCCTCCTCTGACAACTCTAAGACAAATCAACGCACATTATGCATTGGTTGACGATGTATGGCTAGTTATCAGCCATCCACATGGCGGGAAAGAGATATGAAATGTGTGCTGGAGCAATGTACAGGCACCCTCTCCTCTGCCACCCATCATGCAGGACAGGAACAGGACATTCAAGTTGTTCAAAATGTATGGTCTTCCCTGCTCTATATGGTCACATCTGCTGTGTGAACGGACCATAGTACACGGCGTTTTGATTTGATCTGCGAAAAGGCACTCTCTGATCTTTAATACCTGTGCTGGAGTGGATGAGCTCATTATTTCAAACACAGACCAAAGATGTAAACCTTGTGGAATGTTACCTGTGCTGGAGAAAATGAGCCCACGAGTAGCTCTGTCGTGACACGATGAAACCCACTTCAAGTTTTGGAAGAAACAAATTTTATGTGTTTAAATATGATTTGTGGGAAAGGGTTTTTTTTTTGGGCTTGTGGATTATTTGTTACACGCCTCTGATGTTTTCCTTGTCCGATGGGTGCAGGGGTCAATTTAATTGCAGGTGTTTTCCTTTCACCAATCTTGGAGCTGTGAGTTTAAGATGGTGAATTTTGTTTTTCCCTAATGATAAATTTCAAGACGTCTATTTCTAGAAAAGAAAAACATAAAACCCATTGTGGTTTTACTGATAGAATCCTGGTCTGCCATGGATTGGATTAAAGCAGGAGAAAAACATTTTTTGGTAAAGTTCATGGATTGGATCAAGATCCATCCCTGTTGATTTAAATTTTCTTTTTCACCATATGGGTTTTATTATTATTGCAAGGGAGTATGTGGGTTTTTACTATATTTTAGAGGAAGTGATTGCTGTGATTCAAACAGATTGAGCTTCATGCTTTCCTGAGGGCCTTTGAGGCTTCTGGATGCCATATGCTGCCCACAAGAGCACCTGCATTAACAACATCGCAGAGTGCAGAGCACCTGTATTAACTCAAGATCCACTAAATCATTATCCTTGATAAGGTTATTGAAATTATCTGTTATTCTCTTAACTATTTGGGTATCTTGTTTTTTTCTTTGGCAGTTCTGACTTAGATTGAGTATATAAGTGTATCAGGCTCACACCCTCCATCATTTGTTGAAGACTCTGTGAAAAGGTTGGATATAATTCAAAATGCAATGAAGAGTTTCATATTTAGCATTTCATGTTCTCAACTATTTATAATGTTGGGCACTTTCATATATGTCTTGAATTTTGTGGGTATGGAAAGATCTTCTCCTGTAGGCTCTTTGGAAGGCGTACTGTCATGTCTGCAGATCCAAGCTTCAATAGATATATCTTACAAAATGAAGGAAGGCTGTTCAAAGTAGGCTATCCACAATCTTTTAGAGACTTGGAATGGTAGGGAAGAAAGGCTTTATTTCCATTCATGGTGACCTTCACAGGAAAATTCATGGTATTGTTGTAAATCTAATGACTTCAAAGAAGGTGAAAAACAATTTTATCACAGATATTTAGATCATTCTACAAAAGACAATGAGTACATGGAAAGATAGGCAGATGTTCTTTGAGGTTGAATGTAAAAATCCAAGAAAACTACATTTAATTTTCCTTCTTTCCATTTTATGGACATACGAATAGGAAGGGAATCATAATAACTTCACAATATAGAGTTTTAGAGTTGCAAAAAGTTATTTCTGTATATGTGATTTTGTTTGATTGGTTGGTGACACTAATCATGTAGACACCATGCAACTAGAAATCAGCTTGATGGAAAATCAACTTCTGGGTATTTAAACAGAAGATGAAATAAATGAAATGGCTCCCATATTCTGTGCTTTCGTTGGAGGAATTATATCCTTGCCAATAAAGATACCAGGGTTTGCATATTTAAAAGCAATGAAGGTTATAACTCTTCTCACATTCTTCTAATTGAACTCAAAGGTCTCTATTATAGAATTCACTACCACCTATTTTCTTTAACTAATATTGTGTTAGCCTGCTGGATTATTAGGCAAGGAGGGATTTGATAGGCAAGATATGTAAAATAATTGACAAGAGGAGATGTAGTCCTGATGGAGTAAAACATAATTATTTTATGAAAAGGATTCTTGATGGAGACAATCTTTCACAAGAAATTGCTGTCATTTTCATTATTTCTCTACTATTTGATGGTCATGAAACTATAGACAAGACCATGTCGTTTACCATATATTTTCTTACACAATGTCCTGAAGCTGTGGAGAAGTTCAGGGTAAGAAATGAATTTTCATTTACATACATTCAAATATACTTCTCAGAGTAGTCAGTCAAGTCACTACAAATGATAGAAAATGATATTACATAAACCTGCACTAGCTAGGCAATTAAGAGTAATTAAGACAATTCCTTGTCAAAATATTAGTAAGTTCACCTCTCCCTACAAATTGAGATACATAAAAATTTTTTTTTTTAAAAGTAGATAACTCTGTCTGAGTTTATGAACATTGATCTAGTCCAAAAAATAGAAACTAACATAATATTGGAGTAAGAATGTCAAGTCATAAGGCACATCAATAACAGAAGACATGTAACAGTTTTCAAACCATGTGGAGTCAAGCCATGTAAGACCACTAGCATCAAGTATTTACATGTTTATGGGCTGTAGGAGAAACATTTTCTTCATTCCCTTGCACATTTCCAAGGTAATATATCAGTTCCAATCCAAAGTAATCCAACACCTCTCCTTTATCAGCACTTCCACCATTATGTTAATGAACAACCTCAGCTTAAAATTGAAAAGTGTATCTTGTGACTGAGTATTCTTGCTCACAATATAATGAAAAAAATCTATTAAGCTGAGGGACTAAAGTCGTTTGTCCATCTCTGATGAAATAAATATCTGCTTCCCTCACAAAGTTATGAAGAATTTCAACTTCTTTTACCTGTCGCTTCCCCGCCTCAGCATTATGGTTCTGTTGGACAAAAATGTATCAATTTATCTTGTTAGCACCAGATTTTTCAGTTCTTCAATGTCATGCTACATTTTCTGAAAGGAAGCTCTTAGAATAGAAACTAACAATACGAATTGTTTGTATGACATACATTTATTGCAGCTTTTGTGCATAGATTTAATCCTCCTAGATCATTGACTCCAGTAAAACAACATATGGCTTTTCCTACAATTGTCGTGACACCATAGAGGTCTGCAAGATGAACCAAAATATAATTAATTGTCCCCTTTTGTCTCGTTAATCCATCTTTCATAAAAAACCATCATGATTCTTTATATTTAACTACAAAATATTTTCAATACTGATTATTTATTATTTCTTACTCCAAATGTAGCACTCCTTTGTGAATTCCCTATTTTTACACCTTGAAATGGTTTGGATAACCATGGTATATGTAATTTATCAATCATTAGATATCTATTAATTGGTTATATATTATGATTTAACCTCGAACCATTATTCTGTGTACGTGTTCATGGGCTAATATGACATAATTTAAATGCATATTTTAGGTATTTTTATTCATATTAAATTGGAATATGTACATCTTGGTTTAGGATAATTTTTTGAAAGTAAATAAATAGATATCTCCATGAACAGTATCCATTAGATGGGACAACTCTATACTTAATACTTGAATGTAAATATTATTTTTCTCTCTCTAATTCTTAGAATATCTTGCTGATTATGTTATTTTTTTAAAGAGAAATATATATGATATCCAACTCTTCCTCATTTAGATTCTTATCATTACTTTTTCAGAAGATAAAATTAATTTTTATTTTGATCCGACAACATTCAGGAAGTCACATCACTCTTAAACACATATTTGGTAAATTTGTCTCTACAATACGCAAAAAAGCAAGGGACACCACAGAGTATGGCAAGACAATTCATCATAAAACCATTGACCATATAACTTTCACTATCATTGGATAACAACTAGAAGTAGTTTTCCAATCATGTATTTCATAGTTTGTGTCACTTTTGTTAATATCATAAGTCTACATTAAAATTAAAGTCTTTAGGATACTTATAAGTATTAATGCCAAAATGTCTTTTTGTTATTGTTGTGATGTCATGATATTTAAAAAAATATGGTGAAGAAACTAATTAAAATATTACTTTCTTTCTCCGAAATATTATATCTTTTTCAGCCGCAATGTTATTAATGTAAGGAATGTCGATATTGAATGCCCTTAAAAATAAATCTAAAATGTGTCTTGATTCTGTAAACCTTAAATTTATCACATTGAACTTGTCCTATTAAGAAGGATAATGACGAACACGATGAGGATAAATCTAAAATATCTATAACTCACAAATCCTAAAATTTCATTATGTAGAAAGGTGTTTGCACATGTGTAACGCTCCACCCCTTCTCATAGTTGACGAGACATGGACGTGCGAGCTGATTCGATTGACGAAGCATGGACTCACAACTATCCTTCGCGTGTCAAGCAATGGTTCGTTAATTAAATCTTCTCGAACTAAGAAAAAAAAATCATTTTTTTACATTTGCCTGCTTGAGATTTTTTTTTCCTTGATTCGTCGGTCAAGGGTTTTGTCGCAAATGTGGAGGCCACCATGGGTTCTGTGTGTTACAACTGCTTAGCTACCTGTTGCTCTTGTGCATAGATTTAATCCTCCTAGATCATTGACTCCAGTAAAACAGCATATGGCTTTTCCTACAATTGTCGTGACACCATAGAGGTCTGCAAGATGAACCAAAATATAATTAATTGTCCCCTCTTGTCTCGTTAATCCATCTTTCATAAAAAACCATCATGATTCTTTATATTTAACTACAAAATATTTTCAATACTGATTATTTATTATTTCTTACTCCAAATGTAGCACTCCTTTGTGAATTCCCTATTTTTACACCTTGAAATGGTTTGGATAACCATGGTATATGTAATTTATCAATCATTAGATATCTATTAAGTGGTTATATATTATGATTTAACCTCGAACCATTATTCTGTGTACTTGTTCACGGGCTAATATGACATAATTTAAATGCATATTTTAGGTATTTTTATTCATATTAAATTGGAATATGTACATCTTGGTTTAGGATAATTTTTTGAAAGTAAATAAATAGATATCTCCATGAACAGTATCCATTAGACGGGACAACTCTATACTTAATAATTGAATGTAAATATTATTTTTCTCTCTCTAATTCTTAGAATATCTTGCTGATTATGTTATTTTTTTAAAGAGAAATATATATAATATCCAACTCTTCCTCCTTTAAATTCTTATCATTACTTTTTCAGAAGATAAAATTAATTTTTTATTTTGATCCGACAACATTCAGGAAGTCACATCACTCTTAAACACGGATTTGGTAAAGTTGTCTCTACAATACGCAAAAAAGCAAGAGACACCACAGAGTATGGCAAGACAATTCATCATAAAACCACTGACCATATAACTTTCACTATCATTGCATAACAACTGGAAGTAGTTTTCCAACCATGTATTTCATAGTTTGTGTCACTTTTGTTAAAATCACAAGTCTACATTAAAATTAAAGTCTTTAGGATACTTATAAGTATTAATGCCAAAATGTTTTTTTGTTATTGTTGTGTTGTCATGCTATTTTAAAAAATATGATGAATAAAGTAATTAAAATATTACCTTCTTTCTCGAAATATTATATCTTTTTAGCTGCAATGTTATTAATCTAAGGAATGTCTATATCTAATGCCCTTAAAAATAAATCTAAAATGTGTCTTGAGTCTGTAAACCTTAAATTTATCACATTGAACTTGTCCTATTAAGAAGGATAACGACGTACACGATGAGGATAAATCTAAAATATCTATAACTCACAAATCCTAAAATTTCATTATGTAGAAAGGTGTTTGCACATGTGTAACGCTCCACCCCTTCTCATAGTTGACGATACATGGACGTGTGAGATGATTCAATCGATGAAGTGCAGACTCACATCTATCCTTCGCGTGTCAAGCAATGGTTCGTCAATTAAATCTTCTTGAACTAATAAAAAAATCATTTTTTTACATTTTCCTGCTTGAGATTTTTGTTCTTGAATTCATCGGTCAAGGGTTTTGTCGCAAATGTGGAGGCCACCATGGGTTCTTTGTGTTGCGAATTCTCAGCTACCTATTGCGAAAATGACACTAATGGTGGCGACGGGGTCCAATGGGATTCCAACAATCCTTCTCGTGTTCCTATTCCACCAAATTCTAGAGGGAGAGTTCTCCCCTTATCTTCCCTGCAAAAAATGTCCTCAACACCTCTTTTGCAGTCAAGCATACAAGAGAAATCCAAACTTCATTCTCTGTCCTTAAAAATCCCCCCTTAGTCCCCAATGACCTTTCCCTTTCAAACTACTCCACTTCTTCTGTAATCCAAAATTTTTCTACTGCTCCAATTTTTACCACTTCGTAGTTTTTCATTTTCCTGCTTGATATATCATAATGTTTTGTTGTCCTTCTCAATTTCCTTTCCCGCCAATATTCCACTTTCGGCGTTGACATCGCACACCTCACGTGTGATTGCTAGTTATATGTTTTAGTTGACATTGTCTCGCTAGGGAGGATCTAGATAAACATACAAAGGTGATATAAGTTGCATCCATTGGTTGGAAGCTCATTGATGATGGGAAAGACCTTCTTGGTAACAATTGATGGCTTGTGCATATGGACGGTTCAAGTGTGTTTTACTGTGCTTGAAGCCCTCCAAAGCTCAGTTATACCAAGCTCTACTGCAACATGTTATGTAGCCAAGGCTTAAGTTAAATTATGTCAAATCAATAAAACTGTACTTTTAATTAACCTAATAAATAATATTTTGATGCATGTTTAAATTATGAATGGGTTTTGGCTCAGGATTTGTTTCCATGTGCGGGAAATGGGTTAATGGCTCATTACCATCAACATAATAAGCTCTGCTCTCACTCGAGTTTTAGTTTATGTGTAGAGCCCATAAAACAATCATGATGATAGATACCCTCTCCCCATCCACCTTTTCACAACAATTACTTGATAATATTATTTTGTAATAAATTATTTAATATTGTCTTTTGGTAAGCTTTGGTTTTAGGCCATGCACAAGGCCTACCATGTTGCATTTTTATTCAATAATTGTACAATCTTATTACGCTGAAGGAATTTTCCAAACTGGAGTAGAATCTCATATGGCTGACATACGACATGAAACAGGTGGTGCAGATTCATTTGAATGACGATGTACATAAAAAACCTACGCATCCACGTGGCAAGAGAGGATAAGTTGGGGTCAAAATTAATTTCCTACAATAAAACTGAATATGGTAAGTTGATGGTAAAAAAAACTCTACAAAGGCTGCCCACGTCTCTATTCATGTGACTGTGATAACTTGACGAAAAACCATTCAACGTCATGAAATAACTTGTTTCTGCTTCAAGTCAATTCCTTGCCATAATTATCCAAGTAACTCTTTGACTTATTTCTCCCGTACTTATTTATTTTCTTGTGACTGTCAAGGTTTCAATTCGTCAAGGAAAATACCATTGTTTTCCTCATATGGCAGTATAGCCTTCTACTGAATCCCCATTTTTTAGTTTGTTTGACTATCATGCGAACATTGGATCTCTGTTGACTCATTTATGATTCAAAATTCTAGATTTAGGCCCTGTTTCAGGATTTGCATTGGCGTACAACGAGGCCCTAAGTCTGATGACATTCGCATAACAACTCTCCTAACGGATCTGATATGACCTTGAAAGACATTGATCTGGTGTTTAACAATTGACGCAGCATAATCAATCCTTTCGCTCCAAATCCATACTCACCCTCTGCATGGAAATCACAATAGTCGGTGGTTAAATACATAAAAATCTTGAATATATTTCAAAGAGGTAATGGGTATGAAAAGTCTTCTTTTAATTTTATTGAAAAACTAACCAGCTCACAAATTTTAACTTTAAATGCAACTTTCCACCTCCATTAACAATGATCTATATGGTTCACTTGGTTAGTGAAGCATTATGTTGGAGGATTACATATTGGAGCTCCACCCACTACAAATTAGTTAGAATTATTAATTACAATCCTTTTTTGTAAATTGAATAATTGTTTGTTATTTGGACGTAGCAAATGCATTTGTTTTGGGTGACCATTGATGGCTCCATCTTGTGTGCCCAAACATCTCAGTGCATTACGGTCGTATATTACAAAGTGTTAATTTTAAAAATAACCTCAATGTAAATCAAGGAAGATTTTTTACTCAACAACGTATGAAACTGTATAGAGTCTCAATATTAAACTTTCACTTCAAAATACAATGGTTTTCAATATAGAAAGAAGGATTTTTAATTATAATTTTCATGTTTTCTAGTTATTCAGTTGGGGTAGCTAAAGGTCACGTAATCGAGTCACATGGATGACAAAGGATGTTAAAATGAGTGGTGGAAGCTTCATATTTTTAAAGTTTAATTTTTACACCGAAGGTGTTTTCCAAACTGGATTAAAACCTCATATGTCTGGCATATGGCATGAAACAGATGGTGCTGATTTGTTTGAACGTCGATGTAAATAATAATCGTAATCCTTCATGTGGCAAGAGAGGATAAGTCAAGGTCAAAATTAATTACTTGTAATAAAACCAATTTGTAATCACCACCTAATCTCATGTCATTGTTCATGTGATGTTGACAGGTTGAACAAAACCAATTGGCATCTTAACTCATCTTCGCTTCATCGACCTTTCCCTTGCCAAATTCTCGGAGTGAGTAAGGTTTTCTTTTTGTTTATACTTCCTGAGAGGTAAGGGTTTGATTCTCATGAAAAGTACCATGTCCTTTCTCACTAACAAGTATATTATACTAATCCTCATAGTTGTTCTACTGCATGCAACATTTTTTTTGTCATTTATGAAAAATGCATATTTGAGGGGTGTTTTGTTACATTGGCGTACTAATCAGCTCAACTTGGAACCTTCGACCATTGGGTCCCCACCTAGGGACTCCAAGGTTTAGTTATACCATTATTAATGCTAGAAGTGTGTCCTTCACGCACATTGGGGGTGATCTGGGGAGATCTATGCAGCTAGATTTTTCTGATTTGAAGATGATTTAGGCTAATGTTATGCATTTGATTAAAGTATCCAATAAGGTTCCATGACAATCACTAGTTGATTTCAAGCTACCATCGTTATACTCCTTGTAATGACCTTCAAATTTCATATACAATCTCGATTGCATTACCTTTATCACTCCGACAGAACTATTGGACAACATGTTAGCATTTTAAAAATACCCTCTAGGTAAATCTTATGAAGATGATTCACTCAAATCTAATATATAAATCTGTATAATCACATCAATGACTATCCCACCAACTTTTACTTAATGTTTTCAACCATCCCGAAACAAAGTAGAATGGCCTTTCGTTAATCCTTTCATTAGAAAACCTCATAATCAGTATGTTGACAGTTAAAGTGGTGAAACTGAGAAGGTCACCACAAATCGAGTTGCATGGATCAGATCAAGACGTGAGCATTACAATTGTGACATTAGCATGAAATGTATTGATATTTGCTATTTTCAATGCCGAAGGCAGTTTTCCAAACTGGAGTAGAACCTCATATGTCTTACATACAACATGAAACAACATGGTCTCAAATTCATTTGAACTGTCGATGTACATAACAATCATAATCTATCACACGTGGCTAATTTAGGATAAGTTGGGGTCAAAATTAATTTACTGCACCTTAAAATTGATTGATAACCACTTCCTACTCTCACGTCTGTGTTCATGTTATGTGACAAGGCTTTGATCTCAAAACCATTGGCACCAAGGATCGCAAGAAACTGAATTAGTCTTCCCTCTACAAATTATCATGAGTGAGTATTCACTTTTTATTTTTGATTTATATTTCATGTGGTTCAATCCAGTTCGAATCTTACGGGGAAAATACCATGGCCATTTCCTCACAAGGAAATATATTCTACTAATCCTCCAGACTGCTAAAATGCACGTAACACTTTTGCTGTCATTTATGAAAAATGCATCTTTAAGGGGTGTTTTCATTGCATTGACGTACCAAAATTTTTCAAACTTGAGACCTTGGACCACTAGGAAAACACCTCTGACTATGATCTTTTCATCATAAACAATCAGAGAGTTCATCCCCTGTCACCACATCTGGGGAGACTTCACAGATATTTTTGTGATGTTGAGGATGATTTTGTCCATGTTATGGATTTGCCCTAAAATGAATAAAATCACAAAATAGTCGATCTCTAACCACTATTTCCACCATCTATTTCATCCACATGAGTCAATCGTGTGACCTTTTAGCTGCCCCAACAAAACAAATCTCAGCATCTTGAAAGGATAACAAATTTTTCTTCTCTATCATGCACAGGGTTAGTAATGGAAGCAATCTTATATTTAATCATTGAGACCTCCCATAAGGTTTCAATACAAACACTCAAGTACAAACATCTTACCAACTGAATTTACATGGAGGGTATTTTCAAAATTACACAAGTATCTGTTAATCAAGATAATGCACCGCAATGCACTAGGATGAATTGTCAAAACATATGACAAAGCCCTCAATGGTCATTCAACCACAACTTAAAATGGAATTATGTCTTCCCTTCAATGACCATCTGGATAATAGAGATAATTCAATGGTTACAAAGAAGGATTGCGTAGGCTTCCATGAGCATCCTAACTAATTCTGTGGCCCTTGGGTAGGGCTTGATATGTATATATTTTTCTTTTGGTATCACATTATAGAATTCATCCTAGCCTACAAACCTTAGGATATGAACGTTAGGTCACCATCATTACCTTGTTAAGAGGTCCTAGATCTCAGTATGTTTCCTAAACACCTTTATTACATGCTACAATGGCCCAAGGACTCATTAAAACATTGAATTACAAGCCAAAAGTGTCTTCCAAATTGAAATTGGAAAAATGGAGGGAAAGTATCCAATTCAAATTTATGAAGATCCTACACAACATCATCATTCCTAATGTGACTCTAGATCGACCCCGTAGGACCTATAGATACTCTTAGAAACCCCAAGTTTGTGATAACAACTCATATGTACAACATGGAGATTTGATGTTCCTACGATCAAATTTACAAATGGTTGAGATCCCTAACATTGTTTTAAAACCTTTGTCATCCATCACGATGACGATCTCACGTGACCTTTATCTACCCCAATTAGGAACAAATAGACCACATGAAACAATTACGAAATTTCTTTATCATTGAAGACTTGTTGAAGCTCAAATATGTAATATTATAATTTCCATAACCATCAATGGCATATCACTATGCAATAATGGTAGTGTGGGACCAATCTCTCAAAATAATAAAATTGGCTTACATTAATGATTTATAATAGAAAAGTCCATAATAAATGTAGTTGGTAGTGGCCTCTCTCTGAGCTTGCCATGAGTCTAGAAGGATCGTATCAAGAAACAATAATTTCAATTGGGGTTCGAACATGGAATGTATTGAGAAAATGGAACATAAATAACCAATATTAGTAGGCTCTTACAATTTTACCTAGTGGAAAAGGTGTGATACGTGCATGTATTTAATTTTCACTATTTAATTTCCATATTTCCATTGATGCCTTCGTTTTTTATAACAATTCAAACATTGTCTATTCAAAAACCTTAACAGTGTAAAAAAATAAAATTAAAAAATATCCAAGCTTGGCTAAGGAGATAAAATATGCGCGTGTCACTCATATGATGTTATCGTTAGAGGGGATCAATTATTAATACTTGTTCATGAATTAAAAATTTATAATACAAAACCACATAATAAATGTAACTAGTAATGGTCTCACTCAAATATTTTCAAGAGTCTAGAAAGAAATGGATTGTGTTCTGCATGTACTGAGGCCAAGAAATAAGCATTTCAATTGGGCTTTCAAACATGAAACATACTGATATTTTCCTTTTCTTATTTTGTCACCTTTAAGTGAAAATTACACTTCACGCGCATAATGTCGAACTCAAGTATCAATGAATGTTCACACTTCATCTATTTACCTACACTTACTCGAGCTTAGTATTATAAAGGGTAGCTATAAAGGGCGTGCTCTAAAGTGCTCCAAGAAACAAGCATTTCAGTTGGGTTTCAAACTTGAAACCTATTGGATTTTTCCCACTATTTATTTTTCCTATTTTAAGTATAAATTGCACTCACAAGAAAAATGGAACATATATAACCTATATTATTAGGGTCTTACAATTTGACGCGGTGGAAAATGTGCGATACATGCATTTTCAGTTGGGTCTTAAACATGGATCCTTTTCAAATTTCCCCATTTTTTAGTTTGTCCTCTTCAAACACATATTGCAACACTGTGAAAAATACCTGTAAGATAGATACAATACACTGGAATAAAATGTCCCCCCCCCTCCATTGAACCCCTTCTTGATAACCCCTTATCCTTCCCCTCTTTTTTGCTTACTCATTTTTTCATTCATCATTCCATCCCCTTCAACGTTTTCCATCGTACACTTCACGTACTATTTCTTTAAATTAAAATTAAAATAAAAAACAAAAAATACCTCACTTAAAAAATTGATTGTCGGGCATAGGTGGGACTCGAGACTCTCGAGTCAAATTTGGAAGCGGCCGTCGGTATATTCACATTGGACTGTATTTAATGATGGATTTCTTTTTTTTTCAATTGCTCGTATTGTATAGTGAGAACAAAGTCTTCAAAGAAAAATTCAACGAGAGCAAAGGAGATTGGGTGGATACATACTTACCAAATGGAATTTGACCTTTTCCTTGGTGGGAATGGCCAACCTCCAAAACAACCCATAAAATTAATAGGAAAAGGGGTTTTCTACCCACCTCCAAAACGATTGCACTTGGTTTCACAATAAACTATGGGCTACCCAAAATGCCCGTGAGTGGCTTAGATATCAATGTTGGATCGTGACTTTCCTTGGCCTGTGTTACTAAGCAATAACACCAAAGTAAAGGTATGCTTTTTTTTAAAAAAATTATTTGAGATCGTACTAGGGCATTTAATATTTTTTAACAATATAAATTGATAAGAAAGAGATTATTTCAATACTTCATATAGCTATCTAAATATAATGTCAAAAAGGTAATTCATGATTAAAATGGTTATTTATGTTATTATTAACCTCTTTTATGACGTTAATTTGTTATTAATAATTATAAGAGATATTTGAGTAGACTTTTATTTTAAATTTGAGCAACCTCTATATTTTCATGATTTAATTTAGTATCTCAACAATAAAAAGGGGAGATTTTTTTTAAAAAAAAAGTCAAACAAGCGTGTTGTAGTGACTTATTCTTACGAAACATATTTTACTTAATAAATTATCTTTAAACAATATAGTAATATGTTGTAGGTAATGTGTTTTGATAAAATGTGAAATCATGCAATTGACACGTGAACTGTTTGACTAAATGTATGAATGAAATGTGGTCTCATGGACTGTATTGATTACAAGATATGCACAAAATGGGTTTGTTGAAAAGGCCTTGAAACCTTTCCAGTAGATGCAATCGACAGGTGTAAAGTCATACTCCACAACCTTTGCCAACATCCTCCGAGCTTCTGCCTAAATGGGAGATTTAGAACGGGGCATGGACATCCATCAAAGTATAATGGAAAGATGATTTTTGTTAGATATAGTTATGAGTTCCCTAGTCCCCATGTATACAAAATGAAAAACCATACACAAGGCATGTGAACTATCATATACAATTCCTTGATGCAATGTGGTCTTGTGGACAACAATGATTGTAGTATATGCACAAAAAAGGATATTCTGAAATCAATCCATCATCCAATTTTCAGACATGATGAAGACAACATCTTGATGGTTTTTTGCGCAATCCTTCGCCATTTTTTGTGCTCCTCTTCTCTAGAGTAATTGTACTATATTGTAACCATGTAAGCTCTATCATTTGGGATTCAATTACACAAAAAAGATTATGTGTGAAAAAATATATATGCTACCGTATTTTGTCTCATTCATGTTTCTAGGAGAGCTAATTTTTTAGTGCACTTAGTCTTTATTGTACTCTAATTTAATTTGAACACGTCACATTCGTTTTTGTAAACTAAGATATGCACCATGTTCAAACGGAACTCGGTAAACCTTTATCATAGATTTTGAACCAATATGGAAGCGTCGAAGGAAGTGTGTTTGTACAATAGTGTGTGACATATTTATTTATGCAAAATGCAAGGAAGAACAAGAAATGGCATGGTGGGTTATGGCAGTGAAACACTCTTTGCAAACATGATGCAATAGTCAAGCTGAAGTGCAGCATCACCGAAATTATTACTTCTTCTTACAAAAGGATATTGAAAAGTACAACCCAAGCAATCGAAAGCTTGGTCATAAGCTCCAGAGTAAAAGGGGAGCCATGAGATCGATATTATAAAGAGTAGAAAGAGGAGATGCGGTGTGAAATACATGTATTGAAGGACCTAAAATAATATAGAGGTAGACGCAGAGGTAATAATTCCATTTACTAAAATTTGGGAGAAAAGCAATAACTACTAATACACTAAGTTGGAATTTAAATCAACTGCTTCTATCGTCACTCTAATTCATCAGAACTACACCTGCATTCTTCTTTAGAATCTGCAACACCGTAAGATTTTCTATGCGTCTGCTCCAAGTTATTTGTCATCACTTGCAAACAATTCTCAAAACCCATTGTCTCATCCACCTTCTTGAAGACGGGAAAATGAAAAGAGAGAAAAGTTAAATGTTAGGCAATGGCAGTGAGAATGCACTCAACATTAGCATTAGGTATTATGGAGGTTTGTAGAAGGAGAGGGTGGTGAATGCCACTAACAAAATGCGGATAAGGGAAGATTCCTTTATACCATCCCAACACCCACTACATTTAGATCTCATTATGTGTCAGTCAAATGACCACTTCTTGTAAGAAAAATTTCAGGTATATCGTCTGACAAGAGCAAATATTTGACGCCAGACTTTCCCGTATTTTAGGGTTTGTTATATGTATTATTATTCTATGTTTATTAAAACCATTTTCTAGAAAGTTATGTCTTGCAAAAATATCTATAAAATGTTAACACACACACACACACACACACACATATAGATCATAGTTTCCTTTGACATTTTAATATTTGTTGCACGAAAACATGAGAAAGTTATTCTAAAGGAGGATAAGGTAGACGTTTTTGAGGAAGAAGAATTAAGATTTGAACTCAGTTCACATTTGGAAGCTACAAAAGAAGGAAATGTTTTATTTAAAAGGAGGTGGAGAAAAAGAAAAAGGAGTCGTACCCCCAAAGGAGATAGAAAACTGTTTTGCAAAAAAAAATGTGAAATAGGGCTTACAATCAATCTAATGCTTGGATTTAATGGAGAGAGAATTTCTTGATGGTTGTAGGAGATTGAATTACACATTTTTTTTTTGTCGACTTCAAGAAATACGGTGGGCCACCCTGGAATGTCCTCCACCTTATACATTTGTTATTGCCTCATGTCCCATAAGAAAGCGTCGTCAAATCTTACTTAAACTTTTGTGGGTTCTCACCATCCTTAAGGTGTAAGACATGACACTTGACAAGGAAACAATAGAAATCGACAATTTGGACCACTAAGGACTAACATTTACAATACTCTCAAGATTGTACATGCTTAGTGACCTAAAAATATCACCTTCTTTTACTCTTGATCATTTCACCCATGCAAAGAAGAGCATAAAATAAGTTGTATAGAGCTTCCCCTTCATATTCAACACATATAATAGGTCCTAGATATATAAAATACATGACTGTAAAAGTTGCAACCATATGCATGTTTCTAAGCATTACACCATGTTCATATTTCTTCACAACTTGACCCTCTGAAAAAGGCTCGCTGCCACAGTCCACCATGCAGTTTCCTATTCTTTCTTGGACTTTTCATAAATATATATGCCACACACTATTGTACAAGCACCCTTTATTAATAATTTCATAGTTTACTTCTAAAGACTATTACTGATTCTCGACACATCATCCATTACAGAACCTTTTGCTGATAACACTCTGTTGAATACCAAACATGACCACACATGAATACCATCCCAAACCACTGAACTAAGTTCCCCTTGTTAATACCTCTCATGTATTGAATCCTCCTTCCAATATTATAGTTCATGACATTATCACCAAAAACACAAGTTTCCATATTGAATCCGTACAACACAAACCTTAAGTATGTCCAATTTTGCAAATACCAATTACATTCAATCATTTTCTTTAACAAAAAAACATATACATCTGAAAACAACATATAATTGAGATCATTCTATGTCTATAACCATTTTGCACCACGAGTACATTACTCTTACCACTTACATTCATTGACGACTTGGTTACAAAGTCAATATTTCAATCCCCAAACTCATGTGCAATTGCTAGTTAATTTCTATGGTGCTATTGTATTTATGTGTTTATTGATTATTGGATTAAATTAACAATGGCACATTAATTAAGTGCCATGAGTAGCCAATAAGTATTCAAAGACTATATGAAATATTATTTTCTTTGTTTAGTTGTATTAATTTAGGATTTTATAAATCATATTGTAATTAAATTATGTGTAGTTTTATATATGTACTACTATTATAATGGTATGTTTAAAACCTGCAATATTATGGGTCTCATTTACTTCAATCCAAACATATTGAATAGAGGTGAGGTTACAATGGTAGATTTGTCGAATAGAACTCAAATTTTGGCTATCATTATTGGTATAGATAATTTTAGTTCTCTTTTGAATTGAAATAAATATCATTATGATAGACATTAAAAATTAGCTAAAAGTAACTATAACATGTTAATAAGACTACAAGCGAATTATGTTTCAAATAATAAGTTATAAGAGAAATATGTGCTTTAGTTAACACATATTTATTGTATTATTTGATTTTCGACATGTTTTTCATGTCGTATACAATTTTCACTACTTTCTACTTTACAATGTTTTTACAACTCTTTCTTTCACTTGTTAACACTTAGTTCTTCTTTGTTTGACCTTGTCTACTTCCATTTCCACAAGTTTCTCTCTTTCGTTTTCTCATTTTGAATTTTCACTTTCTTCTTGTCCTAGACCATTATAAGTATCATTGATTAACTAAAAACACCCAAAAACTTATATAATGACTATTTATTTAATTTTTATGACTCTTAATGCTCCCAAAAAGTTTAAGTTCAAAATTTCCACTATTCTACTCGTTTTTCTAGTTTCACAGGTTTTTGTCACAATCATAGCCTCTATGTTTCTAGTCATTTAATTTTTGGGTCATTTTGACATCAAACTTAGGTTCCTCGAGTCTTGTGCCATTTTTCCATTTTTCTCGCGTGTTATGTTTTAACATGCAAGCCAATAAGGTCCTAATTTGTGATCTGAAAACGTGTGTTGTATTTTTTTTCACTTTTAAAACTTTCCAAAGATCGTGATTTTCTTAACCAAATTTAAGTATTATAAACTCCACAAATTGATTAAGTTCTGATTATTATGCATCCATAGAAGTGTGGAAAACTTGTGTAGAAAATAAATAATCAGAAAACTGAAAACACTCAGATAACAAATGAGATTGTTTACAGGGTTCAGAAATTCCTACGTCCCTGGGTTCGGATTGAACTGATCCATTAATAATATTTAAATGTAAGTACAATAACTCTTACAAACAACCAATAATGAATCAAAACCTGAAAATGAGCTGATCAATGTCCCAAGAACTCTGAAAAATAGCAGAAACTGTCCCAAGAACGATCCGTGGCTCCTACAGTGTTTTCACAATGTGATCTCCCTGCAACTGTGTTAGAAGAAACACCTACAAATGGAGATTTAAAAACATTCTATGAAAAAAAATCATATTTATGAGATCATCTCTGAATTTTGAACACTTTTCATGTTTACACCAAGTCACAATCCAGACCAGAAGTGCATTGAAATTCATGTTTTCCAACTAGCTGTCTTGTAGATCCCTGTTAAAAACTGCATTCAAAGCTTCCAAAAATAGGTTAAAATAAAATAAAAATATCAAATCTTACATCGTTGGAATCGTCTCAGAATTTCCTTCATTTCATCTTTTTACTCCAAGTTCTCATTCTGAGTGCAAGGCCTTCAAAAATGGCGTTTTATAGAAACTGCCTCTTTCTCCTCTCCCCTCACACAGAGTACAGAGCTCTATTTATATAGGCGAGCTCGTTTCTATCCCATCCGAGATAGGTGGTGGGTTGGTTGGCATGATGTGTTTGGGAGTTGAGAGGTCGGGTGTTCAAATACCACCTCCTACCATTTTTCCGCGGATTTACATATTTTAATGGGATAAAATCCCAATTCACCGGCTAAGCATTTGATAAGGGATTAAATCCCATAGTGGCGGATGCATTTTTTAGTGGGATTACAACCCAAATTTTGGGTGCGGCATTTTTAATGGGATAAAGTCCCATATTTGGTGGGTTTGATAAAAGCTTAGGCTTTAAATAGCCTTTCCACGCATTGTGTGAAGTGGTCATGGGACCACATGGGCTTAACCGCCCCCACCTCTTTCTCCTCACGTGGAAGCTTCCACTACAACCGCTTCACTCCTTCCTTCCACATGGAACATCCATGCATGGCTTAATGTTGGCGGTTTAGTAGGTAAGTGGAAGATTATGTGGTTATACTAATGTATAAACATTAACATATATAGCGGTTTGGCATATATGCGTGGCATTTGGAAAGTGGATTTACCAAGATAATATAATTTCGACCCATACAATGTGTGTAGAAATAATTAACTCGGTCCTTGCATGACTCAACTAAATATCTCGATGTCGTCCCTTGATAGGAAAATCGAGCGAATTCGACGAGTGGTGGCAAGCCACCAGGTGGCTTGTGGACCCACCACGTTGGCAATAATACCATAGTCCACACGGCAGCCGGGCTCCCCTCTGTAATAAAAGTTGAGCCTCTTGTTCTCGTGCACCATTTTTACGCTCGTCGAAGACTGGTGATCGAAAACCATCAAACAACTCCCTTTTGCCTTTTTGCCACGTGTCGCATTGCCATTGGTCCAATATTACCCAGTTGACCAGAGTTGACTTTCTCGCTGTTTAAACTTTGACCGGACATAACTAGAGCTCCCGATGTGCGTTTGTTGCGTTCTCACAGTCGTTGGAAAGATATCGAGATGATCTTCTGCACTGACACCATTTAGGGATGTTTAGGGAACCTTCAAAAATGATCCCCTGATCAATTTGAATATAAGAAGTTTATATGCATAAGTTCATTGGTATATTTGGTGACACAAAGATTGAATGCAAAAGTCATACTAAAGAGTCTGCAAGAGAAGATAAAATCTTCTATATTTAGAGATTTATTCTACCTTATACTAATTGTTGCACACATTGAAAAGATAAGGTTCATTATACCTATACAAACCAAATTAACTATTGAATTGCATCAAGTATTGTTTACAATTTTGTCAAATCATGAGAAGTCTCATAATAACATTTGGATAAAAAATTATTGATATCCCCTATTTTAATGGCTTTTCCAAGGAGTTGAGGTTAAATTAGCATTTCAAGGAAGAATTATTTTTTGTGATGATTCATGACATAATCAAAGAAAATTAGAAAGGTTTTCATAGACAGTAACACAAAAATCTAATTTAAAAAATCAAAATTGTCCATGACCCAAAAAATTTAAAATGTAGCTTTCACACTAAAAATGTATCCGTCATGATTATGGTCACATTGACAATTCTATTCCTACGTGAGAATTTTGTTATTCACTTATAAATTTATGGATTTTGTTCATCTCACTTCTTAAACATGTTTTCCTTTATATTTTTCTTTTGAATTTCCTTAGATTTATGACAATTGAAAATTCTTCAAAGAACCCTCTGTACACTTCTAATTATACTAGAATATTTCTTTTTATAATTGGGTCTAATTTTCTAGTTTCATTTGATTAGATCTAAATACAATATATTATAGTTAGTTTAGTGTGAACTTGTTAATGTAAATACCACTTCAAAATCTAAATTTTGGTGAACTAAATCTTATATATAACATCCAACCCTTAGGGTTTTCTTATTGGTTAATCCACATTGTTTAAACACCCAACCTAGGGTTTCATGTCTTGACCTTTTAAGGTCATATTTTTCTTCTTTGGGATATATTTGATTGTCCCAGGGTTTGTACATAAATGTTTTTTTCTATTCAGCCCTAAATTGTATTGTTTGTTATAGGGTTTTGTTTGGATCCATATAGATACACTCAAATATGATAATTTTCTTCTCTGAAATTGTTAGTTTTGATAATGCAATCTTGCTAAGATAAAAAAATTATTTCTATCTACGTTTAGTACATCATAAGGTCTCTTGTCTACCTTATTTAATCATACACACTAATATGCTTATGCAAGAGCATCGCAAAATAATCAGGTAACTACCTATATTTTAAATAATTTTGGCGAACTAAGGTGAAACACTTGAGAATTGACGAAGATCATCTAAGCGGCTAGGTAACAAAAGGATAGTGCACGATAGTGCGTGAAAGCTTGTTGAACACCTCATTCTAATTCTCCCAAAAATGAAGTAATTTTTTATTCGATTTCCAAAATCAAATCAACAAAGTACACAATAGAGTTAACCTAGTACAAACTAGTTAACTATTTAAAACAGATAGTTATTAAGTTAAGTTTGATCCATCAGATAACTCTTCCATGTACAAAACTTGTGCACATGACAAGGGTGCATCCATATCTCCCTTCAATCTAATATATGTGAGAAATCATACAATCTTTAGTATGTGCAGGTTTTCCTTTTTATTAGTGTGAGAGAACTATGTTTCCATTCTTAAAAGTCTACCACAAAAGTTAATTACTTAACTTCGTAATATGGTATCTGACACATATAAAGTAAGGATACAGTGAATAGAAAATGCAATTAGCTACTTGCAGTACTTTGACCAAAGTTTCTAGCCGTGCATAAACATCTTATCCTAAGATTACACATAAGCCTTACAGACATAGTCTTCTGCCACAAACAAATATCTCAACACAAATATCTAGATATTTATGTTTAAGAAGGTTAACATGTTAAGAAGGTTGAGGTGTGTAATTTATAGGACCATCTACGTAAACGAAAAGAACCACAACCCACTCAAGGTAATTAAAGAATGGGAAGAGACCATGTAATGGGTTACTACCATTATGTCCTCTTTCCATTTTCCATAACTACCCCTAGTTAGCACTATGCCTAGATGTTTGTGTGATGATGTGAGATTGTATCCAATCTATGTCATAAAATCAAACTTGTCTATCCAAAATCGAGTTTCATCATGCAGAAAGTCCTACAAAACTTAAGCTATTCCATTATTTATCAAAGTTATATTTGAGGGGTCTTTTTGTATGAATCCTCTAAGTTATTCATTATGTTCTCAGTGGCCTTAATAACTTATTCGAGTTATGGACTAACTATTAGTTGTCCTTTAGTGAAGTCATCTTGTTTTTATTATAGGTATCCCATGTCAAATGATTGTTTTGTTCATTAACCATTGGTCTATTTACTAAAGGTGATAGTACCATTTTCTTGCGATGGTTGAATTATTATTTTATGAAGAATAATTACTAATACTAATCAATTTAAGTTAACTATGTCACTTTTTTTCTCATCTAGGTTTTCATTAATCACATTTACTACCATCATGTCTTCATACTTTGTAGTATATATTATATTATCATTCACGACCACATACATTTTAATCAATATTTGATTAGTGATCAATACCATTATTCCCATGATAAACATTGTATCCAACAACACACTTTCTGATGTTCTTACTTAATTAATCATATGAATATCTTAAGTGAAGAATTAAATTATGTAATTTTATTATAACACATCAAAAGGCCTTTCATGCACCTAATTAATTAGATCAACAATAGACTATGCAAAGATACAACCATCAAAAATAGGGATGTAAATAATATCTACCCTTAGATACCATGTCCAATTAAACCAATTATATTTAATCAAAATAGAGAGGATCTAAATGGACATAGAATCACTCAAGGATGTGAAACCAACTTTCTTCATTATACAAACAAAAAATCCTTTTTAGGATTATGCATTAGGGTCATATGCCCATCTTAAATAACTAAGTTTACTTCACGAATCATTTAACACAAAATAAAAAACCTCTTGAGGTTTTCCTTTTTACATATGACAATGAGGTCGTAATTAAATAAAACAACATTTAATCAACCAAAAGAATTCACTTCATTGTTTCTCCTATTTACATGTTCATATGCTAGGAGAGAGAAATATACATGGCTCGGCTCGAGAGAACTAACATGAGTCAAATCACTCATATTATATATCATAACCATTATATAGTGAGAATAAACATCAATGTTTGACCCCATACTAGATCAAGTATATTTTCTAATTCGAACTAATAAAATTAAATCAACAAGAATAACATCATCAACTTGCATCAGACCATAATAAATCAAAAAATATTTAACTTTACTAGTAATTCATATAAAATCATATTTAATCAGGGCTGAGTGCACCAAGTTGGGGGACCAAAAGGGGTCTTAAGTGGACACATTTTTTCTGAAAAAATAAAAAATTCAACTTGTACGAGTTTTTTGAAATAGTTACACTCAAAATTGGAAGATGTTGTGTAAACATGAATCGTAGCATTTTGAGTCTAGTTTCTAAGCTACTAAATTTTATTGAAAATGGATAAGTTTAAGTGGTTCAAATAACTAAAATACCAACAAGTGCTCCTATTTTTGTTAAAAAACATAACATAGTGACTTTCGTGCCCCCCACCATTTTTTGAGCACCATTTAGTAGTTTTGAAAACCCTTTGGTAGAAAGATAGCTACGAGCATCTAGTTTGTGCTAGAATTTTTTTTAGATTTTTTTAGCAAATATTTATCTTATTTATAATTTTTCTAGTACATAAATTTTATGTTTTGAAAAATAATGGAGCTCCAACTGTCCCCCACCTAACTACCTCAAAAAATATAGAAAATTAGTTATATATTTTTTGAATATGTATAGAATTAGGCCTAGTTTGTGCTAGTATTTTTTTTTTCAATTTCGATGACCCCAAATAAAGATACACAATGAAAGATAGACATATTTAAACTTCAAAAAATAGCTATAAAAAATCATAGTTAGAAAATAAATAATATGGAAACCTTATATTAGTCATAAAAATTGAAAAATTATATTTTTAGAAAGAAGAAACTCTGCTCTACGTCGTGGTATAATTTTTTTTAAATGAATCAATTGTTTTATGTTGATTTATCATGGAGGAAGTGGCATTTTTACATTTTCCTGCAAAAACACGTTGTTTTTTATGTTTGTGTAGGTCCATGCCTCAGGCTTGGGGATCCAAACCGGATCCCAAGCCTTGAGGCATGGCTTGGAAAAAGTGAAAATGCAAAATGCGTACGTTAAAATGTGTATGCACTATAACTTGTACATGCTATAACACGTACGCGTTCTGTATAGTATAAACATTGTATATGCTTTTGGAAAGCTTTTATTTACAAAAATAAATTTATAAGTTTTTCATTTATTATTATTTATATTTTATTATTTCTTATACTTTAAATTTATTTTAGTAAATATAAGAAATTAGGGTCACTATGCACCTTATGGAACTAGTCTCACAGCTCCATTAGTCACGGTTTAGGAGATAGTTTTTATAGTATAATCTGGTCAGTACATAGGTAATTTTTAGGATTTCAACATTCATCCTAAATCTTTTAGCATTTAAATTCTATAATCAGAAACCCTAAACCCTAAACCTTAAACCCTAAACCCGAGGCCCTAAACTTAAACCCTAAACCCTAAAATTTATGATAAACCCTAAAACCTAAACCATAAACCTTAAACCCTAAATCCTAAGCCCTAAACCCTAATCCTTAAATATTCATCCCTTACCCATGAGCCCTAAATCCTAAACCTTGAGCCTTAAGCCCTAAAACCCTAAACCCTAAACCATGAACCATGAGCCTTAAATGTTAAACCCTAAACCCTAAACCCTGAAAAATAAATCCTAAACCCTAAACCCTAAACACTAAATCCTAAACCCTAAATCCTGAGTCCTAAACCCTAAACCATAAGCCCTAAATCCTAAACACTAAACCCTAAATCCTGAACATTGTTACCTAAACCCTTAACCCTCAACCATGAGAGACCTAAAACCCTAAAACCAAAATAATAAATCCTAAACCCTAAACACTAAATCCTAAACCCTAAAACCTAAACCCTAAACCCTTAACCCTAAACCCTAAATACCCTAAACCCTAAACCCTAAATCCATAAGCCCTAAACCCTAAACACTAAATCCAGAGCTCTAACCCCTAAACCTTAAACTAGTAACTCTGAACCCTGAACCTTAAGCCATAAACCATGAACCATGAACCCTAAACCTCTAATCCCTAATCCCTAAACCATAAACCCTAAACCTTAAGCCTTGAACCCTACACCCTAATCCTTGAGCCCTAAACCCTAAACCTTAAACCCTGAGCCCTGAGCCCTAAACCCTAAATCCAAAGCCCTGAGCTCTAACCCCTAAACCCTAAACCCATAACTCTGAACCCCAAACCCTGAGTCATAAACCCTAAACCATGCACCCTAACCCCTAAACCCTAAACCCTGATATGAAGCCCCATAAACCATAAACCATAAACCTTAATCCCTAAATGTTAAATCCTAAAGGTCCCAAACCCTAAACCATGAATTATGAACCATGAGCCCTAAATGCTAAACCCCTAAACCTCATATATTTCTAGTAGGTCTCATGAGTGAGTTCATCTTTTTGAATATCTTAGGACCATATTTCCTAGTCTTGTGCCTAGAACCATCATTAATCTATGCTTTTACAACTACCTTGTTTATGAGAGGTGGGAATTTCCCTCCTTCAAAATATCAATAGATGAAAGACATCAAATTTTGATGAATCTCTTTGAATTTTGTTCCTACGAAGTTGATGAACCCTTTTCAGTTGAATACTCTCTGTCAATACTAATAAGAATGGGTAAGACACAAAACATTACAATGAGTGAAATAGTTTGCATGCAATGGGAAGAAGAAGATAGCTCTGTATTGGGTAACATTTATTTGTACCAAATTGTTCTTGGATATCTATAATTTCCCTCCTTTAAAATATCAGTAGATGAAAGGCATCAAATTGTGATGACTCCCTTGAATGTTCTGCCTATGAAGTAGATGAACCCTTTTTAGTTGAATACTCTCTGTCAATACTTATAAGAATGGGTAAGACATAGAACATTACAGTGAGTGAATGGGTGAGCCTAATCCATGAGCCTTAAAACCTGAGCCCTAAAACCTAACCCCTAAACCCCTAAACTATGAACCCTAACCTTAAACCCTAAACCATGAACCCTTTTTAAACCCATAAACCTGACCTTTAAACCATAAACCCTAATTCCTAAACCCTAAACTGTAAACCCTAAACCCTAAACCCTAAACCCTATACCCTAAACCCTAAACCCTAAACACTAAACACTAAGCCCTAAATACCATAAACCTAAACCCTAAACCCTAAAACCTAAACCATGATCCCTAAACCCTAAACCCTAAACCTTGAGCCCTAAACCCTAAACCCTAATCCCTGAACCTTAGGCCCTAAGCCCTAATCCCAAAACCCTAAACCCTAAACCCTCAAACATAAAACCCTCAACCCTAAACCCTAAAAACTAAAAGCCCTAAACCCTAAACCCTCAACTCTCAACCCTAAACCATAAACCCTCGACCTTGATCCCTAAACCCTAAACCCTAAACCTTGATCCATAAACCCTAAACCCTAAACCCTGATCCCTAAACCCTAAACCCTGAACCTTGAGCCCTAAACCCTAAACCATAAATCCTAAACCCTAAACCCTTAACCCTGAGCCATAAACCCTAAACTCTAAACCCTAAACCATAAACCCTAAACCATAAACCCTAAGCCCTAAGCCCTAAACCCTAAACCCTAAAATTTGAACTATGAGCCTTAAACACTAAAACTTAAACCCTAAACTCTAAACCTTGAGTCCTAAACCTGAGCCCTAAACCCTAAACCCTATTCCCTAAATCATAAACCCTCACCCAAAGGAAAGTTCCTAATAAGATCATTCAGCATGTTTCAATGTGTAGGGAATAGTGTCTAAGGTGAATCGATCGACTCATTTAGTTTTGATGAGAGACTACTTCCTCTGAAAGCCTAAAAAGAACATTTTTGGCCATTCTGTAGCTAATTGAACACCCTTCAGAACAAGCTAAAATGAGCTAGTCATGTCACCAAGGTATCAAGGACCATCATGTGTGAAGTATTAAGGCATCATTTGTCTCCATAAGAGACATATGAGAAAAACATGTATGAGAATCATGAATTTGATTCCATGAAAGGATGCTTTTAGAGCTAGGAAAGGTGAGGGGATGATCTTTATATGGAGCACCATGTTTCTAAGAATGAGAAATCATCTGAGTTCACTTGATGCAATTCACTTGGTACTATTCATAAAAAATCATTCAACACCTAGTAGTGTTATCACACCTTAAGGAGGAGGCACATTACAATCACCTCATTTTGGCAATAGGACAAGAATCCCATTTAGGGAACAATCCTCTATATACAAAGTGAGGATATCTTTTTAGTAAGAAGTAGACAAACCATCATAGAGTTGATTCATGGTCACTAAAGTGAATTATGGACCAAATTTAAAAATTGGTACTAAATTCAAGCAGTGGTAGGGCCAAAATCTAATTTAGAAGGTCAAAAAAACCTTAAAAATGACTATATGTCTTTCCCAAAACAAAGACTGACTACAATATATATGCCTTGAAAGTTTTAGGTCCTTTGCTAAAATCCTGAAAATGAGTAAGTACTGACCAGATTAGATTTCAAAAAACTATCTTCTAGATTATAATTGTTGGAGCTATGGGACCACTTCCATCAGGTGCAGAGTGACCCTAATTTATTATATTTACTAAAATAAATTTAAAGTATAAGAAATAATCTTTTAGAAATTTATTAGACTTAAACATTGATTTTTTGTAAGTATAAGACACCCAAATACACATACATAGTCCATAATATACAGAAAGGCATACGTGTTTTAACTTCTCTAAAATGCGTAGGAGTTTTTCCTTCATCTAAAATGCGTACGATTTTGCCTTCTTTAAAATGCACGTATGCGTTATAGGTTTGGTAATTACCAAACCAAAAAAATTAAAATGCGGGCGTCATTTTAGTAAAACGCGTACGCGTTTCATCTGTTTTTGGGGTTTGTCCACTTTTTGGCCCCCCAACTTTGTGCACTTACCCTCAAAAAATAATTAAATTCAGTTTGAAATTCACATCAACTATAAAAATTCATCAAGTAATAAACTTATGAAGACTAATCATACTCATTCTACTATTCCATCAATTAAGAATTCATTTTGTAATAACATCATTATCTAACAAGCTAGTATTATTTTTCTGTTACTATAATATTCCAACAATGGTTAAAAACTTCAACATATAAAAAAGTTCAAGTTTTTTATTCAAGCACAATACAAGATTTATTTGAATGAACACAAATTCACTCCGAAGGGGATGAATAAAGCAGATAATGCATGTGTTATGGAATTTGTAGGAACTTCTGTGAATGCTACACACTCTACAATTCTAAACACATTGATTGGTCTCTAGTGAGAGAAAATGCACACACTGCCATAATAAAACTACAACACGTAAACCCGTTATGGGTATTTGAAAACTATTACTAGTAAACATAATTATTTAGGTACTAAAAATATAGTCCCAACATGGGATTTCAAAAATCACTCCATTCACAAGAATACACAAATCTAGAAATCATAAACACTAAAAATAGTAAAACTCATTCCTCTCATAAGAATACATGAACCCAAAAAGTATAAAACATTTAAACTCATAAATATATTAAAATTTGACATGCAACCCAGTAAACAGGTATAAATCAAATACAAACATTTTCCCATAAAAACTAAACACAGAAAACACATCAAATTGTTGTTATCAGAATATAAACCTTATGATTTAGAGTATCAGGGAATTTGAGTTGAGAAAAAACGTGAAAGTTGCCTAGTTCACATCATAATAAACAAGTATGCTTCAAATTACATTTTCTAAGTTAATTTCCCAAGTCACCAATGACACACAACTAACATGCCACGTAAGCTTAATAAGACACTAATACATGCGACCCACTCTTTTTCAAGTGGATTTTTAATCTAAGTTAATGAAATCCATTTAACCTCCATTTATTTAATTACAACTTAGCATATTTACCCATGCACATATGCCAAACATTCTAATAAATCAACAATTTGTATAAACAAGTTACAAACTTGTAACATGCCATAGAAAATGCCGAGTGGCCTTTAAAATGACCCAATGTGAAGAGTTAAGGCAAGAGACTAAACACAAAATATAATTATTTTATTCCATATGCTTTCAAAAATCAAATTTTAATCTAAAGGTTATGTTGTCTATTCTTGCACCCATTACAAAAATAAAGCAACTTGGTTTGCCACAAACTTGGATTGATTGGCTGCGGAAGTGTTTAAGCATGCCGCGGATTGAAAGGGAATGTCCATTTCTAAGGAGTGAAAATTGTGGAATAAATGACGTGCTCTGATTGAAGCCATGTGAGAAAAGTAGAAGGTACCATTAGGGTCCTAAGTTGTACCATGAACAAAAATTTAGAAAGATGTCGCCAAAAATGTCTCTAGCAAGCCATGATATACTAAAGCAGAAAACCACAAGTAGAAGAAAATCAGGAAGTCCATGTGTCTGTTGTCATGAACCACATGCGTGATAAGTGGATAAACCGCAGGTTAAGCATAGGGGAAAAGGAGATCCATGGATTGTATAAAAATCCATGCTACAGTGAGTGTTGTGAAAATTAATTGCAAAGGATGGTAAATACGCACAAAATATTAGGAGATAAAGCCATAGAGCTGCAAAATCCACATAACACAAAGAATGACAGTTTTCCACAGTGGAGTTGCTAAAATGAACATGAATTTTAGAATCTAATGATTTGATCTTTGTAAGATACTGATATTATTGAAGAAATATTGATGTTCCTCAATGGACTAAGATCATGGATTTTCTAAATTACATTTTATGGATTAAATGTTGGTAGGTGGATGAAGTGGAGGGAGAGCATGTCTCCAACATGCAAAAGGTCTATTCTAGATGTCTCAAACTACCATAATTAAAAGAAGTATGGGTGTCGTTCCTTCTTCAACAAGGAAAATGACATGAGAGGAGGCAAAATTTTTAGAGATAATTAGATCTTTTCAAAGAAATTTAAATGAAGGCTAGTTGGCTGGTGGGAAGGAGAATTTGAATTTTCCCTCTCTTTCTTCTTTCTCCTCGTCTTTCATTTCTCTATATATTGTAAAGTGATGCCTTGTTTTAATGTTGGATACTTTGGGAATATAGAGGGCATAATTTCATGATGCACAATTTTTCTAAGAGTTGTATGCCTTAAGATATGTCTCTGTAAATGTTTTACATCTTCCTCCTGTATTATGATGATCTCTGCATGATATTTAAGACAATAAAATTATTTGGTTTTGTTGTTTGTTTTAACCCTAGATATTGTTTTATTACATTCTCTTACCTCTCATTCATTCGCAGGTGTGGTGTATGAGTTATTTCAGAGGTTGTGTCTATTGTGCATCGTGAAAGTGGAGCTATGAGCGTGATTTTGATATGTGGATTTTGTTTAGTCCTCCTCCTCATCGTTCTCTCCCATTTTCACTATTGCTTAGCTATTCATCCCCTTATTTTTGGTGTTATTCTCTTCTCTAGTTTAGGTGTATGTTTTATACATCTCCTTCTCACCCTAGTCCATTGAAAAGTTAGAGTAGAGTTAGATAGTTGAATTTCAATTCCCAGGAGTAGTTTAGCATTAGGAGTAAGTAGAGGAAGCTGACCTTCTCCAGAGGTTTGTCTCAAGTCGAGTCCCACAACTTGGAGACAATCCCATGTTGTCTCAAATCTTGAATTGTATATGATTCAGGAAAGGGTGCATATTTGAGCTCCAATAGTTTTGGCATGCCTGGTGGGACATGTAATTTATATATCTAGTTTTATCAAGTTTTGATGTGTATCTTGGTGAAGCCCTAGCCTTTGGAGGATTTGGCGACTCCAGTAACACATATAAGTGTCCTTGAATGAGAAGCATTCAAAATATCTACTGTGTATTTGAGTAGTATCCCCAGGTGGTAATTTAATATCTGTCCCTGATTCATGACCTCCAAGGATCCAAACACTCGGTTCCGAGAATAAGAGAAGAACTGGAATATTTGAGTATTTGAAGTTATCCCCAGGAAGAGGCTAGAAGAGGAAGATAGATTCACAATATCCCCATATCCTCCAAATCAAAATCATTTGACATTTCATGAAATCCTCTTGGAAGGCCATTTCTTGCAGTCAACAAAATTTATCAGACCTTAAAAAATATTTATCAAAATGTCTCATCAATGGTGAATAAAATTCATTTGTAAACTTCATGGAAAGATGATTATTTTTGCTCACCTTGAATGCTCAAAACCCTATTCCAGTAGCATTAAAAATGCCTTGAAGAATATCCCATACTTTACTGGAGAAAATCACACTACTCCAGTTGATCACATTCAAGATATTGCAAATGTCTGTGCTATTCATGAAATTTCGTGAGATGGATGTGGTGGTGAAAACTTTGGCTTCATCACTTAAAGGAAAATGTCTACAATGGTTCAAAATCCTAGTGGAAGGAATGGATTCAAAATTGGGATCAATTGTGCACAGCTCTTTGTGACCAATTTGGAGAAAGATCAGACAACATTATCTCTTTTGGAGATAGTTAACTACAATCAAGAGAGAACCTAATGAGAAAATGGTGGATTTCAATTTCAGATTCCAGAGAACTTGGGATAAAGTTCCAGCTCTTGTGAGACCTACAGAAAAAGGTGCCTTTCTTTACTTCTTGAAAGCTCTTAAATATGATATATATGTTATGATACAATCTATGGGAGGAATAATGTTTACCAGATGCCTATGCAATTGCAATCAAAGCTAAAACTAGTCTAATACAAGCTGGGAAATTAGCTCCTAGACCACCTATGCCATTATATCATGAATTATGTCAAGTTTCTCAACCATTTATTACTCATATCCTTGAGCCAAATCCACAACCTTGTTGCTTCCACCTCACAAATTCCTACCTAGCAAAAGGAGGATGAATAAATGAAGGATTTGATTAGAAATTTGACAAACAAAGTTATATCCCTAGAGAAGCAACAAGCCCAATCTTATAAGCATTATCAAAATTAAGGGACAGTACCTTCCAATCAAGGGTATAAACCATGGAAAAATCAGCAACCTAATCAAAGATATGCCTAGAACCAATAGAATAACAAATGTCTCCTCTTTCATTAGCAATAATCCCTCCTCCACAAGAACTTCCTCCTCCTAGTTCAAGTCAGGATTTAGTTCTTGTGAAAAATAATATGGCACAAGAAACAAAGTGGTGTTTTCCATGTAGTTTTCCACACAATCAACTTGGTTGTGAAAGGGTAATGCATCTTCAAGCATACATGGCCCAGAGATCTTCCAGTCAATAAGAATCATTATTAGAGGTCACCAAATCCAACCGTGGAAGCAAGTCAAGAAACCAACAATGATAATAACCTAATGTTATTTGGAGCTGAAGGAATTTTATGTGGTCAACCAAATGGCAGGAAGTTTATAACAGACCATCAATCAATGTTATTGATAATACGATGCAACACAAGAAAAGGATGCTAGAGTCATAACCTTCACCTTCCATAGATCAAAAAATTGCTGCGGGTAAAAAAAAAAATGCCAAAGTGAATAAAAGCAAGCCACCTGAGCTTCTGGTAAAGCTATGGATAAAGAGGTTGTTACTCAACCGAAGCCACCCTAATCAAATGTCCACCAGAATAGAGAAAATAAGGTAGCATGATGCAGATGCAGAAGTCCATGGGTCTTCCATTTAACATTGTTGAGAAAATGAAAAATACCAATGTCAACATCTCAATGTGGGATGCGCTTGTTATTCCATCACAACGTGATCTCCTATGTGAATCCCTCAAGTAATTACTTCCTGTGGATCCAATATTACAAAAGGCTCATGCTGCGGTCCATTTTTGTCAAGAAAAGGATGATAAAGTAAGTAAAACTATCAAAACCCCACCCTTTTACATGTCTATAATTGTGGGTAAATACCTAGTTCATAATTGTATGATTGATTCAGAGGATATCACCTCTGTAATGCCCAAGAAAATTATTGATATCCTAGGTCTCAAATATAGTCCTGTGTCTAGGGGAGTTTTACAACTTGATGGATCAATTGTGAATTTCCTAGGCATAATGAAAGACCTTGAGTTGACACTTCATGCCTGCCCAAGTCTCACCATAACCCATGAAATTTCTGTCATTAACTTGCCTCCTATGTTTTCCTTCTGTTCATCTAGAGACTTCACTGCTAAAGTAGGTGGCTATCTATCCTTTGATTGGATTCACATGCTTTTGAAAACTAGATATGGTACCCTATTCACAATACAAGCTGAGCCCATATTTTCTTACCATATTGCAGTCATATGACCCCACTCCCATCCAATCAAATTTCCTAATACAAGAAGAACATGAATGATATTCGATTCCAGATGAACATATCATTCCTCCTTCCATGCCTGATTTGTTATTAGATGAATGGGATGAGAGAGACCATAGGTTTGATCCTTATGATGAAGATGATCAAAACTTTTGAAACTACTCTGGGAACCTATTGCATTCTCTAGGAGGAATCTATGTAATACCTGCAGAATTCAAAACAAGAAAAGGAAAATGTTTCTGGACTATGGTGGATGTTCTTTGATGGTTCCAGAAGTAGAAATGGAGTTGGGGTGGGTGTTGTGCTTATTTATCCAAAAAATGAAAAGTTATTCTTCGCTCACAGACTGCAATTTGCATGTTCTAATAATGTAGTGGAATACGAAGCATTAGTGCATGGTATGTTAATCGCGGAAAATAGGAAAATCAAGGAATTACAGGTCTTTGGAGACACTGAATTAGTCATTCACCAAATCCACTGAAAATGTGCGATAAAGAACAAACTAGTGAAATATTACAAACATAAGGTTTGGGATTTTGCTAGAAACATTTGATGCCATTAACCATAGGTTATGCCCAGAAAGTTAAACTAAGATGCAAACCAAATGAATGACCCTTGGCTCTCAATTCTTCCTTGATGAGGATTTGATCAAAGGGAATGCCCAACATATCAAAATGGTGGTTAGATCATCTATTACAAAAAAAAAAGGCTTGCTGGCAGATGTTTGACAATGAGGTGTTTGAAAATGATGATCAAAGATAAATTGATTTGCAGTTCATGGGGATCTAAAATGACAAACAACTTGCCGAAGGGAGTTCTCACTTGGAAAGATCAGCAAGTTGATTTGAAAAGAAGTATATGGGGATCAAATTATTCAACTAAGAACTAAAGTGAAAAGAAAATTTTTGTTTCCTTGTGTCAGAAATTTAGTGCTATAAGGGATTAAAGGTCACAAAATTTCATTGAGATCCAGGGTTCATTTTTCTTAGTCTGGAGAAAATACCAGGTGAATGATGAGTTCAAAGGAATTTTTTTGGAAAATAACATGGTGTGACAGAAGGTTGCAGATGCGTGACAGGAGATTCGTTGTTGCACGTCAACAAGGTGGTTGACATCCATTAATGAACTTCATTACACAAGAGGATTATCAACAGAATTGTTCCAGGAATCAATAAGCCTTCTACTGTGGAAAGGTATGTTTTTTGAGATGCAAAGTGAAATTTGTGTCATGCATCAAAAAACTTATTTTGTTTCCTTTATGACATCAAAAATTTCAGTGTCAACAAACTCTATGTCGCTTTTCATGGGACTATGCACATTTACTGTACTTTAAAATACATATGACCCCAGGTGGTATGAGTGATCTAGTAGTTTTACCTGGTGAATAATCTAGGATTATACAGGGGATAGTTTCAAGGGTAGGCGAAGCCGATCCCTAAAAAAAATTAAACTATAATTTTTTAAGCGAACAGGTCAATGACCCGCATAGAAAATTCACCTTTTCAAATTTATCAAAAATGGAATATTCACCATTTGCCACTAAAATTATCCCTGTCTTGATCCCAACATCAAGCCAATTAAATAGAAATAGAGGCTTGTCAATCCCAAGATTGAGTCCCTCATGAGAAAGGAACTCTGCAAACTCATTGAGGCCAAAATAATTTTTCCAATCAAGTATTCTACTTGGCTGGAAAATATGGGCTCAGTAAGGAAGAAGAATGGTGAAATACGACTCTACATAGATTTCAGGGATTTGAACAAAGCCTCCCTCAAGGATCATTATCCATTTCCTTCCATGGAAAAATTTTTACAGATAGTGGCAGGATCAAAGAGGTTCTCCATGCTTGATGGCTATTCTAGTTTTAACCAGATCAAAGTGAAAGAAGAAGATCATTGTAAGACCACGTTCACCACTAAATGAGGAACATTTTCTTATTGAAAAATGACTTTTTGCTTATCAAACAAAGGTGCTACCTTCTAAAGAGCAATGGATATTTATTTCAAAAGGTATATCAATCAATTCATCTTGGTTTACCTAGATGACATTACTGTTTTCTCCAAGCAGAGAACATATATGATAAAGCACCTAGAAAAAGTATTTTAAATATACATGGAGTTTGGTGTATCCCTTAATCCTAAGAAGTGAAACTTTGTAGTTCCTAGAGGTAAGCTCTTGGGGCATATTGTCTCAAAGGAAGGTATTTCCATTAATCTAGATAGAATTGAAATTATCACGACTCTTTCCTTTCCAGCTCACAAGAAGGCTTTGCAGTCTTTTCTTAAAAATATTAAATTTGTTAGGTGCTTCATTCCTAACTTCACGGGTTTGATAAGACCTATTACTCTCATGCTCAAGAAGGATGTAGAATTGAAGTAGACCACAGAAGGGAAGGAAAAATTTGAAAAGATAAAACAATAGATTTCTCAGGCCCCAACATTGATTAATGCAAATTATACCAAGAACTTCATTCTTTATGCTCATGGGGTGGAATCGAGCATAGTTGCATTTTTGACACAACTCAATGATAAAGGAATGGAGTATCCTATGATTTTTTTTAGTCAAACGCTGAAGAATTATGAGGTCAAGTACAATCAAATTAAAAAACATGTGTTTGTTATCATGAGAGCCTTGAAGAAATTCAAAAGCATGATTGCTACTAGCTAGGTAGAAGTTTTAGTATCACATTCCAGGGTTAGATACTTCATCATGGGAGCAAAGATAAGTGAGAAATGGGTTGGATGGGTAACAAAAATCATGGAATATGATGTGACCATTAAGGTTACAAAATTAGTAAGGGGAAGAGCAATTTGTGAGCAGTTGGCCCTAGATACCATGGAATCTCAAGAGACCTCCCTCATAAATGAAGTGCCCTCAAATGATGAGTTTCTACATAATTTTGAATGACAACAAGATGAGAGGAATATATTCAGTGATCAATGTAGTTGGATTGCTGATGTGTCAAAGTTTTTACCTATTGGTACATACCCTCTTGGTTTGAATAAAGCAAAGAGAAGAAATCTGAGGTTGTGATCTATTCCTTAAGCATTAATTTATGACATCCTTTTCAAAAGAAACATTGATGGAGTGCTACTCAGGTGCATTGAAGGAAAATCATGTGAAAAGGTCTTGATTGAGTTTCATGATGGTTTCTTGGGTGGAAATTTCTTTGCTAAAGCTAAAACTATGAATATTATTAAAGTAAGTTACTTTTGGCCTACAATGTTCATGAATGCTCATAGGTGGGTTAGGAATTGCAAAGAATGTGAGCTCTTCACTAGAAAGAAAAGATTAGTGGTCTTTCCCCTTCATCCAACTCAAGAAGATAGGCCGTTTGCACAATGGGGACTTGAATTCATTGGTATGATCAATCCTCCATCCAATGCTGGTCACAAATGGGTCCTTACAGTGACAAACTATTTCACCAGGTGGACTGAGGCCACACCATTGAATGAAGCCAATGAATCAGTTATCTTGGAATTTCTTGAAGAAATTGTCACAAGGTTTAGCGTCCCTCTAACCATCATTTCTTATAATGCCAAATCTTTCTTAGGATCCAATATTTCTAGTTGGGATTTGGGATTTATCTCAAATATTCTTCCAACTATTACGCCGAAGGTAATGGATTGGTAGAATCTATTAACAAGAACTTGATCAGAAATCATGAAGAGGAAAATGGACATCATTGTCTTTTGGTGGATAGGACAACGAAGAAAGATTTTGGCACTTCTCCCTATAAACTGGTATATGGTAAAGAAGTAAGATTTCCATTATCACTTGAGTTTCCTTCATTTGAGTTAGCTCAACAGCTGAAATTTGAAGGTGTGGATCAAAGGGAAATCAGAATGGTAGGAATTGGTGGAACTGGAGGAAAACATAAATACCGCCATGGCTAGGATGGAAGAACATCAAACATTAACCAAATAGTGGTATTTCAGAAAATATAGAAATTAGATGTTCAATGTGGGAGATCAAGTTCTAAAGTGGGACACAGATTGAGCTAAACCAGGGAGACACTCCAAATTTGATGCTATTTGGAGTGGACCATACATCATCACTGCCTACAAGGCAGCTAATTCATTCAAGTTTTCTGATGTTGATGGGAACATGTTTCAAATCCAAGTCAATGGGATTCATCTCAAACCTTCTCATTAATATTTTTCATGCATCTTATATATAGTAGATTAGAATTTAAATTCCTCCAAGTGCTTTTGGCAGATTGCATTTCTATTAGCATGGGTTTCTTTCCCTAAGTTCTTTTCTTGATCCTATTGCTTGGATATTTTCTCATGCACTGTTTCATCATGTTCTCCAGATGGTTTCTGAAAGGAGGGGAGGTTCAAAATATCAAGGATTAGTTGTAGTCACCTCAAAAAATCAAATATAGGGAAACTAAATTAGACTCAAGAATTTCAAGCTGAATCCATGCCAAATGGATGCTGAGGCTACTGATCATCTCATCTAGAATGCAGATGGCCCCTATGAGTCACCAAAAAATTTGTCTATTCTTTCACCCATTAAAAAATAGAGCAACTTGGTTTGTAGCATACTTGGATTGATTAGCCATGGAAGTATTTTAGCATGCTGCAGATTGAAAGGAAATTCCGCGGCTAAGGAGTGAATACCCCCAGAGTGAAGGGCATGATCTAATGAAATCGTGGGCAAGGAGAGGGACTGAAAAGGTCCTGGTTGTGTTTGTGAAAGGATAGAAAGAAGCCACAGATGTTCTAGCAAGCCGCAATACACTGAAGCAGAAAGCCGCGGGTAAAAGAAAATCAAGAAGTCCGTAGATGTTGACATAAAGCATGTGACAAGTGGATAAACCGCAAGTCAAGCGAATGAGATAATGGAGCAGTGAAATGAAGATGACAAGGCCGTGAAGGTCAAAAACCATGCAAAGCTTTAACATGAAAGCCGGTGTAACAAAGAAAACAAAAGTTTTCCTCAGGGACTTCAAATTGATATAAATTTAGAATCTGATGATCGAATCTTTGTAAATATGATATTATTGAAGAAATCTTGATCTCCTCCATGGAATAAGATCATATTTTTTGAATCAGGAAGGTGGTGGATGGGAAAAGAAAAGGGGATACATCTCTAACATGTAAAAGCGTCTATTCTTAGTTGGCCTAACTACCAAATCTAAATGCAATATGGGTGTCGTTCCTTCTTCAACAAGGAAAGTGGCATGGGGAGTCTGAATTTGTGGAGATAATAAGATATTTTCAGAAAATTAAATGAAGGTGGTGGGATGGTGGAAGGAGAATTCAAATTTTCCCTCTCTTTCTTCTTCTTCTTTGTCTTCCATTTTTCTATATATTGTGAAGTGATGCCTTGTTTTAACGTTAGATACTTTGGGAATGTGAGGGCATCATTTTATTCTACACAAGTGTTCTAAGAGTTGCATGCCTTGGGATATATCTCTGTAAATGTTTTGCATCTTCCTCCTATATCATGATGATTCATGCATGATCTTTAAGTAATAAAATATTTGGTTTTGTGGCTCGTTTTGGCCTTAGCTATTGTTTTATTGCATTCTCTTTCCTTTCATTCATTCGAAGGTGTGTTTTATGTGTTATTTCAGAGGTTTGGGTCTATTATGCATCGTAAAAGTGGAACTCTAAATGTGATTTTGATGTGTGGCTTTCGTTTGGTCCTCCTCCTCATCATTCTTTCCCATCTTCTCTCTTGCTTGAGTATTCATCCCCTTATTTTTTGGTGCTATCACCTTATCTAGTTTAGGTTTATTTTTTATGCATCTCCTTCTCACCCTAGCCCCTTGGAAAGTTATAGTAGATTTAGATAGTTACATTTCAATTCCCAGGAGTAGTTTAACATTAATAGTAAGTAGAGGAAGTTGTCCTCCTCTTGGAGGTTGGTCTCAATTCAAGTCCCACAACTTGGAGATAGTCACATGTTGTATCAAATCCCAAATTGTCTATGATTCGGGCATGGGTGCATATTTAATCTCCAATAGGTTAAAAGTATCAAACATTTATATTCCAACACAATAATGACCACAAGGTGATCTTATAAGTGGTCAACAACACAAACAATCATTATCTGACATGTGATAAAACATATATATTAAAAAAATGTGGGTGTGAGCTAAGTATCCTAGATGTTAACTTAATTTGATTTAAATAAAGCTTGAGTTATTTTCAACAATGCGTAATTATCCCTTAACACTTCATTTTAACCAACTGACGGTCTTTTGGCTGTCTATATGGTCGTCAATTTTAGGACTCAAAAGGGAAGGATGTTACATACTTACCCCCTAAAAAGATTCATCAGCCCGATGATATATTTCATTCATTCAAGAAAGTAAAACACCTAACCAATACAATAATCAATATATTTGGAAAACCATGACTACAACCCAAATTTTACAGAAAAATTTTCACTTCCAAAATTTCTTCAAGATGTAACATCTTTTCTAAAGATATTATTTCAGAACATAATAAGTATTCATGTCTCATATGGTCTTTAATACCATCAACCAAAATCAAGTAGACAAAATTAATAGTATTATTTTCTTTTTAAACATAGTAAAAAATAGCTAGCATGTTATCCGTATTTCCAAAGTTGCACATTCTTCAAAATATTGGTCCCATTAGACCATCCATTGTGAAATATCAAAATTTTTGAGCTTTAACTTGTGTATTTCCAAAATCCTTGTGTTCTCAACTGTGATGATCATGGGATTATGCATATGCAATGAATCCCAATTTGGTATATGTGTTAATTCAACAATATACTTTTTTAGTAGGGATACATGGAAGACATCACACACTTTAGAAAATGCAAGAGGGTAAAGCCCAGCTTGTGTGCTACAAGACCTATAACCCTCTACGATTTCAAAGGGTCCCAAAAATCAAGGTGACAATTTGGCAGCCTTTCCCAAAGGTAATGAAAACTCTTTTTGGGTTTTACCCATAAAAACACCTTATCACCAACATTAAATTTCCTATCCACTCTTTTTAAATCATCATAACTCTTTTGTCTGTTAGGTGCTTCCTTTAACCTCTCATAGTTTCACTCTTTTGTCTGGTTAGGTGCTTCCTTTAACCTCTCATAGACGAGTTTCATTTTTCCTTCTATTTCTATTAACATTTCAAGCCCTACAAATTCCTTATCTTCAATTTTATCCTTGTCGATAGGTTTTCTGCACCTTATTTCATCATGTTTATTTTTTGATAAGGGCAGTCCTTATTTCATCATGTTTATTTTTTGATAAGGGCAAGTCCTTGGATGAAATCCATTCTAATTACTTTCCATTTATACTGAGGTAAATGATGTGGGGTACATCAGTCCTGCAGGATGTAAATGTTCTTCCTTAACCCTTTAGCATTGTAAGCATTAAGCTAAAAACTTTGTTACATCCTTTTTCATTCCCTTCCATAAATATTGTCTTTTATGTCAACCAACAATTTTGTTACCCTTGGATGACCTGAATAAGGTGCATCATGAAGTTCCTTAAGTAATTTAGTTCTTAATTCATTTCCCAAAGGCACATATACTCTGTTGAAATGATGCATAATTACATTATGTTCAATTTTGAAACCATCATACCTCTTATCACTAGGATTGTTTACTAGCTATGTTTTAACTTGATGATAGTAAGGATCATACTGAAGTTTTTCTTTAACTTTATCTTTAAATTGGGTTCTTAAAGTAACAATAGCATAAATGTGCTTCCTACGGCTTAAGGAATCTGCTACATGGTTTTTCCTTACGGTTAATGTAATCCATATCAAAATCATACTGTGATAGAAATTCCAGCCACCTGCATTGTCTTGTGTTTAGATCTGGTAGTGTAAAGATGTATTTCAGCCTCAAGTGGTCTGTTTTCAGTTCAAAAGGGTCTTCCCAATAGATACTGCCTCCATAATTGCAATGCATGAATGATAACATCGATCTCTAAGTCATGAGGATCATTTTTCTCTTCATGAAATTTTAGTTTTATGCTCTCAAAAACCACTACATGTTCATTTTGAAGAAGACTCCATCCAATCCTTTAGTAGAAAGCATCAGTTACTATTGTGAAATTCTCATTTGGATCCGGAACCTTTAAAATTGGAGCTGAAGTTAGCATATCATTTGATAAATTGAAGGATTCTTCACACTTATTTGTTTAAAGTAAATTTCTTTTTTTTTTCCTTTGTAAGGTGGTGATTGGACCAACCACTCTAGAGAAGTCTTTAACAAACTTCCTATAATAACCAGTTAGTCCCATGAAGCTTCTTGACTTCATGTACTTCCTTAGGGGATGGACATTTCATGATAGCCTTTATCTTATATGGGTCAACTGGGACTCCTTATTGATTGATTATGTGACCCAAGTAATGTACTTCATTTTTTATAAAAAATACATTTGAAAAACTTACCAAAGAGTTTATACTTTCTTAAAATATGCAAAATTGTTCTCATATGTTTATTATGCTCCTCTACATCTTTAGAATATATAATAATATTTGTAAAGGAGAAACTAACAAAAACTAGTCTAAGTATTCTTGAAGCACACTGTTCATCAGATTCATGAAGGATGTAGGTACATTAGTGAGGCCAAAAGGCAAAAATAGTGAACTCATAATGCCTTGTAGTGTGTGTTATAACAGTTATTTTTTATGGATTTATTCATCCCTAATTCTTAGCTGATGGTAACCAAATTGCAGATTGATCATTGAATAAACTGAAGAACCCCTCATTTATTAAAAAATATCATCAATTTGGGCAAGGGGTATCTATTTTTGATTGTTACCCTTGTTTAGCAATGTGGTAGTCAATGCATAGTTTTAAGGAACCATCCTTATTCTTTACGAAGATTACTGGTGCCCTTAAGGTGATACAATTGGGCGGATCAGTCCTTTAGATAACAACTCATGAAGTTGAGTTTTCAGCTCCACCAAATCAATTGTGGTAATTTTTTATGGTGCTTTTGACATAGGCTTAGTTCTCAGTTTGATGTCTATGAAGAAGTCAAACTCACATTTAGGTGGTAGGAAAGGCATCTATGAATTCACTCAAAAGAGGAAAAATTCTCTATTTTTTGGCTCACTTTCTTCACTATAATCATATAATTTTACTGCATACAACATACAACATTTATTCTTATCCTTTTTTAGTTGCATCGTAGAGATTTGTCTTACAACGAAATCTCTTTTTTACACCTTGGATTACTATTGTTTTTTTGCTAAAAATTAAGGCATGATATTCATTTTCTTAGGAAATCTATAGATGTACGGTTTTAGGACATCCATTTTGTGACTATGACAACATCATAAGACCCTAAGGGAGATACAATTTTTTTTTATTTATGTGGTAAACTTAGGCAACTCTAAGGTTTCTTCATATAGACATTGGGTTACTCTATGGAAAACATTTTTCCCATAATTTAATGGTCCTTGTATTTTCCATGTAACCTGCCTTTCTTGATAGTTTAGCAGCTAACTTAGAAGAAACAAAAATTCATTTTCTCGTATATCAAATAGAATGGTAACACGTAAGCAAAATAAATTACCTTGTACTTCTATAGGAGTGACATGTTTCTCATTCATGGTAATTTCCTATAACAACATTCATCATTTGTTGGAATGGTTATTTAGACCCAACAATTTTTTTTCCATAGTTGATTATTCCCTTGATTATTCTAGGGATAATTTCTAGCATAATGATCACCTCATAATTTTTAAATAAACCCACAGCAGGCCCCTTCTGTTCAAATCTATTCTGAAAACCAGAATTGTGCCACCCCTTGTTTCTTTTGTTTGCAGTAGACTTATATTTAATTTTTTTCTTTTCAGGAATTCCTTTTTGACCAAATATCTTCTACCATATCTTTTTAATGAAGGGAATGTGGGGAGATATTACTTAATGTTCTACATTTTTACTCTCTTGAAGTGAGGATCGCACACATTTTTATTCTTACTTTATGGATTTTTTAAAAACTGCCTTCATAGTGGATGGTCCCTATGAACATCCACCTCACCCCCTATGCTAGGATTCCAACCCAAAATGAAATTACAGATCCAGAACTTATCATCCTATTGGTATTGGGGAAACATATTTTCATAAGTCTTGTGCAATGTTCCTAATACTTAGTTACTGACAGTTTCCCCTACACTAAGCTCTGAAATTCATTCATTTTTTGGTTTAAAATACATCTGGGGCAACCCAACACTGAAAAAAGTACCCTTTGAATTATTACCAAGTTATAGATGATGTCTCAACACCAAGTTCCATATTACGGTTGTCCCCACTAAGAGGAATCTTCTTGAGAGACTTGAGAATCCCCCAAAATTAGCCTTAGTTTCCTCCCATAAATCTCTAATTTAAAAATATTTTTTCAATTTCACTCAACCAAGTTTTAGCACCATCCACTAAGGAAGTCGTTGGCAGCATAATGGACTAAGAGGGGGAGTGAATCAGCCCTTCAAAAACTTAATCTTAAATTCATAAATTCCTTTAACTTATGATAACTATTAACATTCAACCATGTATTTATGCGAGCATAAACAACACAAAACAAACAATCACATAAGCACAACCAAGAGAGAGTACACATGAATACAAGATATAAGTGGGAAGCCCTTAAGGGGAAGAAAACCCACTGAAAACCTTTGCTGATATTACTCAAAACAAAGGACTCAAGTGAATATTACACATCACAAGAGATTTCTTTAGTGAGGCACAAACTCCATAAGGAGAACCAACCCCTAAACCATTGTTGATATTACTCACAACAAGATACTTTAATCCTTGCTTCCCAATGGGTCCTAAGGAGCCACAAAGACCTAGAACTTGCTGAAAACGTCCCGCATATTAGTAAACCGGTGGAGGAGCCCAAGGAGGAGGAATTGATGGATAGCGTGGATAGATTAGAAAAGGAGATACAAGAGCTCAAAGGGACTATAAAAAAATATGGAAAGAGCTAAGGGAAAAGGGATTCTTCAAAGTGATGAGGAAGAGGGGGTTTATTGCTAAAGTCTTCAAGAAGTTACAGTCCTTAGATGGCAGAATGGGGAATGCTAAAAGTCGCAATGACTGCATATTGTCTGCCCTTAAAAACATTTATAATTTCATTGAACAACATGTTCATAGTGTCTGCAGTTTAAGTGGGGGTTAATGAGGACATTTGGGGCCCTAAAGAGAAAAGGGATATTACAATTGCTCAGGCAGATATGCAAGACTCCTCTCAGGCCACTGCCATTGCCTTCTTCATGTCATTGCAGGCTATCAAGACCAAGATTGACAGGGCTATCAAGTAACGGGTTTGCTGTGATGCTGTTTTTTTGGCTGCGAAGTTGCTGTTATCTGGCGGTTTTGGCACTGTTTTTTGGCAGAGCTCTATATGTTGTTTCTCTTTGGTTACTTTTTGATCTTTTTTTGCTTCTTTTTTGGATCCTTTTTCATCTTATATTGTCATATTTGGCTGTTGAGCCCTCTTTGGGTTGGCAGTTTTGCCCTTCTCTGGGCTATTTTTCTCACCTTTACTATCTGGCTTTTGAGCCCTTTTGTATACAGGGTATAGTCACTTCAAAACCTATTTTCCCTTAATAAAAAAAAAACAAGATACTTTAATGAATATGATTCATCAAAAAATATTTTGATCCCAATACCACTAAAGATATGCTTCCAACACACACATCTAATAGTGATCACAGGATTCAGTTCATTCACCTTCAAACCCTTTTCAAACACACCTTTTCCTAACTTGCTCAAACAAGCTCAAACTTAGACTGATTTGGATCAATCCTCTTGCACATTATCTCCTCATAACTCTTCAGATATTCACACACACTCTCAACTTTATCTTTATTTTTTTAACCTCTTTAACTCTCTCACCAAGCTCATATTTATCCCTCTCTTTCAACTAGTTCAAATTTGAACCAAACATGCATTTTTTGTATGATTCTCAACTCAAAAACATAACATAGGTTGGTCCTAACCGAAGAGAGGTCAACAATTCCAACTTAAAAACATAAAAATCACACTCATACAAATTAGTAAAATGGACTCATGTAGGTCAGTAATGCACCAAGACATAAGACAAGCCCAAAAATGCTCAAAACCCTAGCACTATGCTCATCAAAGACCTCCAAACACATTATCCCAATTTTTTAAGCCTTAAAAGGGCCTCACAAATGTCAAATACAAATCATTCATTCTTTCATCATGATTTTCACCAATAATTTTGTTCATAACACTACCAAGTAGGTCCATTTCCTACTCAAAACAACCGCTTCTAGGAACTATTCTTAAACTATGAAGCTCAAGATCACATAATATAACCTCAAATATGCCATGTAACCACTATCTGGAAACAAAAAGACCTTTAGAAAACAACCATGCATCCTATATGTCATGAAACATCCATAAAATAAAACCACACATCTTTCCCTCTTCAGCAAAGCGAACTGCCCAGAAAGCCATTTTGGAAACTCAACTGATTTGTACCCTTTCTATCATTTTTAAAGACATATAAATGCATTAAATATGAAAAAAATTTAATCTCTCTTCACTCTCTAATGGATATAAAGCATCAGCTAATCCAAAAACATGGGTCTAAAATCTTTTAGCCAAAGCAATCTTGTCTTGAACCAGTCAAACTGAGGTCAACTTGTGACCCTCAACCATGCCACCTCAGTGAAATTTTAGGGGCTTCACCAAAAAAATAAAACATGTCACATTGTATGCTTAAAAAATCTCCAAGGCTATTAGACTTATCACAATGCCCACAAGTGCTCAGGCACTTCCATTTGCCAACACTGCTAGATTGCCCTTTTAGGCCCAAAAACCAATCTTCAAAGATAGGGCACAATTTTCCCTCTAGGAACTCAACCATGACCTGAGACTATCATGGATATCTATTAAAAATCCCATGATTTTATAAATGATGATTTAGTCCATACCTTTAATGAACAACTTTTCCAGAAACTTTCCTTTTTTAGTGGGGTCCACATAATGTCGCAAACTCTATCATACCTTTATGGAAATCTGGAGGAGTCCTCTAAAAATTATAATAATCACATGTGGAAGACCAATCCATTCTGGGAACCTACCAAGAATATTTTCTCCATCACTCTCAACCTAGAGTTCCATACTCATTAAAAGTTGTTTCACTTCTTAACATTCGTTCATAAAAGTATGACGATGAAACCACTCCATTATTTTTGCAAAATGATCTTACCTCAACGTAAAATCATCCTTGAAATCCACAAGGTCCCATGAAAAGTGTGTGAGAGAAAGTGAGCATAAGAAGTTACATATCGAGTTGGAAATCATGCTTTCTTGGACCCTATTTTCCCTAAAAAATCATAACTTGCAAATATCTCTTGACAATGCCCCGAAATTTTTCTCACACCTCTAAGACACCCTTGAGCATCATCTCCAATCATCAAATTTCCTCAAATATCTCTTAATATTCTCAACCACCATGACTTGCACGACTATGCCTTAGGGTTTTGTATGTTCTAGGCCATAACAAAGTGAACTAACACTACAATCATGCTTGAAACATCTGAAAATTTTCTCTATATGATGAAAACAACATAAAATACCTCTATGACTGACCTAAAGAACTCATACACACTTGAAAGTGACTATAATGCCGTATTAGGCCTCTAAACACTAGGATAAAGCCTAGTTTAGACCTAGACCAAGTAGGAAAACCTCATGACTCTACTTACAAGATCTCCAAAAGGACCTAACATACTTGAGACAACATGTCTCACACCTCTTCATGGCTCCACGAGCTCACATAGCTCTCAAACTGAGTCTCATGCTCCATTTAACTTCCAAACAACTAGATTAAGTCTAGATGAACACATGTAACTGAGTCCATGACTTGTACCTGAAATTTGAAAATCATGTGAGTGTCTAAACTATTAGAACATAATATTAAGTGTGTATAATGTTTAGTTCATAATTAAATAACTTGGAATATAGTTTATATTCTTAATTATTCAATATAAAATTTATATTATGTTTATTAGTTATTTAATAACTAGTTATTTTGTAAATCAGGGGGCATACCCTGTCACTTAATATTCATAATCCTTGGGGTTATTTAAATTTGGCCATGGGCCATATTTGGGAAATTCACTACAGGTGAATTTGTGGGAGAGAAGCGAGGTGATTGGACTTTTAATGGACTGTAATTTTGTTTCTCTATTAAACAGAAATTATTACTTCCGTGGTTTTTTACCCCCTTAGGGGTTTTCCACATTAAATCTGTGTCCTGTGTTCTTTAATTGTTTTACATATTTATTTAATGTTTGGTGAATTTTATATTTATTTTAATTTGTTTATTTATTAAATCAAACCTTAGACTTGACATGGTACCAGAGCATGTGTAATTAATTATTTGTTTAATTTCCTAATTTTGGTGTCTATTTGGGTGGTTGGTGGTTAGGTGGTTAGTTGTATAAATATCTATTTAAAACACCCCCTCCCCTCCGGGACACATGTTTGAAAATTTTGTGTGTGCATAGGTGAAAAGGGCTCCAAAATGATATTTACCTGCGCGTGAAAACCACATACAAGAACATGTAAGGCTTATTATATTTGAAATATTTCCAATTTCCCTATAATTTCATGTGTACAGGTTAAAATATATTCAAATTTAAAATCAAAGTAAAAGGAGGAGACAAGTTTTCATAAAAATAGGGATTTTAATTTTTCTCATTGGTCGGGTGAAATTCTTGTCCCCTCTATAATTCTTCAAGATAACTTGTATTCACATGAGAAATCGAAAATAAAAATGCTCATGTCCCCTCCCGATACCCTTTTCTAAATTAGTTACATTTGAAATATTTTTACAAACTTTAGTATTAAGATGGTTGCATTGATTGGGTGCCTATTTTAATCTTGGACACATGTTTTTCTTGTTTTCAAAACTAAAGTTTATAGTTTTATAAACTACATATTATTTGTTGATGTATTTAATTAAACCTGAATTATAAATAAAATATTTAAATATATAGTTTTATAAACTATATAAATCTATATATTAATATCTAAACTGATGCGACCTACCCTAAATATTAAAATCTATATAGTTTAAATATATTTTTAACTATCTTTTTAAACTATACCATGCAGGATAATATATTTGATATGTATGTCTTTTAAACCTTATACATTATATGGGTGGGGGAATCCCCATTCATCGGACCACCCCCATACCATGTGACACGTGGTGGGATCTACACCCTCATCTCCTTCCCAACCGGCTTGCACCATGTCCTCCTCTAGTCACCCCTCGGTTTGACATCTTATCCACCGTGGCCATGGTTTTGACTGGAAATAGGTGCAATTTTTTTGTGTATTTGTTTTTAGTCCCACATGGGGATCTCAGAGGTGGGGTGTTTGGTATATATACTGCTATGTGGGGGAAGCTATATGTTATTGTGGTCACGTTGAAAGCCTTTTGTTTGAGAGCCAAAATGGCTCGACCGTGCTCTTGGCCATGTGATTACACATATATTTACCCTTCGCAGGTGTAATTCCCCCTTGGCATCGGTGATTATGGTTAAGTTGGTGTATTGGACCCAACTCACCAAGTAACTCAGCTGCTATGGTTTTTTGGATTGAGGGTAAACTGAGGGTGTTTGAAAGGACCCACATCCTTGTACACTTGAGGATTTTAGAGAGGATCCACAACCTGGTTACAATGAAGGGGACCACTCATTAGGAACCCAATTGAAGCAACCATGAAACCAAAGTGAAGATGCAGCGACCGTCGAGTGAACGACCACAGCGAGTGGGACAACTTAGAACAACTACCAACGTCAGCAGTGAGAGGAGCAGCCACCAGAGATCAGCAGCAAGTGGAGCAGCCACAAGTGTCAGTAGCGAGAGGAGCAACCATGACTGCAGCGAGAGGAAGCAACAACAGTGAGCGGAGCAGCCACCAGCGTCAACAATGAGAGGAGAAGGAGCCACCAGTGTTGACAACGAGAGGAGCAGCCACCAGCGTCAGCAGTGAGGAGTAAACACCAGTGTCACACACGAGTAGAGATGCCACCTCTAGCGGTGAAACCACCTCCGAGGAGGATCGTGCCTCGGGGGGATTTGAAACTGGGTGGGCAAGCACACAACCATGTGACTTGACCGCACCACTCCCACCCCATCGACACTAGTGGTTTATATAATCTGTGCCGCAATTAGGCATTCATCAATTGAACACAGGATTAATGTCTGACCCTAACCCCCGTCAAAAAAGTGAACACTGAAATGCTTGACACCATGTGCGAGAGACCACCTTGTAACCAAAGCATATTGACCCACCTGGAACTGCCTAAGTAAAAGCTATAGTACATGCTCTAAAGCCCTTATAATGTACATTTTTAATCCCACATACAAGCAAACATTTACTGTTAGGGTAAACCGAATGGGCTAACTCAGCTGCTATGGTTTTAAACATTGGCTTGGTTGGTAATAAATTACATGGTTTTAGTTCAATGTAAGAAATATATTGTGGCTTGACTCAGCTCAATGAGTTGGGTAACCAACTCGGCCTAACCAAACATATACAAAGGCTAGGTCAATGATCCATTCATTTATATCTATATATACATATACAATACATATACATATAATAATATACATATCATATACATACATACATACATACATACATACATACATACATACATACATATATATACCCTCTATATCTTGGCCATATATATATATATATCTATATATTAACATGTATTTTATTCTATTATTTCTTCTCTTGATTCCATAATTTAATTGAATTTAATTCTTTTATCTTTAAATCCAAGAAAATTAGTTTATTTAAAATGAATGATGTGTTTTAAATAGTATGTTTTTACGACACCACGACCAATTCATTGTTGTCGTCCTTTATATATAAATAGCTTAGATTCACTCACATTTCGATTAAACATTTTAATTTTCATACTGATATATCATTGTGTAGATTGTTTGTTTGACAAGAACTTTTTGACGTAAATTCATCAAATTTTGATTGCAAGACTTGAACAATGACATGGGAATTTTTTTGAGCCTTGATTGTTTATTAATTCTCATTATTCTTAATTATTCAAAATTATTTACGTGAAAAATGGGGTCTAATATTTATTATAGTAATTTTACTATCGATAAATCTCATATGTTGAATGAAAATAATTATAGTATTTGGAAAATTTGATTGAAGGTGGAATTCATGGGTCAAAATCTCTAAGAAGTCGTGAAGGAACTGAGAAGGCTCTGAATGGAAGACAAGAATACTGCGGAAAACATCACTTATATCAAAAAAGGCATATAAAGCGATGTCCATTGTTTTACGGAGAGTGTATGATGATTTTATCACTTCATATTGGGAATCAAAAAATTCCAAGTGAGGCTTATACTCAATTTGAATTGATGCACGAAGGTACGCAGTTATTGAAAATCAGATTAAACTAATTAAAAATTTTAAGTCTCAATTAGATGGGTGTAACTGTAACTTAATTTAGGATAATTACTTTACTTTATTATTCAATGGAATATTCATGAAAAATTTAGAAATTTCATTTCAATTCTGAATTCTAAGTATCAAAGTGAGAAAGACATCTTAGATTTGCCAACCCTTAGTGCTCTCCTAATTCAGGGAAGATAAATTAATGCCAAATTTTGATTCAAAAAAGAATGCCACTTATGCACTTCTCCGTCAAAAATAAAAAAGTAAACCTTCTAGATTCAATAAAAATAAAAATCAACTTTTAAACCTCCTAGAAAAGATAAGAAACCATGAAATTTAATAGTTAGTTTTGATGGTAAATGTCATTACTTGTGGAAAATTTTGCCATAAGAAAGAATAATTTGAATCCATGAAACAAGTCAAATTTATAAAAAATAAAAGGGAAACAAATCATATCAAAATCAAAACCAAAACAAGAATCAAAAAATAGTAAAAAATCTAATGTAATTCCTTGTATGCTGCCTTTGTCATTGCAAAGTAAAATGAATGGATATTGGACAGTGGTGCCTCTAGGCACATGAATTTTAGATCCAATATCCTATCTGAACTTAGAGAGTGTAATGATCAGATCTACTTGGTTGATCATTCCATTCTCGACATTCAGGGACAAGGTATAGAAAAAATTTCAAATGGATTTATTAGCAATGTTTTGTTAGTTCCTGAACAAAAAACATTTCTCTTGTTCTCAATTACTCAAAATAACTATAGTGTGATTTTTTAAAAAGACAAATGGTTTATTAAAAATGAACATGATGATACCATAGTTGAAGGCATGTCAAAGAGATAGTCTTTATGTGGTTAATGGCTTTCCCTCTGCTTCTTGTTTGACATCTCAAACAAATGACATACAATTGTGGCATGAGAGACTAGGTCATTTCAACTTCAGGATCATGTATGACATGTCATGACTAAACCTAGTGTTTATTTTACCACCTATTTCCCAAAATCATGAAACATGTGAAGGGTGCTTACGTGGTAAGCAATCTGTTAACCCCTTCCACAATCATCATGATGTAAGTTCTTACGAAGCTTTAGAACTGATGTCCATAGTTATGTTAGAGGACCCCTAGAAGTTCCATCGCTTAATGGTTCTCTGTATGTTGTCACATTCATTGATGATTTCTCTCGTATGATGTGGTATTATTTTACTAAAATTAAATATGATGTCTTGTCAAAAAATAAAGAATTTAAAGCTTTATTGAAAACACTTATAGTTATAAAATTAAGAGGTTTAGGAATGATAATGGGAGAGAATACATCAGTAAGGAATTTGACTTATTTTTTGTTGAATTTGGTATTCAAAGAGAATTGAATACTCCATATTCCCCTCAATAGAATAGGATTGCAGAAAGGAAAAATCCTGCTATTCTGTAAATGTCTAGAACTATGTTGCATTTAGCACAAGTCCCTAAATTTCTCTGGGCTGAAGAAATGAATATTGTTGTTCACATTTTGAATAAGAGTTTCCAATAAAGCCTTAGTTAATTCCATTCCTTTATAAAAGTGGTCAAATAAAAAACCAAGTGTGTCTCATTTGACAATCTTTGGCATCCCAACTTCTCTCTTCATTCCGAAATCAAAACGGATAGAAGCTTGATCAAATCTCATATCCCTATATCTTTGTAGGTTACAAACTATCAAAACCTATAAAGGTCTTAGGATCTATGATCCTTCAACCAAAAGTTATAGAAAATAGGAATGTAAAAGTATTAGAAAAACCTTTTTGTTGTTCTTCTTCTTCTGGTTCTATTATGTATGATGATTCTAATGAAATTGAAAATAATGAAAATAACAATGAAAATGATGCATGTGATGAAGAAATTTGTAGTGAACCTATAATTGAAAAAGAGTTAGTTTTTATCCCCTCTATAACCAAAAGAACTAGATGGGATGAGTCCATTATTCAAGTGTGTCTAATTGAAAACCATAAAAAAATGACTAGAAGTCAACATACATATAATGATTTGATGACATTGTATGAACTTGAACCCCCTTTTGAAGAAAATTCTTCTAAAAAAATATGGATAGATGTCAATGAATTATGAATATACTACCTTGATTAAAATCAAACTTGGGATTTATTCCCTCCTCTAGAAAAATGAAGTATATGTCAGATCTAGATGACTATACAATATTAAATATAAAGCTGATGACAATGTTGATAAATTCAAAGCTAGATTAGTAGCTCGAGGGTTTACTCAAAAACCCATTATTGACTATGTTAAACCTTTGCAACATGCAAAAATGATCACAATTGTAAATTTGGTCACAAAATCAGCCATGTGGTTCAAATGGATGTTGGAAGAGATACGACATGAAAGCTAAAGGAAGTACTCCTCTCCTGAAACCTGTTGATAGCCAGAGTTGCATTGCTATGGCTAAAAATATGGTTCAACATCATGTTTTTTGACAAAGCAAATGAGATACATATGCACTTTATCTGAGAGAAGGTTCTCTTTGGTCCATATAGATCTCTAAACTTTACCCAAATGAAAATCAAGTTACAGACATGGGTTTATGAAGACATAATGTGTTGTAAAATTCTGCAAGTTTCATGCAATGTTTGGCCTTTCATAGTTTCCATTGATGGGGAGTGTGCATGAAAATGTCACCTCCCAATGGCTGGTTGATAAATTCTTCTCCTCTATATTCTTCTCCATTGTAAAGCATTGTAAAAATATCTTATGATCTTTGTAAACTTAGAACTCTAAGTTTATGGTGTACAGTCTAATGTGTTGCATATATTTGTATATGATTTTCTTGTGTTATAAAAGGCTCCTAGAGATGCGTTTTAAGGATTTTCCATGAGAAACTATGGAATGTAGTCTCACAAATCATGCTTAGCCTAAATAATAACTTCTAATTTATGGATTCCAAATCATTTTGTACCAAAAGGTAAGTTGAGCATGATGAAGGTGTTATAAATCCTTCAAAAGTGATATGCTATCTTAAACCTTCACTAATGGTTTATGGATTTGTAAATTCTATTGTAAAAATAGGTAATGTTGGCATATGGATCCCCACTTAATATTAAGGGGGAGTGTTAGAACATAATATTAAGTGAGTATAATGTTTAGTTTATAATTAAATAATTAAGAATATAGTTTATATTATTAATTATTTAATATAAAATTTATAATGGTCATTAATTTCCCATTTATCTTCAGAATAATTCATACCACAATGTCTTATGTTTATTAGTTATTTAATAACTAATTATTTTATAAACCAGAGGGCATACCCCATCACTTAATATTCATAACCCTTGGGGTTATTTAAATATGGTCGTGGGCCATATTCAAGAAATTCACTGTGGGTGAATTTGTGGGAGAGAAGTGAGGAGATTGGATTTGTAATGGACTATAATTTTATTTCTCTATTAAATGGAAATTATTCTTTCCATATTTTTTTACCCCTAGGGGTTTTCCACGTTAAATTCATGTCCTGAATTCTTTAATTATTTGATATGTTTATTTAATGTGTGATGAATGTGATTAAGCTAAAATGGAATATATTAGCCTAATCTAATGCTATAGGAGCAATAAATAAATAAATATATATAATGATGAAAGTAAACAAACAACTAAGCTATGAAAATATGAAACCCTATTGTGCAAAGAGGGTTAATAATACCTTAGCTGATTTGCAGATGTAGCAAGATTATTTCACAGTGGAGAGTGGATGAACAAGAGGAGGAAACCGTAGCAAAAGAGTATGAGAAAATGTAGATCTGAGCTATTTGGATGGATTGGGCCACTTGGAAAAGGGATTGGGGAGCTTGTGGCACCTTAGTCTCTAATCTGGGTGCCCTTGTCTGTGGAAAATATCTGTAAACCTCCTCCAAGTTATCGCTGGATGTTCAGCCTTTAGTTGCGTGAATGTCATTGTAGACCTGCAATAAAGAAATAGCTTGCAAAACCCCAAACAAAGCATCAAAACCATAAAAAAAGAAATATGCATATGAAGGGGTCAGAATGTCCTTAGCAGCCACAATGTTGGACTTACTAACCGAGCGCTGCACTACATCTCAGACCCAATGTAGTTCTATGTTTGTGTGTGCGGAGTTGTGCCCTAGGTGCTCTTGTGCGAGTCACACTTTGTGAGCAGAGAAAAATAGCTAGTAGTAGAATGTAAATAATGTATGCATGGAATATAATAATCTCCCCTCCTATGAAGTGTGATGAAGAATAACTAGAATTTTTCCCTTTTAAGGGAGCTAGATGGATGCAAATGGAGCAATAGAAGCCTTGATGGATGCAAGCTTATGTGGTAATAACTAGTGCTTAGTACTTGGTCCCTTATTATGATCACATAAATTTATATTTATATGATTCCTTCACTTTAATTTCATAATTAACCCCGAAAATTCTGACTACCAAAAATATAGAATGCTCAAATGGCTAGAAAGAACCCAAAATATGAGAGTAAATTATAAAGAGGATAGGGGTGCCCAAAGGGGACAAAGGCGCATGCCACTAGCATCCTGGCCGGGTGCTCCAATCCAGAAATGGTAAAACTAAAGTATTAAAAGAAAAAATGGGCCAATAAAGGTACAAGACTAAAGTAGCAGCAAAAAGAAATGAAAGGTGGCCAAAGACATGGCTTAATTATTACTTTTCGAGCTTAAGAACTATGTAAATGGTAGTATGTAATCGAGACTAGATAATTACCCAAAGTCCGTGATTTTGTGTCTACAAAATCTTATATTTATTTTAATGTGTTTATTTATTAAATGACATCTTGGACTTGAAATCAACACTCTCTTATCATACTCTCCATTCTTCTACCATGCTCCTCAAGTCACCATGCAACTCAAACCTTCAAGCTCTATCAGCTAGGCTAGCTAGGTCACATTATTAGGCCTATTAGCCCAAGCCATTCTCATCGATTCAAAATTTTTCATCATGCCACAACCTGATTTTCTATGTCATCATCATGATCAACACCTTCTAGCACTCCTCCATCATCCTCTTTATCATTAATGGTATTTTACATCAATGAAAACCTCAAACTCACTGATGCCAACAATCTCCCCCTTTTTAATTGATGGAAAACCACCTAGTTCTTCTCCACCTTTTTACATTAATGACAAAGCATACCTGAGCACATAGTATTCACATTTATAAGCCTAAAAAAAAATCTTGGTTGGAAACATCAACCAAAGCAATCATCTTAGCATAAAAACTTGTCCTTTTCTTCTGTAACTATGCATGTGAGTTCTTTTCATCAAGGATACACTATAGTATACCTGGGTAAGAGTATATATCAGTATAATCATGCTAAACTATTGATTCTAATCATGAAACAACCAAAAACATCATTCTCACCTTCTTCTTGATCCATCTCAATTGATAATTCTCACAAACTTTCTTGTCTTTATCATATCGTGGTTGCAAACAACGTTTAGGGACAATATCCCTAAAATGGACCTTCAATAATATGAATCCACTCCTTATAGCTCCCCTTGGAGTCATATTATCCTCATCTAACTGAAAAATACAAGAATTAGAGTTCTTACCTTGTATATAAGCCATGAAGATGGCTCAAACATATCATCACTATCCTAAATCACGCCTTCAATGTTTTCATCCTTAGTTGCATGATATCATACCTCTTTGAATAAAAAAAACTTTCTTACCCTTGAAGTATATCTACAATCCATTATCATTCTACCTTACAAAGTCTTCTAGACCCCTAGAGAACCTAATTCAAGTCAAAAAATGTTCCCACTACCTCAAGAAGCTTTCTCAGTCCTGTAACACACTATTACAGTGTACAACACATGGATATAGTGCCTTCTTGAACACTTTACTTTCTTTCTTTTGAAGAATACCTGCAAAACAACTCTTCCATTATCACCTTCTTGAAACTCTATTCACTTGATTATTAATCAAAATAATCTCCCCCTATCTTAATATGCCATCACAGACCTGTAACATGCTATTTGAGTCCAAAAATATCCTACAATACCTTGATTCAATGCATCATCATAACTACATAACTCTAGTCAATTGTACAATACACAATTGATCAATGTCTTGTTTTGACGTATTTGGGCTGGTTTTTGGCTACACTTGGGATGTAATTAAACTCTAATTGGGATGGTTTTGAATTATTTCCACCAGCTTGAAGTCTTATTCACAACACCAAGAATAAAATAAGCTTGTAAACAAAATTGTATTTACATAATCTTGTTCAAGTCACCATTACAGACCTTATGATACTATTTACTACTAGGTATAAGAACCATTCCACTCAATCACACTAACTCAACATAGATCATATACCATTTGCACAAGCCTTTTAGCATTTGAGATATTGATACAACTCTCCTTGTGTCTTTATATAACTAATAGACTTCACACTTCTTCATACCAACTCTATGATGCATATACACACTTAATACTTCTCAACCATGAAGTAAGGAATGTGATATATCATCTAGGATTTCACATACCTAATCATTCCTTATACACTCTTCAAATAACACTTATGCAATATGAACAAGCTTGTTACATCTCAACATGAATCATGAACCAAAGGTACAACTTGTAGAATCATTCAATTCATAAACATACATGGAATGCATTGTTTCTCCTTGCATCTAAAAATTTGATCAAGTCATCATATTGAATGACTAACTTCATATTCTTGATACTAGCTTCCTTTCCTCATGACAATGCCAGTAAGATATCCAAGACAGATTGAATTACTTCAAAAAAAAATAGTTCACATTCTTTTACATCTTTGACAATACTCCTTCAGAATCACGATTCAAACTATTCATGCTCCCCTAGAATACATAGCTAATTCATACTGATGGAATCATTTATATTCTTGGATCAAATTTTATAGGATCTTGTAACTTTTCTATATGTCGCTCACTTCAACCATATAATCTTAGAAAACCTCATGCTTTTGTTAAACAAAAAGATGACTCCATGAATCCTAAGGGAGACATCCTATATGTACCTGGTTTAATCTAACAAGGAAGAACATATATGTCCATATGAGACAAAAATATTTCATCAAATTTCTTAAATTTTGTACCTTTTATTCTCTATAATCTATTTGGTAGTATTTTTGGGAAAACAACAAAAACTCTTGAGGTTCTACTACAACAAAGGGATTTCTAAGCTCATCGTGATTTGAAAAAATTACTACATTAGATTCCTCCTTCTTCCTTTAACCATAGTTGGACTTCATTGATGTATTATTTTAATGTCTATTCATCTTCCAATCACATAACCTTGCAATATCTCCAACTTTATTACAATTAAAGAAAATAATAAATCTTATACCTTTAGATTCTCTATCTCTCCATCTTTGTCTAGGTGGTTCATGATGATAATATCTTGATATGTGGCCCTTCCCATGACAATTATAACTTATGATGTTTTTTGACTGATCAATTATATTGTCCCTCCATGGGTAATCATCCTTAGAAAATTTCCTACAATCCTTAGCTCTATATCCAAAGCCATTACAAGAGTAACGATATCCATTGAAAGTCCTTTCATACCTAAATGCATTTGGTTGCCTTATTGACCTTGATTTCACATTTTTTTATTGAATTTGATCTCCTTCCTTATTCTCAGATCTTCAGTATTTTTACTTGAAACATTTTCATCTTAGATCACTTCTTTTCCATTGATGTCTTCTTTGAACCCTAAACTTGTCTTGTCACTTGGATGCCTTTGCTTGCTTAACAAATAATCTAAATTTTTTGTGCTCTTCTCAAACCTTCAATACATCTCCAATCTTATTAAGGCTAGATCTAACTGAGATTGTAAGGACTTCATAGCAACACTGAACTTAATACACTCATCTTCCTTGGTGTTAAGACTAGCTATAAACATCTCAATCCTATGTTTTAAACTTTGTGCATAACATAGTAAATTCATTTTATTTTTCTTTTAGGATTTTTAAGCTACTTTCAAGTTGGTATTTAAGTTTTTTTTTAATCTCTTAAAATTCTTTATCATAATTTCCAATTCTCTTCTCTAGAATTTTGATTCGATCCTCATAATATTTATTTACTGACTTCATTTTCTGATTTTTATACTTTTGAAGATTTAGTTCTGAAATTTTCAAAATCCACCTTGAAGTCAACCACCTCTTATTTTTCATCTGAGTCCTAGCCAACATCATAAAACATAAAATATTCTTCTTTAGAGAAACTTGCTTCATTTTCTATGAAAAAATTATCACATTCTACCACTTCATCCTTACTATCAGTGAAACTGCTGTTGTAATTTGAAGGACTACAATCTTCTTTAGTATAGAATCTTTTCTTATTCTTAGGAAAATTCTTCTTGCTCTCAATCCCTCTAAATTCATTCTTGATTTTTTGGATTTATTGTCTTTATCATGAGATTTAACTTCTTCATCATGCTCATCCTAATGTATATAAGGGAACTTATTAGATAAATGTCCAATCTTGCCATAATTGAAACATTTGAATGAAAATATACCTTTGTAATTACTTGAACCATGTTTCATCCTCATGGAGAACACTACAATTAGTTCATCATCATAAAATTCAGGAGAAGCAACATCATCCTTAGCTTTCTTTCCCTTTTCCTTCATACCAGTCTTGAAAGAAATCTCCTTCTCAGCTGGTTTATAATCAATAACCCTCATCTTATAAGAAATCAAAGTTCCATGTAACTCATCTATAGTAAAAAGTGACAAATCCTAAGCCTCTTCGATGACAAACACTTTGGAACCAAATTTAAGAGTTAGAGACCTCAATACCTTTTGTACTACAACCTACTCATTCACTTCTTCACCTAATCATTTCATGGTGTTAACAACCTTGCCAAATTTAAGTAAATGGGAAGACTTAGGCTCATCATCACTCATTTTTATCCTTTCAAACTTATTTTTGAAGGTTTGAAGATTAGCTTTTATTACCTTGGAATATACATCATAAAGGACCTAAAGTTTCTCCAACATTACTTTTGCTAATGTACAATGCACAACCTTCAAAATTTTAGGTTCAACTAGACCAAACACAATTACATTCATAACCCTGGAGTTGTCACTACTAGGATTCTTGTTTGCAACAGTTGTGTTAGGAAATTAAATGTTAGTGATCCATTTAAAAGCATTGGTGAAGGTTGTTGTATAATGAGCTATATGATTTATGGGAATAGTAGTTGTTATAACTACACGCTTGAATAGGATTGAGAAGAATGATTGTTGTTTTGTAAAAATCTAAGAGTTTCTATTTATTTGGTATCAGAGCATGTTTAATCCCTGTGTATAATGGAAGTCTAATGGATTTGTGGGGCAGTCCTATTAATATTTTCCCAAGTATGGATTTCATTAATGTGAAATTTATCAAAGATCTCTAGTTTTTTTTCTAGGTAACTGTGTTAGTACCTATTTTTAAATTCGATACACCATCAACATTCAATAAAAATATCTATTGAGAGAGCGAGAGAGGTATGCATCGATTCAGTGTTCTATTATGCTTTTAATAGATCCATGTAATTAATTACTGTTGTGCTTCAATATTGGAGTTTCTCATTTTGGATCCAATTGCTTGAGATTGGATGATTTAACAGTGGAAGGGTATCAATATACATACAGTCTAGATAATCATACACATCGACCATGGAGGATTAGCTAAAAGTGATTTTTGGTAGTGGAAGCTTGATCGAAATCTGGTACATTCACGAAATTCATGCAGGATGACATCTGTGGGGTTCGTGTACATATTCCATCTGTATCTCACTTCTCTTCACTTGCATATTTGACCAGAAAACAATATTAAAGAAAGGGATGTGTAGTAATTTACACTTATAGCACTGGCAATTTTGAATATTGCATAGAATCCTCAGAACTCAGCATTAAAGATGAATACAACTTTTGTATTGAAATATGTAATCTATCTAGATGTATGTTTTGGTGTGCATTATTACTTCAAAATCGTGCCCTCTATCATTCATTATCTATGTGGATCGTGTCACTCTTTCCTATTATCTTATTTCCCTTCCTTTTGATTCGGCCGCTGTTCCACCCACTGTTCATGTATATGACAACATAGGTCTATTGCATCTCTCACCATCAACTCCATATTTATTTCCACACCATCGACCAATTTCGTCGGATATCAAGTTCCATATAACAACTCGACAGAGAATGAAGCAAATAGGTCAGTCTTCTTTATTGTGTTTCATCCATAATACATGGCTATAAGATTTTAGTTTTTTATTTTCTTATTAATTTGTCTATGTAATCCTCTTAGTGTGTTAAAAACATTCTATCTTGTGTCAATAGTATATAGTTCACCTACTTGTCTTTTTAGTTAGAAGTCATTAGTTATAGATGTAGAGTCAAAGTCCTTTTTACGTCTAAGTTGTCAAAAAAATATATTAAAAAATTCATTTATGATTCATTGTCAAAAAGTAGTCAAAATATTGTAAAACTATTTTTTTCCCTTACAGACGTATTGTCGGCATTGCCCGACGTCTTGAAAACCATTGACCCTCTAAAGCCAAATTTGTTAAGTTTGCAGCATTACGCTGCAAGATGCTAACATTGGAGGCTGGAGGTCATTCAAGGACCTCTCGTCAGTGGCCAACGATGAGGCCACATAAAAGTTTGGTGACATGTGTGTGCGGAGTGGTGTGTTTTAGTTGTGCAATGTTGCTATTTGAATAAGTGGAAATTTCACATTGATAGCGGAACATGATCTAATGTTCCTTTTTTGGTTTTTTAGCTTATGCGAGTAATTTTTCCTACGTTATTCTCTGTAGTTAAATGTGATGAGGACTAATAATAGTACTTGACACATCATGATGTGGTTGCAGGTAAACCACTTGAAAACCTTATGGTTTGTGGTAAACCAATTGCAAAATCACCATTCTTGGTTATTGATCAACCATCTGCAAAACCATAACCTTGTGGTTTGTGGTACTTCAATTTTAAAACCACCATTCTTAGTTTTTGGTCAACCGTTTGCAAAACCATCCTTGAGGTTTTTGATCATCCTTTGAAAATCACTAGATCATGAGTAGGTGTAAGTAAAAAGGAATATTTTCCCCATGTTCACACTAAGGGGGGAAATGCTAGGAAATTCTATGTTAGTGCTCCATTTATATGCATTGGTGAAGGTTTTTGGATAATGAGTTATATGATTTATGTGAATAGTGGTTGTTATAACCAAACACATAAATAGGATTGAGAAGAATGATTGTTATTTTGTATAAATCTAAGAGTTTCTCTTTAAGTTTTTGGGGAAGTTGCAAGAGATGTATAACCATCTACCACTGATTTCCAAATATCAAACCCTAATGACATGATGTGATTCCTCATAGCATTAACAAAAATTAGGCAAAAAAATTAAGAGTATTGATTTCATTTTAAACATGATCAAATAGAAAAGGAAAAATAGCTAGTATGTCATATCTATTTCCCATATTGTGTTTTCTTCAGAATACTGGTCCCATTAGACCTTACATTGTGAAATATCATGATTTATGAGTTGCGACTTGCATGTTTCCAAAATCCTTGTGTGCTTAAATGTGACGATCTTGGGATCATGCACCTGTAACTTATTATATGAGTTAATTCAATAACATGCTTTTTAAGAAGGGATACATGGAAGACATCATGCATTTTATATGATGAAGGAGGTAAATCCATCCTGTGTGCTACAAGACCTAAAACCTATAAGATTTCAAAGGGTCCCGCAAATCTAGGTGACAACTTGGAAGCCTTTCTAAAGGTAATGGAAATATTTTTGGGTTTTACCCACAAAAATACCTTATCACCAACATTAAATTTCTTTTCCACTCCTTTTAAATTAGCATAACTCTTTTGTCTTTCAGGTGTTTCCTTTAACTATTCACGGATGAGTTTCATTTTTCCTTTCATTTTTGTTAACATTTTAGGCCCTATAACTTCCATATATTCAATGTTATCCCTGCTGATAGGTGTTATGCACTTTTTGCCATACAAGGATTTGAAAGGAGCCATTTTTCAGTGAGGAGTGATACATAGTATTATTATATGTAAACTTAACTAGTGGAAGGTATTATTTCCATTTGTATTGCTGATCCATGAAATACATCCTTGACATATCCTCTAGGAATTGATTTACGCTTTCTATTTGTCCATTATTTTCTAGGTGATAAAATGAGATAAAATTTAGTTTTATTGCTAAGGCCGAATTAAGCATCTGCCAAAATATTGAATTCATCCTAGGATCTCTAGATATGATATGATCATACTCAGTATTCCATGCAATATAAACATTTCTTGAAAAAATCCTCTTGCACATACAAGTGAATCATCTTTTAGATTTCTAAGTATAAAATGTACCACTTTCGTGAGCTTATCCACCACAACCAAACTGACATTATGTTTATTTTTTGACAAGGGTAGTCCTTGGATGAAATCCATGCTAATTACTTTCCATTTATATTGAGGTACATTATGTGGGTACAATAGTCTTGCAGGATGTAAATGTTCCACCTTAACCCTTTGGAATTGTAAGCAATGAGCAACAAAATTTGTTACATCCTTTTTCATTCCCTTCCAATATTGTCCTTTATGTTAACCAACACTTTTTTTTACCCCCGGATGACTTAAATAAGGTGCATAATGACATTCCTTAAGTACTTTAGTTCTTAATTCATTTCCCAAAGGCACATATACTGTGCTAAAATAACGCAAAATTCCATCATGTTCAAATTTGAAACCATCATACCTCTTATCACTAGGATTGTTTACTTGATGATAGTAAGGATCGGATTGAAGTTGTTCTCTAACTTCATATTTAAACTAGGTTTTTAAAGTAACAATAACATAAATGTGCTTCCTATGGCTTAAGGCATCTGCTACATGGTTTTCCTTACCGTTAATGTAATTTATATAAAAATCATACTATGATAGAAATTCTAGCCACCTGCATTGTCTTGTGTTCATATTTGGCTGTGTAAAGATGTATTTCAGCCCCAAGTGGTCTGTTTTCAATTCAAAAGGTTTTCCCAACAGATAGTGCCTCCAAACTTGTAATACATGCACGATAACATCAAGATATAAGTAATGGGGATCATAGTTCTGTTCAAGCACTTTTAATTTTATGATCTCAAAAGCCACTTCATGTTCATTTTGAAGAAATAATCCACCCAACCCTTCATCGGAAGCATCCGTTACTACTGTGAAATTATCAATTGGATCTAGAACCTTTAATTTTGGAGCTGAAGTTAACTTCTCCTTTAATAAATTGAAGGCTTCTTCACACTTAATGTTCAAAGTAAATTCAGTGTTTTTCCTTTGTAAGGTGGTGATTGGACCAACCACTCTAGATAATTCCTTATTGAACTTCCTATAATAGCCAACGCATCCCATGAATCTTTTGACTTCATGTACTTCCTTAGGGGATGGCCATTCCATTATAACCTTTATCTTAGATGGGTTAAATAATATTCCTTCTTGATTGATTATGTGACCTGAGTATTGTACTTCATTTTTTTATAAAAATATACATTTGGACAACTTACCAAAGAGTTTAAACCTTCTTAAAATATGCAAAACTATTCTCAAATGTTTAATATGCTCTGCTAAATCTTTAGAATATATATTAATATCGTCAAGGAAAACAAATAGAAATTTGTCTAAGTATTCCCAAAACACACTGTACATCATATTCATGAAGGATGTAGGAAAATTAGTGAGTCCAAAAGGCAAAATAGTGAACTCATAATGCTCGTATCATGTTCTAAAATTTGTTTTATGGATGTATTTATCCCTAATTCTCAGATGATGGTAACTAGATCACAAATGTATATTTGAATAAAATGAAGCACCCCACATTTAATAAAAAATATCATCAATTCTAGGTAAGGGGTATCTATTTTTGATTATTACCTTGTTTTGCATGCAATAGTCAATGCATAGTCTTAAGGAACCATCCTTCTTCTTTACGTAGATTACTAGTGCCGCCAAGGTGATACACTTGGACATATCAGTTCTTTAGACAAAAACTCATGAAGTTGAGCTTTCAGCTCAACAACTTAGTTGTGATAATTTTTATGGTGCTTTTGACATAGTCTCAGTTCCCAGTTTGATGTCTATGATGAAGTCAAAATCAGGTTTAGGTGATAAACCCGGTAGTTCTTCAAGAAGTGCATCTCTGAATTCACTTTGAATAGGAAAATCCTCTATTTTTGGCTCAATTTATTCATTATAATCAAATATTTTTACTACATATAACATACAACCTTTATTCTTATCCCTTTTCAGCTGCATGGTAGAGATTTGTCTCACAACAAAATCTTTTTTCACACCTTGGATCATTGATGTTTTTTTCTTATCATTAAGGCATGATATTCATTTTCTTAGGTAATCTATAAATGCACGGTGTTGAAATAGCCAATTTATTCCTATGAAAACATCATACGACCTTAAGGGAGATACAAAAAGGTTTAGCTATGTGGTAAATTCAGGAAGCTCTAAGGTTTATTCATATAGACATTGGGTTACTTTATGGACAACATTTTTCCTATACTTAATAGTCCACCTATTTTCCATGTAAATTGCCTTTCTTGAGAGTTTAGCAGTTAACTTAGAAGAAACAAAAAATTCATTTTCTCATGTATCAAATAAAATGGTAACACATAATCCAAATAACCTACCATGTACTTCTATAGGAGTCACATGTTTCTTACCTTGGTAATTTCCTACAACAACATGCTATAAATGCAGCTACAGATTTTTTTTACATAGCAAAATCACTCTCTGTATTATTATCTGTCACAATATCTTGTGCAATACATTAGGCTATTATATAGCCATCAGGATAGAAAACTAGTACCCTATAAAATAGGAACCCATACAAACAAATAACCTGTTAATAGATTTACGGGTATAACAATAATAATATGATCTAAGTATGTAATATTGTTTATAACAATATTACTAACCACCCAAACTATAATGTAAACATTAATATTTAATTTCCTAACATTCCCCCCCTTGAATGTTTACATGGTAACAAAAGAACTTTCACACTTCCTTTGCAGCCTGCCGCCTCTGCGCGCTCATGATCTTGGCACACACTCGAACTGAAGGTAGAAGAAGGAACACATCAACTTCTTATCGACCAAGCACTGTCGGGAACACATTAGACCAACGAGGATGGGAACACGCTCAGGAATCATCTGTTTATCAACCAGTCACTCTAGGGAACACATCTGACCTAGCAGTGTGGGAACTCAAGCAGGAACACATCTGAACACTGCCTTTAATGGTTTTTAGGAGGCTAACCACAAAGCTAGGTATGAACAGGAACACATCTGACTGTTCTACCTCATCAAGCCTCATGATGCTGCGTTTCACTGTGTTATTTGTTCTGTACTATGTTTTTGCATTTGGGGAAATAGGAATAGCCACATACTCAACTGAAAAACTGAAAATGGAACATTGGATCATGTTGATCATGTTCCCCCCTCAATGTGAACATTTCACTTATTTAACACAAAACAGGAACTCTGAAAAAGAATCAGGTCCACCAAGCTGAAATTCACACCACACATCTAAATCTGGAACACTGCAAAACTCAAAAACAAGTACTCACACTGCACACCTATGCCACCAAATCATTCTATGCGGCCCCGTCATTGGTGACTGACGAGAGGTCGCTGTCTGACCTCTAGCCTCCGATGCCTCCATCCTCCATTAAGATGCTGCTAACTCAGCAAGATGTGAACATGAAGTGCATTTGTTTCCACATTGATCTTATTCTTTTCTTCCTTCCCGCAATGTGAAACACTTTATTTTTTCCAGACGTCAGGTAACACCGAAAATGTGTCCATGAGGCAATTTTTTTTTTTTACAAGTTTTGACTCACATAACAAAACTTTATGGTTTGACTAACCATATAACACAATTGACTTGGACAAGAAGACTCGACTATACAGATAACCTAAAATCACCTATTTCAATTAACTTGACATAAGACACAATGAGACTTGACAATAACGAAACTAACAACATAATTACAACACTTCTGGTATTTTGATTCTAAATGACAAATAGACGTTTGGTTCACAACTAATTAATTAAATTAAAAAAAAATTGTGAACTATTATAAAAGACTGACTTAATAAAATATTGACAAATAGATTATCAATGATGAGTGTAGAGGAGATATGTGGTGTTTCTAATCCTATCTCTAAAAGCATATTGACTTATAATAAAAAAATATTGACAACAAAACGAACCAGATAACTTCTACCAGAATTCTCCTCTTTGATCAAACACGCATGGCATGTGGCACATGGAGATGAAAAAGCTATCAAATGCATGCTATTCATGATTACAAGAGCTGGAAATATCAAGTGGTCCGGTAATTTACCAGACATAGATAATACAGCTGCTTGTAGGAGAATGGACGAGCCACAATCAATGCGCATGATACAAAAGTCTTCCTTTGCATGAGTAGATTTTTAATAGGAGATGCATGCATTTCTTCCTATAAACATGTAGATTGCAGGTGTATGGGCTCCACTTGCAAAACATATGCTGGAAACAACCCCTTTTTTTATCAGCTAGCTGGTAATCACTTTTGATGCAGAGAACCGAGGAGTTAAATACAATAATAATGTGACGTCCTGTCTTGTACAATAATACAATACACATGAATGTAAGCACACTGACTCAGATATATGTATGATATTGCGTTGATAGTCAATTGATGGTAGGTATTTTACAACTACACCACAAAATGTGAATGCTGACAGGTGATCAGAATATTCATGCAGTTGAGGGAGACACTCCAATATCCACAATACACGCTCTAATGTTGACAATCCATGCTATGTAATTAAAAAACTGATGCATGCATTAGATAAGAACATCCATGAGTGGAAGCAAAAATGACAGTTTGTTAGATATCCACGCATAAATATGAACCACCACTTGAAGGAACACCTCCTAAAATAGACTTAAGATGTCTTCTTTGCAAAGGCAGATCTGGCGTATCTAACTGTTACAACCAACAGATCTGTTCTCAAAGACTTTGAATACTGACCAATGTGTTTGTGTGGTTCAATTTGTGTAAACCGATGAGGACTCTCAGACTTTTGAGATTGCTTCTCAATGATCGTGCATGTTCTTTTATGAGTAGACGTCTTAATAGCTTGCAAAGTTCCTTAGTAAATACACTTGAATATCCCAAATGCGCAACTTCAAAATTACAAGCATAAAATCTAATATGATTTGGAGATAAAAGAATAATGTTGCTATCCTCTCATGAGTGTAGGGGCCTTATTGATGTTAAAATTAGGAAGCCATCAAATTGATGTTAAAATTAAGAAGCCATCAAATAAGCATGCATCATCAATGAAAATTCAAATTCTATTCTGTCGATGTAAAACACGAGCTACTCCTATCTTGTAGCAGAAACTGTGTACCTGGTAGGTGGTGTAGAAAATAGAAATCTATTGCTCCAATTATAATTAATTTTAATCCTCTAGAATTTTTCTCATTCACCGGGACAAAGCAAAATACCACTGCCCCCTTTGCAATTGTTACTCTATTAACATACTGGATCAGATCGCTTTGATACCAAATATAAATGTAGCTACATCAATATAAATGTAGCTACATATTTACATTGCAAAATCACTCTCTGTATTATTATCTATCACAATATCTTGTGTAATACATTAGGCTATTATATAGCCATCAGGATAGAAAACCAGTACCCTATAAAATAGGAACCCATACAAACAAATAACCCGTTAATAGATTTACGGGTACAACAATAATAATATGATCTAAGTATGTAATATTGTTTATAACAATATTACTAACCACCCAAACTATAATGTAAACATTAATATTTAATTTCCTAACACATGCATCCTTTGTTGGAATGGTTATTTAGACCTAATATTTTTTTTCCAGTGCTGATTATTCCCCTGATTATTATAGGGATAGTTGCTAGCATAATGATCACCTCGGCATTTGAAACAACCCCCAATAGGCCCCTTCCTTTTAAATATATTGTAAAAACCATAACTGCCATGCCCCTTGCTTTCGTTATTTGTGGTAGGATTATCTGTAGTATTTTTCTTTTTCAGGCCTTCCTTTTTGACCAAATATCTTCTACCATATCTTTTTAGTGAAGGGAGGCGAGGAGATATTACTTGTTGTTATGTGTTTTTGCAAAGGAAGCCTCTCTCAACGTAAGGATCACACACAGTTTTAGTTCCTACTTTATGGATTTTTCCAAAACTACCTCCATAATGGATGGTCCATGAACATTCTCCTTGGCCTGTATGTTAGGATTCAAATCCAAAATGAACTTATGAATCTAGAACTTATCATTATTTCACTATTGGGGAACATATTTTAGACATCTATTGAAAAGTTCCTAATACTCAGTTATTGACAGTTTCCCCCTGGAATAAACTTTGAAATTCAATCCTTTTCTGGTGAAAATACATCTGGGGTAGCCAATGCCGACAAAATTACCCTTTGAATTATTCCCAAGTTACAGTTGATGTCTCAACAACAAGTTCCATATTAGGCTTGTCCCACCAAGAGGAAGTTTCTTGAGAGAGCTAGAAATCCCCCAAATAGCCTTAGCTTCCTCTTAGAAATATCTAATTTCAAAATACTTTTCTATTTCACTCAACCAATTTTTTGCACCATCCACTAAGGCAGTTTAATAAAATTTTGTGTTGGAAGGACAATGGAATGAGAGGGGGAGGGGGGGTAAATCATTCCTTAAAAACCTTATCTTAAATTATTAAATTCCTTTACCTTATGATAACCACTAACATTCAACCATATATTAATGTGAGCATAAACAACATGAAACAATCAACCACATAATCACAACCAAGAGAGAGTACACATGAACACAAGATATAAGTGAGAAACACTCAAGGGGAAGAAAACCCACTGAAAACCTCTGGTGATGTGCAACAAAGGACTTAAGTGAATATTACACATCATAAGATAATTTCTTTAGTGAAGTACTAACCCCACAAGGAGCACTAACCCTTAAACCCTTATTGATATTACTCACAACATGAGACTTGCATGAATATGACTCATCACAAAAATTTTTTATTAGAAGACCACCGAAGATATACTTCCAATAAACACATCTAATAGTGATCACAAGATTTAGCTCATTCAACTTCAAACCCTCTTCAAACACACCTTTTTCTAACTCGCTCAAACAATCCAAAATTTAGATTTATTTGGATCAATAATCTTGCACACTATCTCCTCATAACTCTTTAGATATTAACACACACTCTGTAACTCTATCTTTATTCACTTGAACCTCTTTTACTTTCTCACCTAGCTCAAATTTTCCCCTCTCTTTCAACTAATTCAATTTTGAACCAAAAATGCACTTTTATATGATTCTTAACTCAAAAACATAAAATAGGCAGGTCCTAACCCAATAAATCAACCATTAAAACTTAAAAATGTAACATCACATGAATATAAATTCATAAAATGGACCCCCGTAGGTTAGTCATGCACTAAGACACAAGATAAGCCCAAAAGTGGTCAAAACCCCATCACCAAGCTCACCAAAGACCTCTAAACATAGTCATGTTTGATTTCAAGCCTAAAAAACTCTCACACATGTAAAATACATCATATCAACATCATCCATTCTCACACCATGATTTTCACAAATCATTTTCTTCATAACACTAAAATGCAGGACCATTTCCTACTCAAAACAATTGCTTCCAGGAAGTAATATTCAACTATGAAGCTCAAGATAACACAAGAGAACCTCAAATATGCCATGTAACCACTAATTGGAAATATAATAAAATTTATAACACATCCATGCTTTATATACCTCATGAATCATGCAACAAAGTAAACCACACCTATTTTCCTCTTCATTAAACTGAACTTCCCAGAAAGTAGGTTTTGGAAACTCAACTGGTTTTTTACCCTTTTCTATCACTTTCAAGACCTATAAATGCATTGAATAGGAAAAAAAATTCATCCCTCTTCACTATCCAATGGATAGAAAACATAATTTAATCCAAAACATGGGTCTTATACATCAATCTTCTTGTCAAAGCAGTCATATCCTGAACTGGTCAAACTAGGTCAACTTATGACCTCAACCATGTCACCTCAGTGTACTTTCAAAGCTTCACAGAAAATTGAAACATGTAAAATTTGATGAGTAAAATACCACCGGAAAAGTCCATTATAGTTATTCATCATTCCTAAAAGTGCTCAAGAACTTCAATTTTCCAACACTACTAGATTGCCCTTTTAGGCCCAAACACCAATATTCAAAGGATAGGGCACAATTTTACCTCTAGGACATCAAACATGACCAAATAATATAATTTAAATATATTATAACTAATCATATTTCATAAATGGTGATTTAGTCAATACCTTCAATGGAAAAATTTTTCATAAATGGAAAAAACTCTAAAAACTTACCTTTTTGAGTGGGGTCCACATACTGCCACAAGCTCTATAAATACCTTTTTGGAAAGATGGAGGAGTACTCTACAAATCTAAACATAACATTTTTAATACCAATCAATTTTGTTCACTTACCAAGAATATTTCTTTCATCGCTCTCAACCTAGGGTTTTAAACTCATTTTTTTTTTCACTTCTTAACATTCGTTTATAAAATTATGACAATGAAAACCACTCCATTATTTTTATAAAATGATCTTAGCTCAATGTAAACAAATCCATAAAATACAAAAGGTTCCTTGAAATTTTTTTGAGAGAAGGTGAGCATCAGAATTTTCCCATCGAGATGGAAATCATGCTTTTTTGGACTCTATTTTTCCTAATAATTCATAACTTGCAAATATCTCTTCAAAATGACCTGAAAGTTTTCTCACACCTATATGACACCTCTGTTTACCATCTCCAATCATCATATTTCCTCAAATATCTCTACATCTTCTCAACCACCATGACTTACATGACTATGCCTTAGTGTTTTACATGTTCTAGGTCATATCAAAGTGTACTAGCACTGCAACCATGATTTAAACCTATAAAAACTACCTCTACATGATTAAAACAACATAAAATACCTCCATGAGTGACCTAAAGAACTCATACACACCTGTAAGCGATTATCATTCCTTATTAGGCCTCCAAACACTAGGATTAGGCCTAGTTTAGACCTAGACCAAGTAGACAAACCTTCTGAATCTACTTCCAAGACCTCAAAAAATAAATAAAACACTTGAGAAAATGTGTATCACACAATACATGTATCCATGAGCCCACATAACCACATAATTATCATGCTCTATTTGGTGTTCAAACACTTAGGCTAGGTTTAGATGAACACCTATAACTGAGTCCATGACCTATACCTGCACTCTAAATCTCATGTGAATGTCTCAAAACTTTCTTTTCATTATCTCCATGCTTCTACCATGCTCCTCAAGTCATCAGGGAACTCAAAAATTCAAGCTCTATCACCTAGGCTAGATAGGTTACCTGTTTATGCCTACTAGGCCAATCCATTCTCACTAATTCAACTTTTTTCATCATAACACAACATGATTTTCCATGTCATCATCATGATCAACACCTTATATAAATCCTCCATCATCCTCTTTTTCATTAATGATATTTTACATTAATGATAACCTCATACTCACTCATGCCAACATTTTGGTGCGCTGATTCTTTTTATATCCTTGACCAGTTCAAAAATCATGCATGATTTCTTATTTTCTCATTCATTATTATTTTAATGATGCTCAGGATGTTATTCCTCATGTTATTCATTTTCACCCCCAACATGATGCTCCAAGGAAATAATCTGGTTACGAGTGTCTTAGAGAACCAAGAGATCTTGTTATGTTTATTAATAGTTTAACCATTGGGATTTACTGAGATGTTTGCAGTATCAATGTTCACTCTTATTCTAAGCATTGTATCATGTTGAAACAAGAATAAAATTATTATTAAATAATGAACCCATTAAGTCCAAGAGTGGGAACCTTTCTGCTATGATACCAAAATGTAACTCCTCATTTTACTTTTCCCAAAACCAAAGTAATTATTTATTTCATTTCCACTATCCAATCAACAAAGTAATAATAGAGTTTACCCAGTACAAACTAGTTAAGTATTTAAAAAATCTAGTTACTAAGTTAATTTTTATCAATTTGATAACTCTTCCATGTATAAATATTGTGCAGATGAGAAGGGTGCATCCATATCTCCCTTCAATCCAATCTATGTGAGAAATCCTATAATATTTAGTATGTTCCAGTTTATGTTTTTATTAGGTTGACAGAACTATGTTTCCAAATTTAAATGTCTTCCATGAAAGTTAATTACTTAACTTCATACTATGGTATCTGAAATATATAACGTAAGGATATCATGAATAGACAATACAGTCACCTACTTGCATTACTTTGGAAAAAGTTTCCAAACATGCATAAACAACTTATCCCGAGACTGCACATAAGTCTTAGGGACATAGTCTTCAACCACAAAATAAATATATTGACACAATTATTTTGATATTTTTTCTTAATAAGGTGAACATGTTAAGAAGAAGGAGGTGTGTTCTTTATAGGAACATCTATATAAATGAAAATAACCACATCCCACTCAAGGTCTTTATGGAATGGGGAGAGAGCAGTAATGGGTTACTACCATTACGTCCTCTTTCCATTTTCCATAACTAACCCTAGTTAGCACTATGCCTAGATGTTTCTGTGATGACATGAGATTTTTTCCAATCTATGTCATACTTAAAGTTGTCTATCCAAAAATTGAATTCGATCATGCGAAAATTCCTATGAAACTTAAGTTATTCCATTATTTATCTAAGTTATAGTTGAGGGGCCTTTTTGTAAGACTCTTCTAAGTCATTTGTTGTGTTCTAATCGGCCTTAATAACTTATTCAAGTTATGGAATAATTATTAGTTTTCCTTTAGTATTGGTATCCCGTGTCAAAGTTTGGTTGTGTTCATTAACCACTTGTCTATTTAATAAAGGTGATAGTACCATTTGTTTGTGATGGTTAAATTATTATTTCATGAAGAATGCCGATTAAAAATAAATAATTTAAGTTAACTATTCCCCTTTTTATTCTCAACTAGGTGTTCATTAATCACATTTACTATCGTCACGCCTTCATAATTTGTAGTATAGATTATATTATCTTTCAAAACCACATACATTTTACTTAATATTTAATTAATGATCAATACCATTATTCTCATGATAAACATCGCATCTAACAAAATAATTTCTGATGTTATTACCTAATTAATCATTAGACTAGTTTAAATGAAGAATTAATTTATGTAATGTTATAATAACACATCTAAAGGCATTTGGTGCACTTAATTAATTAGATCAGCAACAGACTATGTAAAGATACAACCATCAAACGTAGGGACATAAATAATATCTACCCTTATATACCATGTATGATTAATCCAATTATATTTAATCAAAACAAAGAGGATATAAATCAAAATAGAATCACTCAAGGATGTGAAACCAAATTTCTTCATTATACAAGCAACAAAATCATTTTAGGATTATACATTAGGGTCATATGCCCATATTCAACAACTAAGTTTACTTCATGAATTATTTAAGTTAGAATAAATAGCCTCTTGCTGTTTTCCTTTTTATATATGAGCATAAGGTCGCAATAAAATAAAAAAATATTTAACTAACCCAGAGAATTCACTTCATTACTTATCATATTTACCTATTCATCTACTAGGAGAGAGAAATATGCATGGGTCGATTCAAGAGAATTGAAATGAGTTAACTCACTCATATTCTATATCAAAACCATTATATAGTGAGAATAAAAATCAAGGTTTGACCCCATACTAGATCAAGTCAATTTTATAATTCAAACTAATCAAATTATATCAACAAGTATAACATCATCAACTTGCATCAAATTGTAATAAATCAACAAATATTTAACTTTACTACTAATTCATATCAAATTGTATTTAATCAACAAATAATTAAATTCAGTTTGAAATTTCCAACAACCATAAAATTTCATCAAGTAATAAAATATGAATAATAATCATACTTGTTATACTATTCCATCAATTAAGAATTCATTTTCATAAACACATCATTATCTAACAAACAAGTATAATTTTTTTGTTAGGATAAATTCTAGCAATAGTTAACAGCTTCAATATATAACAAAGTTTAAGTTTTATGTTTAAGCACAATACAAGATAAAACACTTATCTAACTATAAGAGCATATAATTGAACATGAATTCACTTTTGAGGGGATGAATAAATAAGGTAATACTTGTACTACATCATTTTCAAGATCTTCTGTGAATGTTACAAAATCTACAGTGCTCAACACATTGATTGATCTCCAGTGAGAGAAAATGTGCACACTCTGCCATAGTAAAACTACAACATGTAAACCCATTATGGGTATTCAAAAGTATTACCAATAAATGCATGGTTTTAGTTATTAAAAATGCCATTAGTCCCAACATAAGAGCTCAAAACTCATTTCATTCACAAGAATATGCCAACCTAAAACTCATAAACACTAAACTCATGAAAATCATTCCACTCATAAGAATACGTGAACCCATAAAGTATAAAACACCTAAATTCATAAATCCATTCAAAAATTTGACATCCAACCAAATAAACATGTATGAATCAAATAAAAACATCCTACCATAAAAACCAAACACACAAAACAACCCAAATTTTTGTTATAAAAAAATAAAAAATTATGATTTATAGTACCAGGGAGAAGCTCATGCTTGCAACTTCCACGTTTTTTCTTAAATTAGCTTCCTTTTTTCTGTAATATTTTCCAACAATCAAAAACACCCTTTCCTTCATCAAAAAATTCCTTTTTGAAATATAAATTCTCCATATCCATTTCTAGATTAGCATTCATGACCAAAAAACATGCATAATAGAGAGAAGTTCCAATTCCTTTGAAACCCCTAAAAAATAGATCAAACCAAACAAATGAAATGAACAAGTGGAGAGAATGTGACTGAGTTTAGGGTTGGATTATTGAGGAAGCTAACCATTCCCTAGGAGCCCGTCATCCATTAATGAAACATTAAAACAAAACCCCCTTAATGTTATTTCCTCATGCCACAAAAGCATGCCCACCTCACATCACATTAAACAAGTATGCTTTGAATTAAATTTGCCAAGTTATTTTCCCAAGTCACCAATGCCACACAATTAACATGCTGCGTAAGCCCAAAAAGATACTAATACATGCCACCCATTCTTTGTCAAGTGGATTTTTTTTTAAGTAAATGAAATCCATTAAACCTCGATGTATTTAATTAAAGATTAATTTACTTACCCATGCCCATATGTCAAGTATTAGAATAAATCAACACTTTGTATAGACAAGTTACAAAGTCAAAACATGCCATAACTAATGCCGAGTGACCTAACAAATGACCCAATGTGAAGAGTCCAAGTAAGAGAATAAACACACAATATAATTATTGTCTTCCATATGCTTTCCAAAATTAAGTTTTACTGTAGAGGTCAAAAGTATCAAAAATTGATATTCCAACATAATCGATGATCACGTGGTGATCTTATGAGTGGTCAACAACCTAAACAATCATTATCTAACATGTGATAAAACATATATACTAAAGAAAATGTCAGTGCGAGATAAGAATCTCAGCTATTTACTTAATTTCATTAAAACAAAGCTTGAGTTATTCTCAACAATGCAGAATTATCCATTAACATTTCATTTTAACTAGCTAATGGTCTATTGATCATATATATGGTTGTAAATTTTGGGACTCGAAAGGGAAGGATGTTATAACTTGGAAAAGATAGAATTAGCAGGTATACGAAGGATAACATCTCAACAGTGATGTGGATTTAACCATTAGCCTCATTGAATTACAATGACATAATTAGTTGGACACCATTAATGCACATGATTTCAAATTTCCATTTGGTCAATATAATGAGAGGATTCTATAATGGATTTCAATTTTATTTTGAGCGGGAAAAAAATATAAATACCTACCTTTTTAGGGTAATTTTGGAAGCTATCACCCATGTAGTCTATTAAGTAATAACTATCATGTTGAGGATCAAATATTGTAGGTGCTATAAGGATTTTATTTTTGAGAGTAGAATTGAAGTTCTGTTGTGTTTACTCTAAAAAAATTCTAGGGTCATTTTTATCTAATTTGTTCATAATTAAGTGGTATCAAAGCGTGGTTGCATACCTTGGAGTTAGGTTGGGAGATGAAGGACAGGTAGAATGTTTGATCATGAGCCAATCTGGTTAGAAAAGATAATATGATGCAAAATAGAGTTTACAATGTGGGATTAGTTAATGTAACTAATGTATATATCGTGGGAGTGCTAGAGAAAGTGATGACAAATATACGGGATTTGAGAGTAAGGATTGAAGTTGTTGAGGAAGACATGTGATGGGGATTTGTGGCCTAGATGCACACAGTGATGAGGAAGGAAAAAGAAGAAGAAGATATGTACATAATGTAGAATTTGTTGAGGATGTACAAGAAGAAGACGAGGCCTTATGCATAGAAGTAACATGATTTTTACAAGTAATTTCCAAAATGGGCCATGGGTTGAGAATGGATGTCCTGTCATTTTATAGAAGGTTGAGCCCATAATAATTTGTAGATTGATTGAAAAGTATAGAGGAAAAATTTGAGTTTGAGGAAATTGTTTCCTGAAACGCATAAAAGTAGCATAAAACAAGTTAAGGGAACATGTGGCATTGTGGTGAAAATATGTACAAAATTAGTAATGCAGAAGAAGTAAGGATAAAATAGTGTGTTGGGGTCGCATGGTCATGAAAATGAGCTGTAAGTTTTTTCCATTCGATTACCAAATGATCTTGTTTAAGAAGTTGTAAAACTTGAGACAAATGGAGATGTAAGTTAAGGACTACATGGAGGAGTTCTACTAAATCATGTGAAGATTTTGACATGCATAAGATAACCAAGAGAAGGTCGCACAATTTATAAATTGCTTGAGGTTTGAAATTCATTAAGAACTTAGTGTGTCACGTATTCAAAAAATTGAATAATCTTATCAAATATCCTTGAAGGTGGAGGATAAATTTACGCACAAAATTTAGAATGCATCTAGAAGAGGAACCCTCAATATGTGAGGAAGAGGTGTAGAACACAAACTTATACTTAGGGGTGAATCGATATTATCCAATTTTTGTTAATTTTAATTTAACATTCATAACATTAGAAATCACATAAGATATAACAATTGCATAACACAATATTTATGTGGAAACCCTTTTAGGAGGATAACCATAGAGAAAAGACTACTTGGAGATAGATTCCAAATCTAACCACAATATAATTATTTTTACATATTTTTGTATGTACTAACCTACTAGAGACACCAATCCACAATATTGAGCACCAACTAAGTTTAGTTCATGAGAACCAAATCATTGGAGGCACCAATCCCCAATGCCAAACACCAAATAAGTTTATTTCATGAGCACCAACGCATCAAAGACACCAATCCCCTATGTTGAGAATCAACTCAGCTTGATTTGTGAGCACCAAATCATTAGAGACACCAATCCCAAATTATTAGGCACCGGCCTCAACAATGTAAAGCTACACCTATTGTAGTTGTTTCTTAAACCTGAAAATGGCAGTTAGATCATTCTTCACTTCTTATCATTCTTTCTATGCACCCACATTTCACACTTTGCTTATACACTGCTCTCTCTTCATTCATCTTCAGGAACTTCACATTCATGATCAGTTTGAGTTTTCTCTTCCTTCCCTTTATCAATACTCTTGATATATGTTCATTACTTGCTCCTCCCTTCTTCTCTTTTTCCCTCCTTCTCACTTTAGATATTTGGAATCAACATATCTTGAGCACAACTTGAATTTTAAATTCGAATCTATTTATATTACCATGTTTGTTTCATGAATAGATATGAATTTTCAATGAGTCAACATCCTTTCAAATATTTATCTTGAGTCATCTTTTGTAATCTTTGAAATTTGGATATATGAGATCTTTCTAGACACCTGTGGATATCCCCTGGTTTTTCTTAGTCCAGTGGATTTTCAATACTATCACGGAATTTTCTTGTCTTTTGCTGCAATCATTGATTTTGTAACAATCCTTTGAATTTTCCGTTGTAATGCAACATTTATTGAATTCCATGGCTCCCTCTTGCTTTTTATTTATTTTGTATCAAACCATCATTCATATCACAATATTCATTATTCTCAGGAGCTCACAACGTACTTAAAAGAAAAAATTCCTTTGTTGTGCAACTATTTCTTTTCTACCACCTGTGATAAGCTATTTCCTTAGATCCGTAGAATTCAACCTTTGTTACGTGGTATTAACTTGTACCCACAAAACACTTCAATCACCCCACAATGCATTGTTTACCATTTTTTAAATCCAAAAATACAATATCACACACATGGTACAATACAAAACCTGAGAAACACCACAAACATCCATAAAACACTACAAATACTTGTGGAGCACTATAAAATAGTTTTCTTTGTTGTACGTCATGCATAATTCAAACAAAATCATATATTTTATAAAAAAAACCCACTCCTAAAAAAATCAATGACAATATTTATAATTTATGAAATTATTTTGACATTAATGCCAATACTTCCAAAAATCTCCCCATTTTTCATTAATGGAAACTAACCATCTTGTAGTGTACCTTACATCTTGTGTGAAACCTTCTTGATATTTTTCTCCCTTGGATTTAACTCTCCCCTTGATATATTACTTATTTTAGCTTTTAATTACCCCCCTTTGACATCAATGGGAAAGGAAAAAGTCACATAATACTTCACCTTTGAATTGATACCAGTTAACTACAATAAAGAGATAAAAGAAATTATGAAAGAATGATCTCCCCCTAAACTTATGCTTCCTCTAATAATTTGTTGAAAAGGACATTACTCCAAACTTTTATCTGAGATATTCAAATGTTTATTTTAGAAGGGGTTTTATAAAGACATCAACAATTTGTTATTTTGTAGCAATGTATTCCAACTTAACATGTTGATCAAAAACTTTCTCTCCCAATAAATGATACTTAATGTGAATATTCTTGGTTCTAGAGTGCATACCTAGATTCTTTGAGATATTTATTACACCAATATTTTCACAGTGTATGGAAATTAAAAAATAACTTCTACCGTAATGACCTTCTGTGTATTTTTTCATTCAAAGAACTTGTGGGAAAAAAGATACTGTAGTAATATATTCTGCCTCTGTTATAGATAAGGAAATAGAATCCTACTTCTTCTCAGCCAAGATACTAAACTGCTATCCAAAAAGAATGTACCTCAGCTTAAAATTATTCTATCATCAATAGAACCAGACCAATCTGCATTTGTATACAATTTTCAAGTAAAATATTCACCTCTTTGATACCACAAAAGATATTCCAATGCACCTTTTATCTATTTGAACATTCTTTTGATGGATTGCACATGAGTTTCTTGTAGACCATCTTGAAAGCATGATACCATGCCTACTTCTTACATCACATCTAGTCTTGATGCAGTTACATATAATAAGCTTCCAATAATTGATCCATAGAGGGTATAATTTTCTTCAAGAGATTCATCATCCTTTGTCAACTTACAGTGTGTGACCACGGGTGTACTTACTGGATTATAATATTCCATTATAAATTTATACAACATCTCCTTAATATAATTGGTTTGTGAAACATATATTCCTTTATCATATTGAGTAATTTGTATTCCAATGAAGAATGAAAACTCACCAAGCATGGACATTTGAAATATTTTTTACATTTCCTCATCAAAATCTTGACACGGCTTATCACTACTTCCTCTAAAAATTATTTCATCAACATAAACAACAACCATTAGCTAATTCCCACATTTAGTTTTGATGTAAAGATTCATGTCAGCAATAGCTTTCTTAAACATTTTTTGTTGTAGATACTTATCTATTCTTGAATACCGACATTTAGGAGATTGTTTTAGCCCATAAATATTTTTCTTCATCTTGCATACATAGTACTTATCATATGATAATATGAATCCTTATACCTCTTCAATGTATACTTCCTCTTCAAAATTCCCATTTAGAAAGGCTGATTTGACATCCATTTGATAGACTTTAAAAATTGTTAAAGTAGGAAAATTCCAAAACATTTTAATGTCATATAAACATGCAATAGGATAATTTTTTTTTTCAAAATCAATACCTTCAACTTGCGCATAACCTTTCCTTTCCTTATTTCTTACTAATTTTCCATCTTCATTCATCTTTTTATTGAATACCCACTTGGTGCTAATCACATTTTTGTCCTTAGGTCTTGGGACAAGCTCCTAGGTCTCACTCTTGTCTATCTGATCAAGTTCTTCTTCCATAACTCCAATCCAATGCTTTTATTTGCTTGTTTCAATAAAGTATTTAGGCTCTATTTTGGAGAACAAAGACAAATTTACATGTTCAGTTGTATTTTCCAATCTTCTCCTTGTCTGTACTCTAATGTTTTTGTCACCTACAATTGAATTTCTGAATGATTCTTTTGGACTGATTTGGATGGTGTTTTTGTATCCTTTCTTTCAACTTCTTCCTTTTCTTATTCTTCCTCTTTTTGTTCTTTTCTGCTATCTACATTTGAATCATCAATTTTTTGTATCCTTCTCTTTTTATACTTGATATCATCTACCTTCATATTTGTACTTTCAACAATACTTAATGTTCTCATATTATAACATCTATAGGCATTTCTCATTGAGGAATAACCAATAAAAATACATCCATCAAATATATAATCAAACTTACCTAAGTCATCATCATCTCTCATGATAAAACATTTGCTTACAAATACTCTAAAATGTTTGATAGTTGTTGGTCTTCCCTTCCATAGCTCAGAAGGTGTCTTATTATTGTTTACTCTAATCTACCCTCTATTCCATATGTAGACTATTGTATTGACTTCTTCTCTCTAGAACTTTTCTGATATCTAGGATTCATTTAGCACGGTTCTAGCCATCTCTTTTATAGTCCTATTTTTTCCTCTCAACAAATTTATTTTGTTGTGGAGTTATTATAGAAGAATAATGCCTTTTTATTCCTTAGAACTCATAATACTCTATATATACATTTGAAGTGAATTCTCCTCCTCTCCCAAATCTTAAACTATTGATTTTTCAGATCAGTGTCATTTTCAACTAAGGCTTTGAATGCCTTAATCTTTTCAAATGCTTCATAATTTTCTCTTAAAAATGTATCACATGTCATTTCAGTATAGTCATCAATAATAACATGAAATACCTCTCACCTTGTATTATTGTAGCTCTTGTGGTCACATAGAGATCAATATGTATAATTTCCAATAACCTTGTGGTTGAGTACTTTGTCTTGAATGAATCTTTTGTCTGTTTTCCAAATTGACATTATTTACAAAGGGTGTTTGATGGTTTTAATATTTGGCATGTCTCTAACAACTTGTTTGGAACTAATTTTCACTAAATTATCAAAGTTCATCTGACCCATTCTTCTATTCCATAACTACCTCTCATCTATTTGTACCATGTATCACTTTTCACTTTTAATATTACTAAGACAATAAATATTATTTGGTTTCCTACATGCATCTGAAACAACCTTTCATGTACTCACCTTTTTGATTTCACAACCTCCAATATAAAATGTTATTATGTATCCCATATCACACATTTGACTCACATTCAATAGATTATGCTTTAGTCCTTCAACATACAAGGAATTTTCAGTTTTTGATTTACCCTTGTTCAAGCTAATGGTACCCTTTCCTGAAATTCTTATAGTGGCATAGTATTTGATCTTCATAGTACCTCCATTCACCTCTTTCAAAGTGAGAAACTTACTCTTGTCTCTAGTCATGTGACATAAGCAACAACTATCAATGTACTTCTGATTTTATTCCTTTTTATTCATGAAACACTATCTAAAGGATCATAGAACTTTCTTTTTTTAGTTCTCTCTCCTACTTCTCCTTCCAAACTTTTGATGACTCATCCTTCTTATTGTCCTTGGATTCCTCATTTTTCAACGTCTTGGTGGATTCCAAAAATCCACTTCTAAAAAAATGAGCTTTATGCCCAAAGTTCTGACACCTATAACATTCAATATTAAAATTCATCAAAGGAGTAAATGAATCATAGTTTCTATTTTTGAACACATGAATTCACATTTTCATTTTTAATCCTATCAAAACTCCTTACATGATATCTCCAATCTGTTGCCCTGTGAACAAACTGGTTACATGAAAAACAATAACCATAAAAGGGATTTTGAAACCTAATCTTGTAATGATACCTTGGAGGAAATTATTTTCTTACTGTATCCTTGTTTCCCTTTAAAGGAATACAGGTATTTTTTGGAACATGAATTTTTTCCCTTGTACTATTTTCATTTCAAGTGTTCGTATGTGCTTCTTCCTTCTTCATTTTCTCATTCCTATCAAAGGATTTAAGAGAATCTACATAACTTCTTGATTTTTCTATACTTGTTATCTTTGATGAATCTTTAGGATTTTCTTTTGAATATTTCTCATTGTACCCAAGACCTCTTTTGATAAATGGCGACTTCTGATTATTTATAATACCATCTAAAACTTAATATTTCTTTTCAAATTTGATACATCTATTCAACTTGGTAGTTGTTTTATTAATTTCCTTTATTAAGGAGACAACTTCACATTCAATCTTCTCACAATCTTCTTCATCTTGTTTCAGTAGTGTTCTCACATCCTCATCCATATTCTTCATCTCTTTCAGTTGAGTCTTTAGTCAAATGATGGTCTTATTGGATTTTCCAAGGTCTTATGTTAGATTTGAATTTAAGGCATCATACTCATCTTCAAGTTATTGAACTATTTATTTTAATTTCTGATTTTTATTTCTTAGACTCTTGAGCTCTCCTAGGAAGAGATAATATCTCCTTCAAGATCCTATTTGGCTTCAAATTTAGTATATTATTCATATTCAGAATCCATCTTATCTATGTTTTATTTAATTTCTAAAGCCATGAGCAATGATTCTTCTTTATCAATAGAAGAGACACTTTCATCACTATCTTTAGCTAAGCTATTTTCCTCCTTGGTATAGAGTTTTTTCTTGATTTCAAATTTTATTTTCATATATTTCTTCTTGGATCGATAATACTTGTTACTTTCCTCCAAGTTGTGATTTTATTTATCATTACTATTTTTAATTTTTGCATATGGGAATTTGTTGGCATAATGTCCTATTTCACCACAATCAAAACATTTGAATGATAACTTACCTTTGTATTTTCCAGACCCTTTGTTCAGACTCCTCACAAAGTGAGATTTTTCTTCTTCTAACTCATTTCTAGAGAAATCATGTGGCTTAGGTTTCTTTATTTTCACCTTCTTTTATTGTTTAAACACAACCTCTCACTTTGATGATTTATCATTTTTAATTCTCATCTCATATTGTGTAATAATCCCATGAAACTCATCCATTGTTAAGATTCTTAAGTCCTTCAATTGTTCAATGGAAGATACTTTGACATCTATCAAATGAAGATATCTTATTACTTTCTACAAAATAATTTCATCCTAACCTTCTTATCCAAGTCCTATAATGGTTTTGACAACTGCATCCACATGAAGAATGTAGGTTGCAATGTTTTCATCATCCTTCATCTTCAAACCTCATATTGACCTCTATGTGTTTAAATTTTTACTTTCTTCACTTTATCATCACCTTCATAAATTGTCTTGAGCTTATCCGAATTTCTGTTGTTGAAATACAATGCTTCACTTTGACAATTTTTTCCACACACAAATCCACTCAATATTACATTCCTAGCCTTTGTGTTACTTTCACTTTCCTTCTTTCCAACTTGATATGTTGGAGGATTTTTTGGAGCTATTTATCAACTAACAACAAATTGTCATATGTGAAAACTAATAGCCATTAGATAGGTGCACATCCTTATAATCCACAAAACATAATTAGTTTCATCAAAAAATGGAGCCATGTTTGAGGAGAAACCTTCTTGACTAGCTATGTGTGTTTATGAGATCTACCTTCCAGTGGTCAAGCTGTTATGAAGGAACCCACTCTAATACCGATTTTAGAACACACACTTATATTGAGAGGGGGGTGAATCAATAAATAAATCAATCCCTAATGCTAAGCACCAAATCAACCTAATTCGTGAGCACCAACTCACTAGAGACACTGATGCAGCCTAGAATTTGCCAGATAACACCATATTCGTGTTGGCACATCAATCAACCTAGACTGAGCACTCACCCAAAGCACCCAAAGGTTTTAGGTCCCTCTTTAGGGTTGAATAATGTCAATCTATACAAATGCGTGCATGGATATGGTAAAATAATCCAAGAATATGTGCAGATATCTATATCTCTCACCTCCTATGTGTATATCTATATCTATGTGTGTCTCTATATATTCTACTATGTGCTTCACATCATATATATAGGGTGGGGACTTTCCCTTAACCACCTATCTATTCCAAAAATAGGCCACATGCTATTAATAGCCATGTGCCATTTACAAGCATAGCCACACATGTAAGTGTGCTAATCTATAGATCTCTTCTGGTTAACTGGTAGTAGAAAATTATATTATTAGCTTGAACCCATGCAAATCACTTAGTAGATTCTCTTCCCAAAATAGCCTATACATGTCACGTAAGTATTTATCTAGTTTGTGTGCTCTGCACCCTATTTCCAAAAATAGACCGTACACGTGAAAATGGCTAAGTCCTGAATCTAACCATATCTTTTGCGCACATGTCCTTCCCTATCCTTCCGTGCCTTTGTCTAGATTTCTCTCCTGAGTGGACCTCTTGTGTGATCTTTAACAAGTATTCTCTGATCAACATTACGCAACACTAATCTCATTGTCATCTCGATAACGGGTATCTATAAAAATTGAAGTAAAGAATAGAAGAATTGAAAGAATAAGAATGGAAGAATGTAGATAAATAAATAAGTTTTATGAGGCTATGAGGAAACCTCCTCTGCATCAGTTTGAAATATCAACTCTGGATACTCCTCCTTTATTCCAGCCTCCAAGGCCTGCCATTCAGTGAGTGCTTGTTCTGCTTTCTCTGGAATGTCCACAAAAATGGATTCCAAGTCATCCCTCACAACCCCTCCTTTTTCATTCTACAAAACCAACAAAATGCTAGACATCGAGGTCATTATTCCTTATAGAAGATCCATCTTCTGCGCAATGAGCTTCCTAAGCTCTTCCAGCCAAGTCTTATGTGGCTCTTGTGTTGCTGTCAGGGCCTCACGCTTCTACTTAACTATTGAAAATATTTCTGCGTGGCCCAATGTCTCGTCATTTATTGCTCTTTGGACCTCATTACTTTCTTCCAGGGTCTTTATATTGATAATCGTATCTGGAGGTGTGCATATATTCAAAGCCTGGTCTATTTTCTTCAATACTTCTTGTAGTCCCTTCATATGATACAATCTTTCACATCACCGATGCCTTCTCTTGCTTTGCCTCTTATTCTGAGTTCCTTAGATTTGGCATACACAGAGGTTCATCTTCAAGCACCAGGTCCACCAAATTTCATACATAATGTATCGCTAAGGGAAACGTCCGTGGTACCTCGGTCTCCAAGTGTGGCCTAGATCTTATAATATTGTCCCCAATCTCCTCTGTGAAGCTGATAAATACTTCATTCTTATTCTGCGCCAAGTCCCTCTCTTATGTTATGCATGCTATCTCACCATCCTTTGTCTTCATCTCCTCGCGCAATGCTCTGATTGTTGCAACCTTGTCCATGTTTCTTCTAGCAACTTCAATAGAAACCTTCACTAATGCATTACTTACCTGCTCATCCGACATGATAGTAGGCTTTACTCTCATGTGTCTAGCTTGGGGTGCCTTCTTCAGCCATCTCAAAATTCGTGTCTCTTCACATACATCAAAGTCAAGCTCATCCATGTTGGTGTGCATTAACCATGATAGTTGCTTTCAAGTGCACACTATCGCTATGTCCTCATCCATTAGCTCCTATCCAAATACATCCTTCTGTGCTATCATGCTCTGGAAGCAGGTGCAGAAAATTTTTCTTATGTCTAGTGCATAGCCCATGGCTAGTGGAATGCACTCTCCACTCAACCTCTTCGATATAATACCCTTGGGAATCGTAGCTTCAAGGTTAGGACCCTGTCCCATTACATCCTAAGTAGTCGCATGCACGGATCTAGAGGTTTCCTTTTCTTTTTCTTCTCTGTTATTCATCTCTTCATCTTTCTGCTCTTCCTCATTTTGTGGCTCATCTTCTTTCTTGAGTGGGGTAGGAGATGCACACTCACTCTCTTCTGATTCCTTTGCTTCTTTATCTAACTTCAACTTTCTTATTTTCTTTGGTTTAGTGGTCTCCTTGTGTGGAGAGAGACGAGGTGATTTTCGTAGCATTTGTGGGGTTCCACTTTGAGTCATTGTGCATCCAAACTCTTTCTTAAATCTATGTTCCCCTTGTTCAACCTCTGTATCTTCATCTTCCTCTTGTCCTTGAGGTGGAGTGGTCACATGCTGTGACTCTTCTTTTTCATATGGTTGCTTTCTTCTAAGCTCCAAGCCTCCACTATCTTCACGCTCCTCCTCCTTAGCCTCTACTTCAACAAATTCTGTGGGCCTTTGCGTCGATCTATTTTCTATTGTGTGCGTACCCTTCGGTGGCCATGGGAGCATGAATTCATTTTCTACATACTTAGTGTTCACCATCTTGGGCTTCAGCTGAAGAGACACCAAAGCTGCCCCTACATCTACTACAACCAGAATTATTGGTTTAATATTCAACACCTCGCAAATGATTCTCTCAGAGTAGGCACTTCTTCTAGGATACACATACTTCTTCCTTAACGTATAGTAGTAACAGTCTACCTTATATGGATTGAATATTAGTCAGCAGGTGTCTATAAATATGTGAATAGATGCTTGGAAATACCTTGTAGTTAATGTGTAAGGAAATTTACACCAAGAGCTCCAGAATCCATCTCTCATTGGGAAGCGCATGATGTAGAAATGTTGATATACAACAAACTGGACTTGTTTCCCTACTACTAATGTTAGGTCCTTTTGGATGCACCACTCTTCTCTAAATGCCATGCAGAGCCTGTCGTACCATTTCTCTACCCTTTGCTTGATGTCATTTGTCATGGCCCCTTTACATAGGTACTTGCTGAACCTTTTGGCTAGTGACTGTATGATAGAAAAGTGACATGTGAGCATGAGAATCTACAAGAAACTCTTCTTCGTACCTGACCTCCTGAGGTCATACTGAGATAGCCGGTGAGAATGGAATATATGTGGATACAAACAAACTAGTTGGGAAATCTTATATTGTCAACACGCAATAATGGAATCTATGAATCTAAGGAAAATAAATCTCTTCTAACCTGAATTGGTGTAATGGACCGTTCGGATATAATAGCAGCTCAGAGGTTCCAATCAATGTCAAGATCTACCGAGATCCTATCTATTGGCTGTTGGATACGTGGAAAATAACCTAGAGGTGCTTCGTGTATATTTCCTGACAAGGTCATGGAAAATGGTAATGAGAGGTGCAGTGGATTTGTAATAAACTATGGGTGGTTTTCTGGTCTAGCCCAAAAAATGTTGGATTGATAAGATTCTATGTTTAATATGGAAAAATGCGTTATGATATCTGGCAGGAGTGGTGAGGATCTAAACACCAGTGTTCACAAACTGATGTCAACACTTAACTGACTTACAGGCCCGTTGGGTTGTGGGACCTGGGGATCACAACCATGAGTTCGTGGTTATTGTGGACTTGTTATGGTCATGTGAAGAATCAATATCTTATTTTAACTATCCAATGGTCATAAGCCTTTTCAGCTTCTATGTTTAACACTAGGAGTTGTGTGATCTTTCCTGAATACCTTACGGGGGTTATGACAACTTGTATACAGAACCCTGTGTCTATGTCGATAAGAACATCTCCTACATTTGGCTGTGGAACTAATGGATCATAGCCAAATATTTGTTCTCTTTCGGGTTCCTGTATGGTCATGCAGATTTCCCTATCAAGGCAATCTATAGTTGGTTTGACTCGAACAAAATGTGTATGCTTTGTCATCTTCAATATTTAATTGCCTTAGTTGTTCACTAATTTCCTGTTGGTTTATTGTTGTTTGAAAGACCTGAATCCTAAGCCCTTGATCTATATCCATTAACGTTGTGAAGAGATTCAGCTGAGATACTACCGGTTTGAATACGTATTCCCTAGGCTCTCTGGGTCCTATAATTGTCATGTAAAAGATAATTTAACTGAAATGAGAAAATTAACCATGAAAGATATATCTACACTATACTTATATTCATTTTATTTTTATATTTTTAATGATGCGTATTTGAATGAAATTAAAATAGTAGCTATTCTAACATATTTAGAAAATGGATAATTAATCTAATAACAGTATTAAAACAAGCAAGGTAGCCTGGTATAGCTATTTGATTGTGCAGTTGTGAATTTATCCTAAATATTTAAATAACTAACTAGTTTAATCGAAATAATCTCAATCCTACCTCAGAAGTGAGGAATAAATCATAGTTTCTTAGAAACTATAATTCCCCACATCTTCCCTGGAAATATTGAAAGAAAGATTTAACTGAAATGAAATAATTTACTACTCTATTTGATATATTGTAACTAAAACTTTGATAGCTCAAACCTGGAGTTTATAAAATAGTGGTAATTCCAGTTGTGTCATGACTTGTCCCCTCAGTGTGATCTCCTCATTCCTTCGTGTTCTCGTGAAACCATAAAAGTGTGAGTATGATAGCGTCAGAAGAAGAAGATGCCCGAATAATGGCAGCTTTGGATATGAACCGTGAACAAATGCAAGTACGAGAGGGATAGTGCAAGTGAACAGAGCTTAGTATGCAATTCCTAGTAGGATTTATTGTGGGGATACAATGCAAATACACCAATAATTCTGGGATCTTTCTCTTGTGACAAATAAAACCTGTAACTCTAAGATGGATTCTAATCTAAAAATGAAACTACCTTACACTAAAATGATTGTATGTGACATCAATGAAGTAAGATGTAAGTAAGAAGATCAAATGATCTCTAAAACAGAAATGAGAGGCTGATAATTCATGTAAAATATGAAACTATTGAAACTCATGAAAGAACTTCAAACAAACTGAATAATCAAACACAAAATGAGATGGGCCATTTGTTTGAAAATAAACTGGGTATTTATAGCATTTGCATTTACCAGAGGGTAAATCCAAATTGAACTCTTCTAATATTAAACAAAGGGAAAAAACTATTTACTGGGTGGAAAAAACATAAATACAAGCGTTAGTGGTTGAGGAATGTGGGTGAAACTTGAATTTTTATGTTTGAAAAAATTGTCAGAACGTTCTGGAAAACGCGGACAGGACCGCTGACTAGGCAGGGTGGTGGTTCTATAACTTAAAGACAAAATGCAGGGAAAAAGGGGGTAGAGACTAGAACAAAACATGCAAAAGCTAGACAAGGCTTTCTAGGGTGCAAATGTACACTTGGCAAGCTTTTCTGGATTCCAAACACCTTGCGAAGAGATCTGAATCATCATTGGGGTTTCTGTAACCTCTTTCAGGTTGTACAATACCTAATTTTTTTGGGTATGTACATATTACCCCCTCGGAGAAGCATTTTAGCCATGAAGAGGCATAAAATGGTGGTTCTGAGTATAACGGTCCCATAATGGGGAGTTAGAAGCTATACCTGACACACCCGTATGTGTCGAAATGTCGCTACCCAAATTCCTGCTATCGTCAATATGAAAAGAGGACTCAAGTGCGGATAGATAAAATAGATCGAAAAAATAAATACTAAATTAATATGAAATGAGGACTTACCATTTGCATGGAGAGAAGAACTTACCTCCGCCGGTGCTCCAACTATGCGTAAGAACACTCAAAACAAAATTAGAATACTATATATGTAAAATGAACTCATTTTACTATTCATTTACGTGTGTTGATTTGGTGGTTTTTGAGCTCTGGGACCCACGATGACCATTTTCAATGAGACTGCAGTCAAAACCGTCCATTGCGAGATTGTGATCATGCCTTTGAGAGCAGGATATCGACCCGCGAAGTCTCAGGTTAGTTCTCCTGAATTTATCATTTTTAAACCTAAAATATACAAATGTTAAAATCTTGGTCTTGGGGGGATTATTTTTGGAAATGTTAGTTTGAATGAGTCTCTAGGGGGGTTTCCTATAGGGTAGGTATTTATTTAAGTTAAAATGGTGCTTCTTTGTTCTTTTTAAGTGTTTTGGGCCTTACGAGCCGTTTGGCAATTCGGACAGGACTACCGCCCTGTGCAGGGTGGCGGTCATTGGACCGCCACCCTATGATGGTAGCGGTTACGGGACTACTGCTTCATAAGGTGACGGTTACATGATTACCGCCTCAGAAGGTGACAGTTAGGAACTGCTACTCTGCATAGGGTGACATTTTCGAACAGAATTCAAAAGAAGAATATAATTTTTGATTGTCTTTGAATTTTTGACATTTTTATATGTTGTTAATTTTTCTAGTTAGATTACATTACTAACTTAATATTTTTATCTATTTTGGGTGAATGCAGAAGGAGGAGTACATCAGATGGAGCAGAGAGAGGGATTGTGATTGGCCCCTACAATGCTAGAGGCACTTACTTAGGTAGAGCGGGATACTCTACAGAGGGTTGGCATTTAGAGGATTGCACAGGTCCCTCATGTTGCACCTGCTAGTCACATATTGTGTGACTTACTTTCATACTGGGATGCAAATCGGAACATTTTCTTATTTCCAGGAGTTAGGGGTGAGTGGACCATCACCTTAGAGGACGTTTATCGCATATTGGGGGTCTCGATTCTTAGGAGGCGGCTTGTCTCTTAAGACAATAGTATCTAGATATCAGATGGTTTAGTGGGCCACCTATATGGGAGACACTATTTTCAACATGGGCTCAAAGAAGGGGGTGAAGGTCCATTCTATTGTTGGTTTAGATATCCCTGTGCTTTTCTAGGCTATTATGGGTATCTTGGCCTTGCGGTTGATTGGGGACAAGGTAGGGGATACTCTTTTATACTGCTGGGCACCTATCATTGCAAAGATTGAGGCACATGGCCACATTTATGCTTGGGGAGTAGACATCCTTGGGACCACCTATCATGATTTGTATAGGGTGGTCAGATTACAGGGGTAGTCATTGAGTCACCCTACTCTAGTCATGAGTTGGGTGTATGAGCACATCATTCCCTATGGGATAGGTGTACAGGTAGAGGATCCTGAGGCTATTAGGGCAGTAAGGTGGACAGGGATGACCATACTTAGGATGCCACACCAGCCAGTGGCTTCCTTGACTACTGCAAACATGGAGGCCACTCCTTATCAGGCCGTGACAGGGTTATGGGGAGAGGAGACACACACATTGATCGCTTGCTATACTACTAGTCAGCTGATAGACAGGGAAGTTGGAGATCCACCCCTTTGATAGAGTACCACAGCAGTTTGGCCTCCCCTATATTGATATGTTTCCTCCAGTGGGACCAGTATATAGGTCTATTCGTGAGGCCCAGGGAGGTCTTAGAGGCTGAGTTTGGACTACGATCATAATGGAGTTCCCATTACAGCTAGGCAGGTGGTTTTGCCCAAGGGGTAGCCAGTGCTCCTCGAGCACCTTTACTTCAGATTGGAGCCGGTCCTGCTCATAATGGAGAGAGTGATGAGACCATTGATGTGGACTCAAACTCTGAGGAATTCATAGGAGAGGAGATAGAGGAGGAGACAACGGGGGATGGAGATTGGAGTTAGGGAAAGATGAGGAGGATGATAGTGACTCTGAGTGGCATGACACTCAGAGTATCTTGAGGGCTCTAGAGGGGAGAGGAGAGTGTAGAGAAGGTGACTCTGATATGAGAGGAGTTAGCCTTCTCAAGACATTTGGGGAGATGATGAGTTCGTAGCATGATGTCACTTCTTCCAGATTTGGGAGGTTCCACAGTCAGCTGGCAACGTCAGTGGTATGGTGTAGATCCTAG